>RXID01001129.1:600000-1007678 GCA_005019695.1 Trichopus zeylanicus subsp. travancoricus | reverse complement strand
ACTGTATTCCCTTCTTGGGGAATCACTGGATCGAAAGCGGATAGGCTTCATTGTTTATTTCATAAGCATATTCGTAGCCGAGGTTGTTAGCTTGATTTTGGAATTCTTCCCTATCCCCATGTGGCACTTGGATACCGACCAATACATTAGCACCAGTCTCACACTCTCAAGAGAAGAAACCATTGCTAAACAATGTCTACTAAGCTAAAAATTTATTTTCTTTATGAAAATCACTACTTGAAATCCTTGAAATTATTTTCAAATCATTGTAGGGATTACTGTAAACAATAAAACATAAGAGTTTCCCAACCTGTGCTCGATAATGGAACAAGCTAATATTCCAACAAGGACTGAAGGTGTGCAAGAATTTCATAAGAGCACCTGGCCTCTCAGGAGAAACGAAGCAGCTGAGAGGCATGTAGAGTGTATGCTTCTGTGTCTGTGTGCATTCATTTGAAAGCGCGTATCCAAGCCTCTAATGTTTGCAGTCACAAGTTGCAAATATGAGATTCTAGGGGGCCACCCATGATCACAGACACACACACACACAAACAAAGAGCTCATCATGAGAAAATTAAAAGTTGTGCAAAATTCTACTGTGTGAAGAGCAAAAGTTAGTGCATTAACCCAATTCCCAGCCATCATAGTTTATTGTTTTACTAAACTTTAGCCCACGTATTTTACACATAATAGGATCACATTTAAGAATAACAAACCTAAATTAGTTTACAATGGAGTGAAGCAAGATCCTTAGATCTGAAATCACCTCACTTGTTAAGACAACTGACGAAGTACATATCGTTAGCCAAATGAACCCCCACAAGTATTACCAAAAATAAGGAAGAAGGCCCGAAAATGAAGACCAAGAGAACAAAAGAATATGGATAGTTTCAATCAGCAAGGTCCATGAAGTCACTACGGCTTCCCAAAATCGCATGTGATAGTTCTGTTATCGTGTATTCTAGATATTTATACATGTGTTTAAATACAAAGATCTATAAAGAGGATAAGGAGGACTAGGTAGAATGGAAGTGACAAGTTAAGAAACCAGGATATTGTGATCGAACAATTGTTGAATGCATGTAAGACCAGCTGACATGTTTAACCCTCGAATTTCTTGATAAGATAGGACACTTCAAACATAATTCATCTCACAATACTTGTATTTTCACTGTAGCTACTTTGTCAAACAAATCCTTTAATAATTTAAATGTGCCTCTCCGGTGCTACTTCCTGTGTAACTGCCTCAAACTTCCCAAAATGTTCCTTCTTAACTTGCTTCTTTATACCCAACTTATCACATGCCAGTGCTTGCTTGCTTGTTTCTACATCTTGAGAACTTTTCAATAACTTGCTACAGTACTTCCTGTGACTCCTAATCTCATTGTGCAGTAATTCTATTAGTCTCGATCTCTGTCCTCCACATGATCAAATTGACAATGCTTTGCTCTTATTCCTTGGTAGTCATGCAACGGAAAATCCTTTAGCCCTTTAGATGCTAAACATAATCCAAATATTATTCCACAAACTTAACTGTTAAAACTCTTCTTTGTCAATTAAGGATCAAATCATGTTGAAACATTTTTCTAAGGGTATAAAAGCATGTTTCACCACCTTATTCCCATTCAAAAATCAATACAACTCCATAAATCAGCAGCATATGAATAGTTCTTAGAGAAAGACAGTACATGCCAAAATGGAGGAGATACATTGGTTCCATTACAGAGAATCAGCAGAAGTGATTAACAAAACCAGCTTCAGTAAAAATATTATGTGCTTGATTTGTTAGGCTATGAAGCATAGTATAGGACTAAGTGAAAAAGTTTGGAATTAAGATTCTCTGCCATTGGATATAATACCCTATCACAGAAAACCAATGACACTCACACGGCACTAAATGGTACCAACAGGCACGAAGCCAAAGTCAACATATCCAATCTTCAAATGTAGCAAGCGGAAAGTTTACATAACGAGAGTAGAAAAAAGTGCGGAAGGTGTACATGTATGAGAAGAAATGCTAGATAGTATTGGCCAAATTCATAAGATTATTTGTCAAAATGGATGTATAAATGAGGGTTGTTCGAGGAATTTGCAAGGTGTCATAGGTGATCCTTCGCCAAGTCATTATTTGTGAGACTTACAGTTCAGAGGTGTGAGCCCTGCATTCGATTCACCATTGCTCGAAATTCACTTTCAGTATGAACTCAAACACTGCGAGAACAAAATAAAAGTGAAAATGCCAGTGGGAACTTGCCTAAGGTTTACCTTTCTGCATCTGAGAAGATATTAGCATTTCAACTGGAGTCTGGTGAAGAGAGAAACAACTATTCCATGAATATATTCTAAATTTTTCGCACAGATTCCAGCAATAGACAAATCATTAGATGACAGATCAATTTAGGATTGTATGCCAATAGAACAAGGTTTACTTTCATACTTCCAAGAATCTTATCCACGAATTAAGAAAAAATTCACCTTGAATCTATTTGTCTAGGGAGTAGAATTGTGGGAGTAATATTGGTTTGTGGAAAAAAAAAACCCAAGTAGGAAGAAAAAGAGGAAGAGATTTTCATTCTTTCACCACATTTGGATTTTGCTTTGGGAATATTGCGGAATAACATAAATTTTATTTAAAATTTTACCACAACACAGTATCAAAAGTAACTAGTACTACCCCAAAGCATAACAGTTACACCCAGAGTTTCCAAGGAGCAATTATAAAATTAGGGACTAAACCTTCAATTTTCACTCCTTTCCGGGATTATAACCGGGATTAAGGGCTTAATCACAGGTTTATTTACCAACCAAACAGGCCCTTTAAGTGCTTAATGACTTTTTTTAGTAAGTTTAAATTGCATTATCTGAAACCGCAAAAGCTCCTACAGTCACTTTCAAGGGATACATGCAAGCGTAACAGTTGATCGATGAACAACTGTCATTTGGAGATAGTAAACATAGCTGCAAAGAGTTAGCATGAAAAGAAGAGAAATGCACTCTAAAGAAGAAAAAATAAAGAATCCGTGCTTTCCAATTTCTAATCATTGGCACAACGGTTTGTATATATAAATTAACATTTAACAGCAACAAAATGAGATGTTCTATCATCCTAAGAACTATTTGTGGCATACCATATAATACATAGATACAATTGTCATACCAGCATGGAAAAAACGGAGTATTGGAAGAGAATTTATCGCAGTCATAAGTACACATATTTTCTCAAAAAAAAAAGGCGCATATGTTGGCAAATTTTGCAGAGGCATGCGCCACTTCAACTGAAACGAAAAAAGTTTCTTCTCGGTTGTCATTTGTTGTAGCATGGAATACAATAGACTAGATTAGAGCACAGGAGCTTTGGGTTTCAACATTGTTTCCATTAGCCTATTATGCTTAGTTTTCACAGGGCAATAAATTGTCCAGTTGCACTTTCAGGTGTTTTACAATCTCATTGAAAAATTATTATCATTTCTTCAGATAAACTTACAGAATAAGATAATAATCGTAAAAATTTTCGTTATGCCTATACATACAAGTCCAGCAAAAATCATAGCAATTTTTTTCTAGTTTAGTAGACAGAAAGTGAGCTCCCTTTTCAATGGCATTATCTTGGAATATCTCTCTTTAACTTAAGAAATTGTACAAGTTTTTGTTTTATGCATTTCTAAAGTAGATTCTTTTGTTATTGTTATCGTAAGTAATATGATGTCATATTTTGGAATGCATGACAACTTCAATAAGTTCATTACAGTGGCTACGCTCGTCTAATGCCCTTTTCATGTCGGGATTATAGAGACCCATCCGCGCATTCTAAGAGCTGATGTTAGATGTAAACTATATTTCATAGCAATTGTTTAGTATGTCACATGTTAGTCTACAAATACATACAAGTTTTTGCTCTATTCATTTTTAAAGTAGATTCTCTCATTAGTGTTCCTATAGGTAATATAATTTCATATGTCGGAATGCAGCAGACTGTAATTAACATGTCTTTGTTGTAACCAAGCATCCAAAACACAAAAGAACTTGGAAAAAGATTCGGAGTAAAAGTGATAAATGCAAACAATGCCAAGTATAAGTTGCGCAATTAAACAAGTTTGCCCTACTCATAGCAGATTGTGTATAAAACTAAAATAAATAACACGGGTGGGTGTACTTGTATATGCTTAGTGCACTTCAAATTTCTCATGAGGCACTGGTGTGTATAAAATTAATAAGTAGCGAGGATGAGTGTAATTTTATATATGTGCTTATAAGATGGATAAAATGTCACCTTTATAGATGCACAAATAGCATCACGACTAACAAGGACCACTCCATCCATCAATTCCCTGCACAAGCAAAATGTGTCTTCTCCAACAACTTTGACTACCACACCATCAGCAAAACCGCCCACCTACTCTAGCATCACTTTTTGCCCATGATATAAAGATAAAAGCAATCAAGTTTGTATCATGTGGCTCCACTCCAATAATCTTTACCTGCAATTTAAGAGATAAAATTAGACTATGAATCCTTCCTGGAACTCAGTATTTTTCTAGCAGTAATAGAAGATGAATTCTCATTAATCAACTCAAGCATTCGCTGTGATTATCACAAGAGGATCTTAAATTTCCGTAAGTGGTTCTTTCGATCAAATACATATCAGGTACTTCAAACAAGTACTCATGTATCAAGTACATGGCGCCTAAGTCATTTCATCATCCAAAAAGGACCAAAACTCATCTGAAATGAAGGCACCTGGTAGAACACCCTGCATAACATTTTCCTAGCCATTGTCAGTGTGCATAACTTAAAATGGCAAAGTTATAAATTCTCTTGGCAACCATGGAAAGAAAAACCATGTAAATTTAATCTTCTTGAAAATTTAGGTAAGTCATTGGAAATCAGTTGAGATGAATCTTCATGAAGCACAATACTTGCACCAAAGTTATACATACAAAAAACAGAATGATTTTTTTTAGGATTGATGTGAGATCCGGTGGACCAATGGGCTATAGGACCTATGACTAGATAGTAGTTTGGTATTTAATTTTACATCAATAAAGTGTGAAAATTAAATTTAGGTTAAATATAATGACAATCGTAAATCTAATAATAAAACTTTGGGATCCAATAGGCCGCAGGTACACAGGAACAATATCATATTTGATCGCAGTGTCACACGCTAATATTACAGTTTTAGATTGTAGGATTAAATTTCAAATGTCGTATGATTCATACATTAAGATTTGGTAGGTTAAAATTCTTTTGAGAGTTAATTATTTGGTACTCCTTTAGACTTCGAATTATCCCATAAGCAATTTGGAATCAAAGTTGGAAAGAGTATGACTTATTAGTTTAATTTATATGTAAAATATCTTGAGACTATATGACTTGAATTGAAATATTATAGTAAATTTTGCTTGATCAAATAATTTTAGTATTATATCATAGTAGTATAATAAAATTATGATAGATTTATACTTAAGGTCTAGAATTGAATTTAATGTTGATTATTAATTTGGATATTTTGAATTTGGGGCTCAAATTTTTAAAAGGTGGGGAGTATGTGATATCCAACCCAAATAGAGTTTTGCTTAGATTTGGATTTTATCTAGTTGAAATTATTTATTAGATTGAAGACTTTATCCAAAAGTGTTCTTCTATATTATAAAAGAATTAGAATTTTTATAGTTGAAGAATTACACAAGTAATGATTATGTGTAGAAAAAGAGATATAAAAATATTTTGATAAAGATGAAGATGAAATTTTTAGAAAAATTATTTGGAGAGTTAATGAAATTTATGATTTACATCTATCATGATTGAGATAAGTAAATGAGTCACCCCATCCTATATTAGTACATACAAACTATTTTGGATGCTTATGATTTTTAATATAATTGTATTATGTGATAAGTAATTTGTTAAATACAAGATTGATATTATATGTATTAAAAAAAATAAAAAAATTCTATTTTTGAAAACTTGTGAAACTAAGTTATACCTATTTATTTTCTCATAAAATTATACAAAGACCAGAGAAAGTTTTTGTTAAATATCTCTTAATATATCTATACTCTAATTATGTGATGTGACATTATCAGTGAGGAAAAATCTTGAGTAAGAAAGTGAATATATTTTGAACTTCTAAATTTGATAAGATAATTATGTCATTTGATATAATATATTATACTTTGATTATATTTGTGTGATCGATTAGACTGTCCGCGAGTAGCAGAGACCCCAAAAGTGATCTCAATGCATAAATCAAAGTGTCAAATTTGACATGTACTATCAAGTTTGGTGAAAATGCTGACTTCCAACAGGTGCAAGCTCTTGTTGTTAATTATCCTAACAATTGTTAGAAATCTCCTAAAATAATAAACCTAACTAATAAAATAGAGACATAAAAGAGAATAGAAAAAATATTTGATTGATTTTAAAAAATGATACATGATTTAAGTAAGGGTATACCCTCATTTTTTAATGAATTTCAATATAGATAGAAGATATAAAGAAAAAGAAAAAGTGGAGAAAAAACTCTGATATGTGCTACTACCCCGCTCTTGTGTGCTAGACCATGTGGAACATTACTCGAATAGGTCTTAACTTGATCCTTAGGGGTTGTTGATGATTTGGTTTGGTGCCATTATCCAATGAGACATAAAAAGAGGGTAAGGAGTGAATTGTTTCCAATACCCTAAGCGTTGGCAATAACTTCATTTGATCTGAAGTATTTTCATTAGCTAATAAGGCTTTTGTGTTAACTTTATTTGGTTTAAAGTATTTTTATTAGTTGATCAAGCATAAGTAATAACTCCTTTGATTTTAAAATATTTTTGTTAGCTAATGAGGTGTTAGACATAACTTCATGAGGTGTTAGACATAACTTCATGAGTTTTAAAGTATTTATATAGCCAATGAGGTGCAAGCAATAACTTTATTTGGTTTGAAATATTTTTATAATCAATAAGATATAGGAGATAATTTTATTTGATTTGAAGTATTTTTGGAGCTAATAAGGTGTAGGTGATAACTTCATAAGTTTAAATTATTTTTATAGCTAATAAGGCGTAAGTAATAACTTCATTTATTTTGAAATATCTCCATAACTAATTAGGCATAGCTGATAACTTCGTGAGTTTTGAAGTATTTTTATAACTAATGAGTCGTAGGTGATAACTTCGTTGATTTAAAATATTTCTATACCCAATGAAATATAAATAATAACTTCATTAATTTTTAAAGTGTTTCTATAGTGAATGAGGCGTAGGTGATAATTTTATTTAGTTTGAAATGTTTTTATATCTAATAAGGCATAAGTGATTACTTCATTTATTTTGAAATATTTTTATAGGCAATAAGACGTAAGCGATAACTTCATTAATTTTTAAAGTATTTCTATAGTCAATGAGCCGTAGGTAATAACTTCATTTGATTTGAAGTGTTTCTATAATTAATGAGGCATAAACAATAACTTCATTTAGTTTTGAAGTATTTTTGTAGCCCATAGGGTGTAAGCAATAATTTTATTGATTTTGAATAGTTTCTATGACTAATAAGGCATAAATACTAAATTCGTTGATTTTGAAGTGCTTTTATAGCCTGTAGGGCGTAAATAATAACTTCATTAATTTTGAAGTGACGTTACCCACTACTTTTAAAGTTGGACATAGCCTTGGTGTGCTGCTAAAAACTTTTATAATATACCTAGTAGAACTTAGTTTGACCTGGTTTAGCTCCACTCGAAGTAGTTCTAGTTTAGTTTAGGATGGTAATATCACCCATTATTCATAGTGTTAGATTATTGCTAAAGGTTCAACACATCCAATGGAACTCAACTTGACCCTACTTAGTTCCATTAGTACTAATATGTCTTGAGTTCGAGTTTGGTTTTGGAAACAGTTTAATGTACAATACTCAATTTCAATTTGAATCTGAATTGATTCAACTCAATGTTTAAAACTTAATTGAATTGTAATTCACTAACTCCTCTCCTGAAAGATAGTAATATGTTCCAATTTTCTATTCCCAGAATCTTTGGTAATTAGGTTTGCATTGATGATTTATGGCACAAGCAAAGAAACTATGTAAAATATTCATTCTAGAATCACTATTGGTATTGATAGTAAATATTTAATTTACAATGATAAATTCAATTCACCAAACTTGGCTTTGATTTTTAGAAGAATATTTATTAAATACTGATCATTGACTTTGGTAAGAGTAGTGCTAATTTTCATTCAAGTCTAACTTGATTTAGTTCAATGTTTATAACTTAATTTTTGGACAAGTCTGATTTTATTTGACTTAAGTCGAATTTGACCTTGTGTTGAACCCTCATTGGATTTGAGTTTGTATTTTGATAGACTTTAGTTTAACTTCAAGTCAGTTTGGTTTAATTTGGTTTAAGTTTAGGGTTGTCCTGGTTCTTGTTTGACTTTGTGTTTGACCCTTCAGTGTAAACTTGACTTAACCCAATGAGGGTTTAATTCAAGCTTAGTTCGATTCAAATTGAATTCGATTTGAACTTGAGTTGATTTTGATTAACCCAACTCAAATCTGATTAGGGTTGAGTATGAGCTTATTTGGTTTCAGTTAACTTGATTTAAATTTGAGGTCCAGTTCAATTTGAGTTGTAGTCTATTTATTTGATTAATTTGGATTTATTTGGTGATTCATCTGAGTTAATTTGGTTTTGAATTCAATATGATTAAGTCACTTCATGTTAATTAATTTGATTTGAGAGTCCTTGCCTATCATGATAATTTTGGATGAGTCTATAGGTCGATCTTAGTGTACGAGGCCGAGGGCTTGCTTGGTTCACAAGCTCAAAACTTAGAGGTGCGAGTCTGAGGGCTAACTTGATTTAGCGAACCTAAAGGCTAGTCTGATTTCAGTGAGCCTAAAACCTAGTCTATAGTTTCGATAGGCCTAAAAGCTAATTTGATTTTAATAGGCTCAAAACTTGGCCAATAGTTTCGGTAGGTCAAAAGGATAGTCTATAGTTTTAGTTGGTTCGAAAGCTGGCCTGAGTTTAGCAGACCCAAAGGCTAGCCTTATTTTGACAGACCTGATGGCTAACCTATAGTTTTGGCGGGTTTGAAGGATGACATGGGTTCAATGGGCCTAAGATTGGCCTAAGTTCAATGGACTCAAAGGTTGACTTAGTTTTGGTAGACCTGAAGGCTGGTCTAATTTTGACTGGCCCGAAGCCTTGCCTATAGTTTCAGTGAACTTGAAAGCTAGCCTATATTTTCGATGGATCCGAAGACTGGCCTGGGTTCGGCCTGCCCAAAGGTTAGCCTATAGTTTCGGCGGACCCAAAGGATAGCCTTATTTTGATGAACCCAAAGGTTGATCTGATTTTAGTGGGCCTAAAGACTAGCCTTAATTTGATAGGCCCGAAGGCTAGGCTATAGTTTCGATGGGCTTGAAGGCTAGCATGGAGTTCGCAAGCCTGAAGGCTAGTCTATACCCAAAGTAATGGGTGACCATGGTATTTGATGGAGTTTTACTATCATATGAAGCTCCACGAGTGACCACAGTGTTGATGAAGTTTTGTCGATGTACCAAAGACTGCCAGTGCCCATCGTAGTGGTGGCTCAAAAATCGAGACAATACCTTGTTGGCCAAATCTTTTTTATTTGGCAACAACTCTCTTTTTCTACTTCTCTCTTCCTTCTATGCTCCTTTCCCTTCTATTCATCTGAGCTCTATCGAGCCATGGTGGCCTGGCCTTCTTCCTAATTAGATCTGACCTATCTTTTTGGTGGTATGGTGGAGGGGCATTCTTGCCCCTTATCTCATGGTCAGATCTAGCGATTTGAGGCCAAATCCAACCTATGGTGGCAAAGGCCATAAGAGGTAGTGGAGCAATGACATGAGGTGGAGAGTGGCAAGGCAGGACAGAGAGACGAAAGAGATGAGCGAGCATAGGCCTGCATGTTGGGACACTGGCCGGTGAGGCTAGTGGTTCGCACTAGCCATGGAGGAGGGTCATGGCATCCTACACAAGTGTAAGGGGGCTGGTCGATGGCCACAGGAGGCCTAGGCTATTGGAGTGGTGGGCATGGGTAAGGAGTGCACAGGGAGACGATCATGTGGCGGATGATGTTGAGGCATGTGAAGCTCTAGGACTCAAGCAAGGAGGAGGTGGTGGGCGCACAGGTGAGGTCCGACAGTTGAGGTAGGATAGAGCAGCTCGATATCCCTATGAGAAAGGAGGAGAGAAATCCAAGAGAAGAAAAAAGGGAACCAAGCCAAGTATTTTTCACATTTTCAATCTTTGAACTTGATGAATTCTCCGATGATAGCTTGCTGATCCCTTCCTCATTCTTGTTGTATCTCTATGTCATTTTTTTAATAGGTCTTTATAAACTTTTATAGGCCATAAGAAAATATGAAACCAAATTTTTTGTTAGTTTTATTGGCTAATCTAGTTGGATGGTGATTTACAGATTTGACCTTTATCTCTTCAATTAGCATATTTGAGATTGCAATTTGCAATTGGATGTACTTCTAAATTTCTTAATTGGCATGTAATCTCCTTGATTGGGATTTATTTTCTTGATGAAGAGATTCAAAATATGTACTATTTTTGGACCCTGAATTTTTTGGGAGAGTTATTTACAAATTTTTTAGAAAATCTAGACCAAAATATAATTTTATAAACTCTAGAGGTTTTTTATAAAATGGACATATTTATAAAATTTTGAAACTTTCAGAGTCCTTTTTGAATAAAATTTAGACTTATTTGCAAATATAAATTTTCAGGAGACCAATTTTGTAAAAATTAGAAATTTTAGGAGTCTATTTACAAATATAAAATTCTAAGGGGTTTATTTGTAGATTTTAATTTAACCCAAATCTTATTTTGATTCTTGATCAAAATTTAAGCTTAATCCAATTTAAGACTCTATATCTAAATTTGGCTCATTATGAATCTAACTCCAAGTCAAAGTAGGACTATAAAATCTATTTAAATAGAGTGCTCTCTTCGCATCCACTTCATGAGCTTTTTTGGCGAAGAGAGTGGATGCAAGAAGAAGAGTGAGTGTCTTACTTCTCATCACTACCTTTACAAGTGTTCCATAAGTGAGATCCTTTATTTTTTTTCATTATTTTGTGATTGCTTCCTCTCTCTTTTTTCACTTATTTGCCTTTTTTTTCCTTTAAAGGCATCATGGAACCTTTTGTGATTGAGAAAATTAAAAAAAGAGAAAGAAGATAGCTTGGCTTTACAATGATTTCTTCCCATCTTGGGAACTAATGTTGAAACGACCATCACATACCAACCTCAAGAGCATCAAAAATGAATATGGTTTGACAACTACCACCCTTTTGTGCACTTTTCTAAAAAAGGAATGTTATGTGCTGACAAAGCAAGCGAGCCCTTATGTTGGAACTCTCGGATGCTTTAGGCAGCGAGAATCTTTAGAGACTTTGGGACTTTACATCTTGAATGGTCGTTCTCTTGCTTGGGAACAATCCTTCTTACTAGCAGGAGTAGTATCGACTTTACCAAATAACTGAGATGGGCTAGTAACATGGTATCCCAATTTTCAACCCAACTTGCAAGTCTCGGTATCTTAGGAGAAATCATAGCATCCAAAGGATAATATAAAAGGAACCCAAGAATTTTGTGTGTGATCAAGATGCGAGATCACATTACAAATACCTTCCACACTCCATATAGTGAGGCCAGTATCTCTTTTGGGATATAAGATAGCTAGTTGTGGTTCCTATTCTTGGAAGCTTTTATGATGAGTATATCCCCACTTATTGGCATTGATTTCAGTTATATTTTGCATTAGCTTCTTGAGATTTATGATTGAATGATAGCACACTTTTCAAATAATAAAAAATGAGTATACTTCAAATTTGAATTGAGCTCTTTTATGAGAGAAACCTAATGAGCGGGCCAACTAGATTTGAGTAGATCATGCATGACACAAGAGACCTTCTTCTAGAAATTGGCCTAGAGACTTGTTTTTTCTTCCTTCATCAATCTTTGACTTTACCACTTTGTTGTGCCACACGCTAGTTATTATATTCATCCTGAGACATTTGCAATGGCCTGCAATATGGCGCATGGATAGAGGGTCACTCTAGCTCATGTAGTGTTGGGCTCGATATATGTTGATCTCAAGGCAATGGTTGATGGCCCTACATGACTAGGTGATTCTTCCACTTGGTTTCTCATTCATTTTCCTTTTACATGGATTTATGACATTTTAGGAGGACATACATTGAGTCGAAGCCTAGTGGCACAGTCAAGGTGCTATGTTATTCATATTTAGTCCTTATTCCAGAGATGGTCTGGATTATAAATATAGTCGCTTCTTCCTACTCTCCCAAAGAGGTCAAGATGCATGTGTGAGATGCCTACAACTACAAGTGGTGAGCTTTTCTATACACCCTCTCTGATTCTAATATTCTGGCGGATATGGCTTATCTTCCATTATCATCAAAGGCATATGAGTACATAATTTCTTTATAGCACGAGGTACTTCCACTTCGCTCAGGGATCATTTGGCTGTAGAGTCTTATAATCTTCATCAATTTTTTTGACAATTTGGGTATGACTAGGGCTTTTTTAAGAATGTTCTTGCTCCTTCACCACCATCACATCTTGAACAACTAGCAAGTTACTAGCTACACCTCACTCACATCCAAGATGATTTAGAGTATTACATCCCTACCATCAAGTGAGGAGCCAAAGTTCTTCATTCCTATGCTACAGTATGGTTTAAAAGTGTGGGAGGATATTTTCACATTGAACTTGATTTTCTATTCTAGAGTGAGCCTGGTTTGTATAGTATGGGAAAACAGGTGGCAAGTAGTAGAGGACCAAAGTGGCAGAGGACTCAAGAGGTGCACGAGGCTCCGACCCAAAAATTCGCACATCTTGGGCTTAGTAGAGAGGGACCCATTTCCCCTTGTAGAGTTAGCAATGGCCATTTTCAAGGTAATGTGGGTCCTAGATTAAGTCTAAGGTGAGAGACACCTAGATCTATGTGCAACCCCACTATGTCCGATGCCCCAAGATATTTGGTCACATATATAAGTCCATTTGTAGATAGAGAGTGTGAGAGCAGGTTTGCATACACTTTCACAAGATCTAATCTCTTAGTTTCGCATTTTTGACATGGATGTAGGGCCAGGGGTGACCCTTCCTTCATCAATACTAGTATGTAGTCTCTTGATATGGGTTTGAGTAGAGTGGTCCAACTGACCTTTCCGTCGCCTATATCGACTGGCCATTCATTAGATGTGAGTATTCCTAAGTGCTAGAAATTTCTTTTTCTTTTCTCTCCTCTTTTTTAGATGAAAATATTTTTTTTAGGCAGATGAGGATTTTGAAGGTGCTCCCAATGATATTTCAGACTCTGACAATAAGGGACATCCAAATCTTGTCAAACTTTATATTGTGTATGTACTAATTTTGTCCTTATTACAGACATGGCTCCTGAGTCATGCTCTAATCGAGGGATGTTTGCATCTGTGGGTATTCATCCACCATCGCTAGCATTAGGTAATGACCCACTATCTCTTTCTTCTCTTGAAAATTTTCTATCTCCCACTATATCACTTGTTCCTTTAGGTGATGATGGAGAAGTATGAGCGAGTGACCACTGAGTTGCTACAATTGTCAGGGGCATTGGCTAGGCTTTACATATCTTAGAATTATTCTTATCCTCTTTATCTAGAGGTTCTACTTGTTTTGGTCCTCTTTATTTAGGAATATTATCATTACATTATAGAATGTCTTTGCTTTGTGTCAAATTTGGTCTTGCAACTTCGTATATATTTTTTTTGCATCCCAACCACATGAAATGAGTTTTGATTTTCCACTTGTTAGTGAGCCTAGCTTGTTATGTAATGATAGACCTGCCATATGAGGGTAAGCTTGAGTTACCACAGGGAGTGGATCCTGGTTGTCATAAGGGGTGGACTTTGTCACAATAATTGGACTTGATTTGCCACAAGGAATTGACTTGAGTTGTCATAATGAATGGACTTGAGTTGCCATAAGAAGTGGGTTTAATTTTGCATGCTAAGTGGCTTTGAATCACCATAGGGAGAATTTGCTACAGGAAATAGACTTAGTTTACCATAAGAAGTGGACTTAATTTACCATAAGAAATAGACTTAATTTATCACAATAAGTGGACTTACATGGGGACGTGGACCTGACTATCACATAATTAGGTGAGGTTTTATGTCCATATTTTATCTCGAGAAATATGAAGCACATGTTTGATCAAACATTTCTTTTTTTGGAGGAAGCCATATATTTTTTCATAGACAAAATATAGACATTTTGGTTATTGTTGTTACCCCCCAAAGGCTTAGGTATAGTATCTTTTGAGAAATTAAGCATTGATTAGTGGCATGGGTCTTTTCCCTTTGTCATCAATTAGTTAGTAGGATCCTCTTCAAAATGTCCTTTTAATGATATAATGGCCTTCCCAATTAGACTCAAATTTGTCTTTCTTATTTCAATGTGAGATTATAGGTCTTCTCAAAACCAAGATTACTTATCCCTTCTAAAAGGATTTTGAGTGGGGCCATCTTGTTATAGACCTTGGACATCTATGCTTGATACATTTCTAGGTTTACTAAGCTATAAGTCTTGTTTCATCCAAAGAGTCTAACTCATCTAGGTGAAGACAAATATTGACTTTTTTTAGTAATTCCCTCTTGCAAAGCAACTCTAAGAGAGGGAAATTATACTTCTAGTGCAAGACTACCTCTGCCCTAGACACCAATGCATATGGCATTAATTGGATAGGGGTTTAATATGTAGTGTGATAAGCCCGTAGTACTTTAGAAAGTTTTTGGTGCTAGTCTCATTTTTTTTAGAGATAACTTTCTTCAATATCTTTGAAAGGGTCTTGTTTAATACCTCATAGAGCCTGTTAGCTCTTACATTATAAATGGATGAATATCTCCAATATATCTTGTGATGATGCACGAGTTGTCCTATCTTGATGATTCTGAAGGATGTTCCATTGTTGGAAATGATTCATTGAGAGACACCGAATTGCTATAGGATATTTTCTTGAAAAAAGTGAATAACAATATCTACTTTTACCTCTTTCAATAGAATTACTTCAACCCACCAAGAGAAATAGTTAGTCGCTACTAGTATAAAGTGGTGGCCTCTAGAAGAAGATGGTTCAATTAGGCCGATGATATCTATATCCTATACCTTGAATGGTCATGAGGACACTATTTGATATAGAAAATTCAGGTGTTGATGAATGATGTTACTGTGAATTTGGCATAGATGACATTTTCTTACATATTCGATGTAATCTCCCACCACTATGGGTTAGTAGTAACCCATGCGCTTGATCTTCATCATTATTTTTGAACCTGATTGATGAGCCCCATAAATCCTAGAATGCACCTCATACATGACTTCTTTGGCTTCGTTGTTAGAGAGAGAGCACAAAAGAAGTTGATCTAAAGACCTTTTATTAAGAGTGTTATTGATAAGTAAAAAACACACAGCTCTCTTTTTGAGTTTTGTCTGTGTGAATTTATCTTCTAGGAGTTCTCCACCTTTGAGATAGTTGGTGAAAGGTATTCTCTAATTTGTGACCTCTTTTATTAATTTAGATTCAGTCTTCTTGTATTTGATGCTAAAGACTAAGTTTATCACTTGTCTACTATAGACTATGATTAGAATTTCTCCTTGATTAGGATCAGCCAATGCCTTGGCTAATTTAGCTAAGAAATCAACTTTTGTATTGATGGATCAGGAAACCTTAGTTAGTTTGATCATATGGGATTTGTCTCATAAGTTCTTGAGCATTTTCATGGTATTTCAGGAGCTTAGATTTGTGGACTTTATATTCACCTTGGATTTGGCTAATAACTAATTACGAATCACCAAAAATATATAGGTATGATATTTCTATATTGAGAGTCATTGTTACTCCTGCAATTAGGGTCTCATATTCAACTTCGTTGTTTGTGCATAGTTTTAAAAGAAAATAGGAATACCATAAAATGCTCCATTCAGAGTGACATAAATGAGCCTAATGTCTGCTTTGATTTGTGGAAGCTTCAGTATGATCCCTGGTTTGATAGATAATGCTCTATTAATGTATAGCTTCTAGTAAGATTCTCCTTCTTTGACCAAAAGAATCTCTTTATCTAGGAGCCACAACTCAATAGAGAATCATCTAGTACTAGATGAACTGCGAGAAAATTGGCGAGCACTTGCCCTTTGACCACCTTTTGGAGAGTGAACTTGGTATTGTATTCCATGAGAATTAAAGCCCACTTTATTAGCCTTTCAATGAGTACAAGCCTAGTCATCAAATACTTTATGGGATCAATTTCTAATATTAAAATGACTCAATAAGAAAATAAATAATGCCTCAACTTCTTGATTCCGAATATGACTTATGCTTTTCAATAGGAGAGTAGTTACTTTCTGCCCCCGCTAGCATTCTACTCAGATAGTAGAGTGTATTTTCTTTTCCTTCTCCATTATACTAGGCAAGAAGTATCCCCAAAATTCCTTCCATTATGGTTGTGTAAAGGATAAGGGGTTTATTAGGTAGAGATGCTACTAAGATTGGTGGCTTTAGGAGATACTACTTAATCTATTCAAAGCTTGTTAGCAATCTCGACTCCAAATGAATGGAGTATTCTTTTTCATCAAATCTCATCCTTTATATAAGTCTCATCATAACGTCAAATTGTTTTCATATGACTTGATCAAGGCCGATGAAGCCCAATAGGCTAGATCTCCAAAATCCTTATTAAGATCAAATGGCATGCATTCCCCATCTAATTTTAGAAGCTAATGAAGAAATGAATCACGGGTGTCCATTGTATTACTCCAAGAGTGAGTGAGGTGGCTCCGGACCAACACTTCAACAAGGAGTAAAATTCTAAATAATTACACAGGATACAAGAAGGAGGCAACTCGCCTCCCCAAGTGTCATGATGGGTGGTGATTCGCATCTAAGGGCATCGAATTAAACAAAGGCATGACTGTCCAAACTTCATGGTAGTTGATGCATCATTCCCCCAAAAAGAAAATCTAGAGCATCGAGTCACCCAAGCTGTGACAATTAGAAGCCTTAAAGAAGAAGAAAAAGTCTCAAAAGCTCAAGTCCCCAAACCCATGGTACGAGGCCTAGAGTTAAGGGGCACTAATAATACATCAAGTGGTCAAGTGTTGGTTCGGTAAAACCAAATGTGCATGGAATAAAAGTGAAGCCACTAGCTGAGGTAGCTAACCAAGATAATTAAAGGGGTGAGTTCTAAGCTAAACATCCTAAGTCAGAAAAGTCAATGAAACTGAGCTCAAAGGATAGGTCATGAATAGAAGTGTCCGAGCTAAGGATTCGCCAATACATTGAGCCATTGTATGCTCAATGACTTTGGATGAGAACAATCTCTCAAGAAGGGTCAATCATGTCTCAAAATCTGGCTAAAACCAAATTCATTAGATTTGGTCTGATGATACTGATATACCAGCCGACTAATTTGCCACTTCTTCAAAAGTCAATCCCAAAGAATTTGAGATTAGTCCTCCATTCATGAGAAATCCAGGATAATCCCCATTCACAGAGAAAATGGTCTAATCCCTAGTCTGATAAATGATGCTCCATCAAAGTATAGCTTCCAATGAGGTTTTCATTCTTTGACGAAAATGATCTCTTCTTTAGGGAGCTCATAACTGAGTGGAGAATAGTCCAATATTGGATGGGCTATAAAAAAAATCGGCGAGAGCTTGTCCTATGGCCACCTTTTGGGGAGTGAACTTGATATTGTATTCCATTAGAATGAAAGCCCACTTTGCTAGCCTTTCAGTAAGTACAAGCCTAGTCATCAAGTATTTTATGTGATCAATCTTTGATATTAAGATAACTTGATGAGAAAGTAAATAATGTCTCAGTTTTTTGACTGCAAATATAAGCATCAAACAATGCTTTTTGATAGGGGAGTAGTTTCTTTAGCATTTTACTCAAATAGCAGAATGTATTTTCTTTACCATCTTCATTATTCTGGGTGAGAAGTGCCCCCAGAGATCCTTCCATTGCTGTCGTGTAGAGGGTTAAGGGTTTATCAAGCAAAGGTGCTACCAGGATTGGTGGCATTAGGAGATACTACTTGATCTCTTAAAAGGCCTATTGGCAGTCTTAATTCCAAACGAATGGAGTGTCCTTCTTTATTAATTTGGGAAAAGGTTTACATTTTCTAAAGAGATTTGAAATGAATCTCCTTATGTATGTGAGTCAGCCTTAGAACGATCTCAATTGCTTTAAGTTGCTGGGTGGCGGCATATCTAAGATATTTTTGATCTTAAATGGATTAATTTTAATCCCCCAATGTCTGACAACAAAACAAAGAAATTTTCTTGATGATACCCCAAAAGCACACTTCATAGGATTCATCTTTAAATTATATTTGCTAAGGTCTTGGGTGTGCCTGTCTTTAGACTTAGTTTTGACCATCAAGTCATCCATATAATATTCCACCAATTAGTGTATGAGGTCATCAAAGATTTGGTCATGGCTCGTTGATAAGTGGCATCCACATTTTTGAGTCCAAAGGACATCACCTTATAGCAATAGATGTCAATTGGAGTTTGAAAGACCGTATATTTCTCATCATTAGGATGCATCTTAATTTGGTTATACCCTAAAAATGATTTATAAAAGAGAATATTTTGAAGTCAATTGTATTATCGATCATGATTTTGATTATTGGCAATGGAAAAATTATCTTTTGGATATACTTTAGTCAAGTCCCTGAAATACACATAAATGCAAATTTGACCATTTTTCTTCTTGACTAGAATGATACTGGCCACCCAATCTGGGTATTTTTCCTCTCTAGTGAAGTATAATTTAATCGATTTCTTTATTTCTTCTATCACCTTTTATTCTAAGTTGAGCTTCATCTTTCTAAGTGCTTATTTGACTAGTGAAAGTTTGGGATTGATAGCCAACTTGTGGACTGTAACTTCAAGATCTAGTCTAGGCATCTCCTTAGAGCTCCATGTAAAGCAATCAATGTACTCTTGGAGATTTGCTTTAAGTTAGGTTTGGCTTTCCTCTAAGAGTTAAGTGCTAATAAAAGTTAGCTTGGGGTCCTCCTCTAAGCCTAGATTGATCTTCATCAATTCATCAACTGTGGCTTGCCCCCATCCTTAAGTTTTGGTGGAGTTTTTTTTTAGTTTGAGGATTATTTCTTCACCAAGTGATTCATCATGTTGAGTGAGATTTGGTGAAGGTTCATCTGAGGATGTTTTAGTTACTTCATGCACTTTATTTTTGGTCCTGATGAATTTCCATCGAGGATGTCACCTTCTATTTGTCTGGAGAGTCACTGCCACCTTGGTGCATGTGTCAAGAGATATTAATATCATTTTCTCATTTTGAATATGAGAGAGAAGTCCAACAGTGACCATGAGGCACATGTGGCATTTGGAGTGATACAACCTAATTATTTGGTATTATTGTTTCCTCTTCTAAGAATGTAAGCATGTCCTTGGGGTGCATCCCATAGATTCTTAAAGAAATATCTCTCTCTCTCTCTCTCTCTCTCTCTCTCTCTCTCGCTCTCTTTGTTTGTGGATGTCCACATCCAAATTTCTTAATTGTTCAATGAAGCTGATCTAAGAAATATTTAGGCATGACTACTAGCTGATGGTCACCATCATCCGCTGGATCTTCAATTTCTAGAATTTCATGTATGCTTGGGTTACAAAGGATTACCTTGTAAAATAGTATTTTCTTTTCTCCTTTGTGCCATGGAGAAATGTAGAAAGTCATTAATTCTTCTATGAAATTGATACTTAACTCATCTAATAGCTTAAATAAGCCTTTTAAAACTTTAGTGATAAGGAGAGTATTTTTTTTGTTTAACCTTTGTTGTCATTTTTGTTATAAGTGTAATCACCTAGGCAAAATTGTGGAGCTTCTTCATTTGAAGAATCTAGGTTAGAGCCACTTCCTAGGTAAGGAGGAGCGAAGAACATGCTGGCCATCTTTTGTTTTACTTGACTGATAGAAGCAAACCCTCTATCAACATGGCATCTTTAGTAGTATTCTACATCATCATAATGAACCTCATAAACATCAAAAGTACATCTTCATAAATTTTGTTTTCTTCACTATCCTTGAAGTATTTGAGATATGGATGTAGGGTTGATGATACTACTTTATTTTTATATAGCCATGACCTTTCCAATAGTGTCTTGTATGATGCATCAGTAATGATCACATAAAACTTGACATCTATTATCAATTTGCCTACTTTTGGAGGGATAGTTATGGCTTCTAGAGCTCTTTGGATGTTCTAACCAAACCCTTGGATGGTAATACTCTTGGGTGATAGGTGATATACATCCAAAATTAAAGCTCTTAGAGTTTGGAGAGTCATCAAATTGACTGAGGAACTTGGGTCAATCAGGATGTGATTGATCTTAATCCCATTACTATTCCTTGTGACACATAATAGTTTATTATGGTTTGTTGTTCCATGTATTAGGTCATTATTTGTGAGGTGATGGTGGGAGTTTGACATGCATACAAAAACTCCTTCATCTTCTTTTCAGTGAAGTATACTTGGTAGTTGGTCGGATTTTACAAGATGTGCACTACTGTATCCCTGATTTCTTGTAACACTATTAAGGCATCAAACACACTCAGCATGATAGGAATCTTCTTGAGGTGGGCTACTATGTTTTATTCCACCTTCTTAAGTGCAAGTTCAACTTACGAAGGCTCGATGCTCTTATTTATTTGAATTTCTTTTTTCCTTGTCCTTGGGGATATTCTTGTCCCTAGGTATTGGAGCTAGTCTCCGAGGTAGCACCTTTCTAACTCAAAGTTGTACTTGGTTTATTCTCCTTAGTTGAAATCTGACATTATGAGACCAATAAAGCTCATCTTCGAACTCTCGAGGCTAATCATACGATAAGAGGTAGTGAACCCTTGCCCCCAGTGAATAGTTCCTTAAATGTCCTTGGAGGATGTGACTATCTCATAATCATCCCATTTAATATTAGAATGAGGAATGTGGGGTTTTCTCATAGAGAGGTCTTCAAAGACTCTTTGGATGAACTCTTCTATTTTATCTGCTAGCATAACCTTCTTCAGGACCTTATATTTAGGATGTTTCTTCCATGGATATTCATATTGGCATGATGGGGGTTAGAATGAGCATTAGCTTTAGCTTATTTTATCCTCTCCCGAAACACCTGCTTCTTCCTTTGGCGCTTGCTAGTGTAACACTTTCTGAAGCAGTCATAAAGTTGGCTCTCACTCAAACATGGAGTCATATTTATCATCTGTTCCTTGTATGCATAATTCTTCTAAAGTTGGTGAAGTGCATCCTTCTATAGGTTTTAAGACTAGGACTTCACTAAAACTAGTGGGTTAAGCATTTATTGCTGGATTTCCTGATGAAGGTCGGGATAACTGCTCATCAGTATTCACCTCGAATATATGAGTGGCCATGCAACAAGAGACCATAGACTTAGATAATTCTCTTTGATAGTGTCTAACTTTCTTGACCCATCTCTGGAGTAAGTAGCACGAGTGATCATTTTGATCCTGATGAAGGTTAGTAAGTAATTTCTCACCACCCCTGATCCCGAGGAACTCCAGTGGGTGTCTAGTGGGTGGTCTCCTTGAGCTGGTGGTAGCAACGAGATATTAGTAGTAGGAGGCGGTGAGACTACCATCAGGGAGGGCAACAAGTGCTTCAGTTGAAGATGGTGAGGAGGTGACAGCTTGAAGGAAAACCTCGCAAGTTTCCAAAGAAGACATAGAAATTGCAGAGGAAAGATAAGAATTCAACTTGCTTACTTTTCTCCACCTTCTTCATTTTCTTTATATGTTTGATCTATAGCTACGTTTCTATCTCCATTTGTTTTCCTATTCTAATCCTCTTTTATATTGTAGGATGGACCAAATCATTCCAAAATAAAAGATTATTTTCTCTCCTTTTTTGTTTACTTGCTTTTTTGGACAAATTATGAATTGATAATCTTAGAAGGTTGTATTGCGTGACGATATTTGATTAGGATTCTTGCATTCAAATTTGGAATGAATATAAATATGGATGAGGATTTGATTTGTTTATTTATGAATGAAAATTATACTCATTTACGATATCTAATTTTCAAGGGGGTTTATTTGCAAATTTTTCCAAAAAATATAGACCAAAATATAATTTTATAAATTTGGAGGCTTTTGCAAAAAGGATATATTTGTAAAATTTTAAAACTTTTAAGATATCTCTTGAATAAAATTTAAACTTGTTTGCAAATAAAATTTTCAGGGGGTCTATTTGCAAAAATTAGAAATTTTAGGCATTTATTTATGAATATAAAATTTTGAGGGGTTTATTCATAGACCCTAATTTAGCCAAAATCTTATTTTTTTAACCATTGATCAAAATTTGAGCCCATATCTAATATCTAAATTTGGCTTATTATGAGTCCAACTCAAAGTTAGAGTAGGGCTACAAAGTCTACTTAAACAGGTTTTTATCTCAAGAATATATGATAGTTTGCATAATATATCTAAATGAGTTTCAATCTAAATTTTATTCATATTCACAAATTCACGAGGATGAGTCCAAATTTGTGGTAGGCTGACCAACTGGGTATACCCTTACTTAATCCATATATTATTTCTTAAAATCAATTGAATACCTTCTTTTTTTCTTTTTTGTATCTCTATTTTATTAGTTAGGTTTCTTACTTTAGGAGATTTCTGACAATTATCAGGGTAATTAACAACAGGAGTTTATGCCTATTAGAAGTCAATATTCCCACAATACTTGATAACATACTAAATTTAAAATAAACTTTGATTTGTGCATCGAGGTCACTTCTGAGATCTCCGCTACTCCGAGCTACCAAAATCGAACCCACAATTTTGAGGAATGTGGCATTAAAATATAAGGGTAGATATCAAAGGTCTAATTATTGGCATACCTCTTTCCAATTCAATACAGCATTGTATAGAGAAAAATGAAGAAAACAAATTCAATAGTAATGAATCTAAAATGGAAGAGGAGGGCATCTCCTTTGGGGATAGTGATCAATGATATTGAAGATAGTGATTTTATACTAGACAAAAATGAGCCTTAATGTGATTATCAGTCTCATTTCTTATGTATGTATATTAATTATATATATATATATATGATATTGTACTGATCAATGTGTTTTTCCTGATTTTAAGTTAAAATGGTTCAACAAAAGAGATATATTGGGATTATCCAGGCTGGCCTTGCGAATATGGAGATAGAGGGACTAGTGTTGGAGACTCACTTCTTAGTGGGAGATGGTTTGCATTGAGATTTTAGTAGAGATAGCATAGCTTCCTTATCCCATGGAGTGGAGGACTAGGAGATGGACCACGATGAAGGTTTGAACAATCTTTAATTAAATTCATTTCTTCATATAGATCATCTTATGAGTCATACATTTATATATTTATGTATTTTCATTTTTAGGTCTAAGTGGCGCAACTTCTTCTAGTAGAGCATGGTGCGGGCCTAATAAGTCTGTTAGAGTTTGGGGCATAGAAAGATACCAACTTATATTGACCATCAACCAATATGGACAAATCACTAGGGGAAGAATTTGGCAAAACTCACCACCCAATTGGGCATAATGATGAAGGATGATAACAAATTGATTAGTGGGAATGCCAGAAGCGAACAAGCAGAGGACTTGGGAAGATATCAAAGCAATATTAATATTATGCTTATATTTCAATATTAACATATTAATCTTTAACTTTATATGAAATACAAATTTAGAGGAGGACTACAGAAAGTCTATAACACAATTGTTGGGCAAAAGATGGTTAGATTGGAAGGTGAATATGAAAAGTAATTATTTTACACCGTTTAAGAACCAAATTGGCAGAGCTCAGCTATTTGGATATGTATTGTCCCTTTGAATTTTATATATTTAAAATTTTATACATGTTAATATATTAGACTAATAATACACTTGTTAATTTTAGGAAAAAGCTGAGAAAATAGAAGGGCTCAAAAAGGCAAAAGATGGGTCATTCTCTAGATCCAAGGGCTATGCCAGTTTGAGAGTTGAGGTATTTTAATACTTAAATATGAAATTAATGTACATTTCTATCTATTCTTGCATAATATGTGATCACGTTTGTCCCATATCACACTTCTCACAATTAGAGGAACAATATGATTTTGAGCCTTCAAGGCTTGAGGTGTTTTTGGCCTCCCATCGGAAGAAAGATTGACAACCGATCAATAGGACATCCGCATCAGCAATAATAAGAATATTTTCATAATTCATTTTAACACTATATTAATGAATAATCTACCAATATTTTTCATTGTCTTTTATGTGTATGCCCAAATTGAACAACTACTGCAAAAGCTACTGGAGGATCCTTAATTAGTTATTGTAGCTCAAAACGAGATTCATGCCAGAGTATTTAGCCGTGAAAGACATGGTAGACTAGGACTTTCAGGTTAGGACTCACACCACACAGGTTTCCAAAAGTACCTCCGAAGCATCCTATTATATAGATACTAAAGTAAATGCGCTTGTATAAGCACAACTCGTTCCTCTTTAAGAGACTATAGCTAGGATGTAAAGTGCCTTTGTGTCTTTAGAGGCTTGTATTGGTGGTGGATCTGCTGTCGCCTCCATAGTATATATTTTTATTTAACTAAATTTTTTTATTTATTATATATTGTTAGTTCATATGACTACACATATGTATAAAATTAAATAGGTTTTAATGAATGTAAACCAACCTGGAATTGAGGAATCCGGTACATGGGCGAGCCCAAAAAAATTTGATCTACTTCTTTGATACCTCAGGTAATTCATAAAAACCTACTTTAAAATATGTATTTCTATCTCATGTTTTACAGTTATTTTTTTTTTTCTCTGTAGGAGAATCAAATTCAGCCAAGGATCCATGATTACATACAAAGGTGTTAGGAATGTTGAGGTCATGACTATCCATTTGTGTTGTGTTTGTGGCATAACTTCATAATGAATTCATCTTACTAGTAATAAGTTCATGATTTCAAGTGCCACATGGATATATCATTCTATATCAATTACTTTTATGTCTAGTTAATGTGACTATGCCTACTACTGCTAGATTTTCTTTGCCTACTTTAATTATTTTTTATCATGTAGTTTCTTTCCTTCTTAATTTATAATTGTAAGTATGCAATTTAATTACTTCAATATTTTTTTATTCTTTCTCTATTATGATTGATAATTTATTTTTGTAGTTTAACACTACTAATGTTGGTCTCAAGACTAAATGAAAAAGGCAGAAAGAGTTGCTTTCTGGGTTTTAGTTATTAATTTTATTTTGTATTACGTCTTATCATTCATTTAACTTTTTCTTTCTTTACAAGTCCTTTTCAAACTTTAAGTCTTTGATGTGCTGCAGAAAGAATGACTTTCTTCTCCTTCCAGCTAAGAGGTAGCAATTAAGCATGGCCTCAAGATTGTTTGTAATTTTTGGTATAGATTTCCAAGCTAATAGATAATAATGAAATTATCAGCATAGATTATATTTTTCGGACTACTATGTTATGTAATTTTTGGACTATTATGTAAATGTAATGTGTGTTAAGATTTTTATTCCTAATATTATGTATTTCAAAATATATGATACCTATTTTAAAAGAACAAGCAATATTCTTAGTATTATTTAGAATATTCTTCACATTTTTCTAAAAAAACTAGAAATAATCCCAACATTTCTATTCAAATGTGGGAGTTTTCCAAAACATTTTTGAGGAAAATGTCGAGATTGTTTCTGACATTTTTGGGGACAAATGCTAGGAAAAATCTTGATGTTTTCATAAAAATACTAGGAAAAACACTGCTAATGATTTTTTTGCCGATATTTATCAAACACCACAAACAAAACTTGGAATAACTTTTCCTAATATTTAAAAAATGCTGAAAATTTTTGCATATTTTTTACTGACATTTTGTAAGCGCACTTTAATATTTTATTACTATTTTGGCATTTTGAATTAGATTCTACACACAAAAGAACTCAAGAGCTTTCATTATCTATCTTGGTACACACAAAGATGAGTCATATGCCCATCAAGGTAGGTATACCCTATGCCTGGTGAAAAAGAAGTCTCACAAACCTCTCAAAGATCTCATGTACTTTATAGGCCAGGTGTGAGAACCTCAAAGGTCATGTACACATTCTGAAGTCCCAAATAACATGATCAAGACTGACCACCGCACTTAATACCAATATCATAATTTTGGGAAGAATTACAAAAAGATGATCATAATAGGCCTTCTTTTCACTAAGTATTTCGTGTTTAACCTAATTCCAACCACCTTTGCAATCTTGTAGCATTTGTTGATTATTGAAATTCTATCACTTAATGTTTTGTTGAGTCAAAATTGATTGGTGAAATAACCTAAGCACAAGTCCCTTTGATCAAGTAGACATCTCATGGGCACTTACTTCCAAATACAATAGATCCCATTGATTGGAGAGAAAAGTCATCTAATCATAGATCCCATTGATTAAAAAATAACAAATTAGCTTAATAATTGAAAAAACTCATCCCTTAACTTTCATTTACTATATGTTGCAATTTAATCATTTGAAACTTTATACTAGAAAATGTATTTGTGGGAGAAGTTCATAAAGGAGAATAGCATCTTGTTGGACAATCAATTTCTAAAAAGGACAGGACAAACATCAACTAAAGGAGTGATTCAAGAAGGAGATAAAACTCAGCTCAACCAAGCGGTAGCACCAAAACCTGGTTTCTATGTATCAACCATTTCACAAGATCCTAATACAAACCCTTGAGCAATGTTTCACTTTAAAAGAGATTATATAAGATCTTGATGACTGTAATGCTAGAGATTGAGGTATCATATGCACATACGTGAACAAAGATAGGGTGATAAATATGACAATAGCTATCAACCATTTCCTAGCCCATTCTAACAACATTAGCTTCACAAGAGCCATTTGAGATGCTAGAGAACCACAATCTATAGGCAGCTAAAGTGAATAATTGATAATCCTTGGAAGGAAATATTCTTTACAAGGACCCTCCAACTAATAGTAAAATACTTAAACAAGATTTTAAAATTGCAGGGCAGATGGAAATGTTCTACACATATAATCAAACATATGGTGAGTATTATTTGAAAGATGAGGATTATCTAATAAAATATATCAACAAAGACTTCACTTTATTAGAATTATATACTAGGAACCAGGGCAAAACTACCAATTGTATAGTTTCTTAGGACAACTGAGTAGGAATAACAAAAGGGGCATTTGAAATTAGTCAAGTTCACAATATATTAGAGGAATTAGATAGAACTCCCATGAAAATTTCACTTCTTAAGTTTATCACATATTGACCTAAACATTGAGAAGTTTTATTCTCTTAAAGGAAAAGAGCTCAAGAGTGATATTTCTCCTAAAAGACTGATAGTCATTTGCAAAGGGATATTCCAAAATTTAATCATCACTTTCATTGATTCGGATCTATCGAAAGAAGACCTTAGGGACAAGCCTCTCTACATCTGGGTCTAAATTGGAAGCACCACAATAGTCTTAGTGCTCAAAAATATGTGAGCATCGCTAAACATATACACCCTATTGACACTAAAATCTCTAGACATCCCTAAGGAAGAGATGGTGGGGTTTGACATCTACATCATGCCTTATGACAACTCCAAGAAGAAGTGTGAAATGATACACCTACTAGTTACATGTAGGCAAAAAACTATTCAAGCATAATTTCATATTCTTGACATACCTTCCTATTACAAGATGATACTTAGAAGAAAGTGGCTGATAGACATGGGAGTAGTTTCTTTCATGTGACATTAATGCTTGAAGTTTCCTTTCAACAAGACAATCATCAATACTCTAGGAGATCCAACAATAAGAGACTAAGATTGCCAAGTGATATCTAAAATCATGCCAATGACGTATATCCAAGCTCTACTCCAAACTACAATAAACCCAAATCCTTTGTCATCAACAAAACAATCTCTCTACTTGCAAGCCTTCATATCCCACTTTACAAAATAAAACCTACCCCCATCATCCCTTTAGCTCCATTAAAGAAGCCTTACACACACTTCTTCTTATGGACCATCAATTACGCTCCCTAATCTCTAATAAGCCCTACCTTAACAAACCTTGGAATCTCATGCTCAGAATTGGCTACCAACCAGGTTGAGGCCTTGGAAAACACAATAAGAAAGACCCTAAGCGACTTCCTAAAGGCTTCTCTAGAGGAAAAAGGGGCTTGGTTTCATGTGGAATGGATGTCTAAAAGATGGTAGGCCCTTCTATTCGATCTATGATTCTAATCAACACCTCCTCTAAGGTGAATTTGGAAGTCCCACTTTATTTTAGGATGGTAAAAGCTTGCAACCAAGATTGTTGCTATCATTACACCTATTCTCAAAGAAGAAGAAGAAGAACATGAAGTTAATGACAAGGACTTGCAGAGCGTTGTAATGGAATTGAGCAATGGTTCCTCAATGAAGAAGATGAGAGACCTCCCCCCTGAAAATAAGGAGGATCCCTGGCCTGCTTATCCCTAGGAACCGACCCATATTATAATTTAATATCTTTTAATGCTTGGTGTTAGAATCTTGTAGTACACTTGATATAGAAAATGACATTCCAGATTTTGTAAAAAGACCAACCATCTAATTGGGAATGGAGAGGAAGTGTGAGCATCTTTTGTCTCAATGAACTTCACTCAAACTCTATTAAAGGGCCACCCATGCACCCCTAAGGGGTCCATAAAATTGGAGATAAAGAAGATAATGGAGTAAAAGTCACAGAGCTGAAGACTTTGCAAAAGCCTTGAGAAAGTTTTATGAGAAAACTCAGAAGTCAACCAAACCTACAAAAAAGGTAAACCTAGTAACTAAAGAAGATCCTAGGATGACCTCAACAAGCTCTAATTTATTAGAAAGACTGGAGATCGGTTCATTATGTTGCTCAAAAAACATAGAGATGTCTTTTCATGACATATGATGAGATGCTAGAACTTAATCAAAGCCTAGTAGAGCACCAAATAATCTTGAAGGATGATGCAAAACCTAAGAAATAGAAGTTGAGATAAATACCCAGACATAGCCTTGAAGGTGAAGGAGGAAACTAACAAACTTTACCATGATAAGTTTATATGAGTTATCATATATCGAAAATCGATGGCAAATGTTGTCCCAATCAAGAAGAAAGATTGATGAGCCATGATACATATAGACTTTAGGGACCTAAACAAAGCTTGCCCAATGGATAACTTACCTCTTTGTCACATCAATATGTTGGTGGACAATGCATATGTTCATGAAATGTCTTCATGGGTGGTTGCTTTGACTACAACTAAATATGTTTGGCACAAGAGGATAAGGAGAACTCATCTCTTCTAACTCCTTGGAAAACATAATTCTAAGTGGTCATGCCTTTTGAATTAAAGAACATTAGGACTACTTATTAAAGGACCATAATAGTGATCCTCCATAACATGATCCATGACTGTATGAATGTATATGTAGATAATATTCTGATAAAATCCATAACTTGCGAGGGGCATATCTCAGCCTTGAGATGAACCCTCCACCAAGCATAAGTACAACAACTAAAGATGAATTCAAAGAAATGTGTGTTTGGACACTCCTCAAGAAAGTTGTTGGGGTTCTTAGTAAACAACTACAATATTGAAGTAGAATTGACAAAGGTATGAGCTATGATTAAAATACCACCCTCAAAAGACATCAAAGGATTTTGAGGCCTGATCAGAAGGCTGCAGTCTATTTGAAGATTCATATCTCAACACTCATAAAAATATGTGTCATTCTACAAATTATTGAAAGGAGGAGTAGAGTTAAAGTGGACTACAGAATGCCAACAAGCATTCAATTGACTCATGAGACATCTAGTTAAGCCACTCATTCTAATGGCTCCTCTCCTTTCTCAACAATTGACCCTCTATGTAGCTATCACAAAAGAATCAATTGGAATTATGCTAACTCAAGAAGATGAATATAGGAACGAAATGGCAAATTACAATCGCAGTCGCACCATGCTCGACATGAGAAGAAATATTCAAAGATAGAGAAGACATGCTTGGCTATGGTTTGGACCTCTTAACAGCTAAGACACTATTTCATGATCCACAAGATTATGATCCTAGCACAAATGGACTCAATCAAGTTCATGTTTGAGAAGCCAACAATATCTGGAAGAATTATAAGGTGGAAAATGCTCCTGACTGAATTTGATCTAGAGTTCATCACTAGAAAAGCTATCAAGGGGCAAGCTATAGTCAATTGACTTGCTGATTTCCATCTACCTATGACTGACTTAACCCAAGAGCTCTTTCCAAAAGAAACCATCATACTCATCTTAAAATAGGATCATCAACGGACATAGGTCCTTCACTTTGATGGTTTGGTAAATAGTACTAGTAGTGTCATCAGTTTTGTGCTCACAACGCTAGAGGGAGTCATCATGCCCTGAGTCCACAAGCTCAAATTCCCCTACAATAGCAACCAAGACAAATATAAAGCATTCATTGTCGGCATGGGCATGGCTTAGCGCTCAAAGTTAGACACGTCAAAATTCTAGGAAATTCAAAATTCATCATCCAGTAAGTCTTGGGTCACTCCCGACCTAAAGACTCAAAGCTCACATAATATAGTGGCTTGGCATTCTTTCTAGCCAAGTAGTTCAAGAATGCCACTATAGCTCCTATCATGAGAAGCAACAACAACTTGGCAAACTCATTTGTATTTTTTTGGATCAACCTTTGACAACCCCTTCAACCTAAAGATGGACATGATCCTCCTTCAAAAGAACCCAAGAACTATGTTGAAGTTTGATAATTCTTTGGTATAAAAGCGAACAGAATGAAAATAATATTTCTTTTATTGCCTACATTTTTCTTGTTGATCTGGTAACCACCGATGATGAAAAAACTCCATAGTACTTTGACATAAAAAAAACTTTCTAGAAGATGGAACTTATCCTAGGTACGCTACTAGAACTTATAAAGTTTGCAATCAAAATAATGGTTGCTCGCTATATTATTCTAGGGTACATTCTCTACAAAAAACCATTTGATGGAATCCTACTTTGTTGAGACGAGACATCAAGTACTCAAAGAAGTAAACATTAGAATATGAGGGGGACACATCAACACCCAAATGCTAACAAAGAAGTAATCAGAATGGGCTGCTATTGGCCTACAACGAAAAAAGATTGCAAAGACTTTGTTCATAGTTGCAAGGAATGTCAAGTTCATGCTAACAAGATTCATACTCCTACATCCTCTCTCCACGCTTTATCTGTACCATGGCCATTTTCAATGTGGGCCATGGATGTCATTGGCCCTCTCTCGAAGATGATCACCAGTGGAAGAAAAGGATTTGTATTAATTGCTACTAAATATTTTACAAACTAAGTTGAAGCTAATTATTTTCAAAAACTCAAGGTAACAAGAGCGGTGTAGTTCATCAAGGACAACATACTAGAATGGTTTGGAGTCCCCAAAATAATCATGATAGACAACAAACAACAATTCTTATCCCAACAAATGCAGAACATTTGCAAATGATTTTCAAATGAATTACATCATTCATCATGCTATTATCCTCAAGGAAATGTCTAGACTGGGGTGACTAACAAGACTTTGATCCATAGGAAAATTGATTATATTGATATATAGATGAGGTTTTGTGGGCCTACCACACTTCCATTCGCACCCCAACGGGTCAACCTCATTTGCATTAACGTATAGCATGGATGTGGTAGTCTTGTATGAATTTCAATTATCATCACTTAGGATTACTTTGTGGAATGAGTTAAGTCTAATGGACATGTAGGAGTCTCTTTTTAGTCATCTTGAGCTATTAGATAAAAACAATTGAATGTAACCAACCACGTGCAAGACTATCAACATTGAATATTATGGTCCTACTAGAAAAAATTGATTGAGTGAAAGTTTGAAGTGAAGACCTATTGCTGAAATGGATCTCACCCAAAGGAAAAGAGAAGTTGAACCCAAATTGGGAGGCTCTATATGTGGTCATCAACACTTACCTTGGTAATACCTGTTAATTAAAAAATACTGACAGTGAGATACTCTGTGACTATTGGAATGCCATGTATCTAAAACACTATTTCCCTTAAAAAAACAATTATCTATTCTTGCAAAAAGTCATTTAGAAATTACATAGGCTTCTATCTCTTTCTCTTAAAGGCATGGTCTATCAAAGAAAAGCAAGGTAGGGGTAAAGGATGGTCAGTGATAAGGCAAAGTGAAATTGGAAAGTCTTGTATTCCTCTTCCACACTCAAACCTTAAGTTGATTTTGGGAAAGCAACTCCAAAAGTAAGACAACCGAATCACAAGTAACTGAAAACTTATTAGAACAATAGTTAGATATAGTGTAGAGTTTGAAAGGATAACCTACTGGGAAGCTCCTCTTAAAAACAAAAGGTTACCCAAAAATTAATGCTAAAAGGTAAAATTCCAAAGAGACAAATCTTAGTTAGAAAACCAAGTCAAAATAGGTGGACTCAAAGACTAAAAATTGGTTGACATCTACAATATTGAAAACCTTGAATGCTCAAAAGGGAAAATTAGATTGAAAAACAAAACAAAATAATAAGTGCCAAACAAGGGGGGGATTGGATCATCTGTTGAAATTAGGAAGTCTCACCCAATTTCATTTTGGTGTACTATTGACCAAGAAAAACTACTCAAGAAGTACCAATTGATATGTATGAGCATATACACTTTAAAAATTGAGTTCAAAAGGCATCCCAAGATCAAAGGGCATCCCCAGATCAAAGTGAAAGGCAAAAAGAGTTGATAAAACAATATAAATACGGTGAAAAGGAAAAAAACTATTTAAAACGAGTTTCAAATAGAATCATTACGTTAAGGAGATGGTGAAGAAGTAGACTAGTGGGTTGACCACTAAATTCTGAGATTAAAGTCTCTCTGAAAGTTTAAGCAAGTTTGATCGAGTAAGAGAACAACAACCAAGAAGAGAGAAAAAACTTATGCAATCATTATCATTCAACAAAAAATTTTATTATGTCTTATCTGAAGAAAAGCACTTATAAACTCTTCTTTTGTTGTAAGCAGTACAAGAAACCCTATGTTCAAGACAAATCAGACATGTCATCCCACCACAAGCAATAACCAACTCCAACAAGAGGCAACAATCAAGTGTCAAGTCTCATCACCAACAACCAAGTCCGATCCACCTAGCATATGATTTCAAAATCTACATCTAGGGTTAGAGTCACCAAGAAAGCAAGCCAGGAAGGTATAGAGTCAGTGCAGTCAAGCAGGAAATCCCATAATTGATGGCAAAAAGGCATAATCAAAGTACAGGAAAAAGTCCAAGTGCCTAGTCAAAGGTCAAGGTGGTCTATAGTATCCTTCTTCGGAAGGATCCCTTGACTCACCAATAGTCGCCAGTCCCACATTGTTTTCAAAAAGCTTACATTTTTTAGAGTTACCCTATCCCCCTGCTTTAGCCCATCCTTAGTTACTTCAATAAAAGAATAAATTAAGACTTTGATATTGGTTGGCTTGGCTACTTTAGATTTAAAACACCTCCTTAAAAAATAATGGTGAGAAAGACCCCATCAAAAAAACTCAAACTATCCTTTTGAAATACAAGTAGAGATTAATCTACAAGTTATTCCTATCTAACCATCTACACTACCTTCTCTTGAGATAGCGGCAAAATAGGTCTCATCAAAAATACTTGCAGAGTTATTTTCTTGGAATACAAGTATAAACAATTATTTGGAGTGTTTCCTTAAATTCTTAAATTATTAACTATCGGAGAGTCGCTAACAAGTTTACAAATCCTAGGATATTGAAAATAATGAACAAATCGAATCCAAATTTGAAAAAGACTCAAAAGCCATGTTGCATATCTGATTGTGGTCTTAGGAATACTTCTTTGTGAACCTATTTATTGGTGTAGTGGATGGTGGCCCAAAAAATTTTTCAACTAAGCCCAACCACATTAGCTTGACAATTGTAGTCCTTGAGTTAAAGCATTGAAAAAGATAATATAATAAATAATAATAATAATAGTAATAATAAATCAATAAATAAATAATACAATAAAAGAGTTCTAGTACATAATGAACTAGTGTTGCTGTGTAGGGTGTATTTCTACCCATTACAATAAAAGCTAGGGCACTATATCATCAATAGAAATCAAATAGAGTTTGATTTTAATTGTCCGGTCCTTATGGATAATGATGAACATAGATCAAAGGCAAAAGGGATGGATGAAATATCATCAGTCAAAATTCTAATAGTTCAACTATCAACGAATAGAGTAGCAAAAGAAGAATTGATTTTTTTTCTTTGAGTCTTTATAGATTATAAGTGAATCCACTACCAATTTGAAAATGACTTAGATTTGATTTTATCCTTTTTTTTATTTGATTAATATTTGGTCATGAATCTAACTTGGCTTGATTTGATTTGAGTCAAACATGACCTTTTCCGGCCTTCCTTCCACCTAAGTAATCTTTCAACTTTTCCTTTGCTATAGTGACCTTTTCCTATCTTCCTTCCGCTATATCTTATATATGAAATATATTTATGAATTAGCTTATAAGTATTTATTTTTTAGTTTATATGTACTTATTTTTCTGTACAAAATATTTACTCCTAAAATAAGTTAAATGATAATAATGCAAAGTGAAAGTCGCACAGTCCTAAGTTCATCTACCTCCTAAATACATAGTATTCATTCTATCATAACAAAGTATTTATTTGTTATAAAAATATTTATTTTGTTATTGTTATATATTTAGTTCAACCGAAAAGTATTTATTTTTAGTCATCATATATTCATTATATTTGAAAAATATTAATTTTTTAGTTATTATATATTTATTTTTATGTACAAAATATTCACCATGTTTGATGACAGTAATACAAAGTACAAAATAAAATTATATTTAATAGCCTCTGAATATAGAGTATTCATACTATAAAAATAAACCTGAATGATAATGATACATATATGAGTACAATCAGAAATACAAATAAAAATATATTAAATAATACAACACTTTTTTACAACAAAAAATGTACAACCCCTTAATCCAAGAGAAAATTATTGTCCAACCCATGAGTAAAAGTACATTCAATAACGAATATAATATGAAATAAAAATAAATATAAATATGCAGAAAAAATAAGTATATATGAATAACAAATAGATATTTATGAATTAATTCATGAATATATCATAGATATAAAATGTGATGAAAAAAAGACTAGAGAGAGAAAATACTACAGTGAAGAAATGATTGGAGAAGGTTGTATAAGTCAAGTGAAGGATGGAGAATGTCATTGGGGCGGAGAGAAATGCAAAAAAAATTTATTGCCATTGAGAAATTCTAAAGAAAATTATTGTAATAGAAAAATACTGAAAAAGATCGTACATGCAACGAAAAAATCAAATGAGATTGTTGTGGTGAAAAAAAATGTCAAAAAAGCTCGCAAAGTTGGAGAAAACATTGGATCAACAGTTGCTAAAAGCAAAAACATAAAAAAATAAACTCAATCACCATGGGACACTAAATGGCTGAATTAGATAAATTTTGAGAAAATAATGACCCAAAAAAAAAAATATGGCTAGACTCAACCAGAATCAAAAGAAACTTTGTGGGAAACATACAATAATTTTTCCTAATAAATAATAATAAAGTTTTCTTCAAATGATTGTAAAAGCACTATCTTTATTTGTTACAAAAGTAATCATATAAAATTATTAAAACTGAATTTAAACATTACCGTAAATAATTCCAAACCAAATAAATGCAACAAAAGAAGAAAATAGAGAGCGCAACTCCGGCATACAATTTGATAATATAAAAAACATTTCAAGTGATTTAAATTTGATCGACATCACACTCCGCCACCATTTTCAAAAGGTGCTTCTCGAAAATACAATGGACATCCCACTAACATTAGACTTCAGTCGGGCAAGATCTTGAAGACCAATTTGTTATCCGGGGACAGCTGAATCGGTGCCGTACAAGGAGGAGGCGGCGGGGGCAACGATCGTTGCTGTAGCAGCGGTGATGGTAACGGAGGCCGCCGTTGTGGCCGCTCTGGCAACATATTCCAAAGATTTGTAAGATATCCGACGAGGAATAAAAAAGAGGATTGTAAGAAGAGTTCTCGTGCTCGGATTTCAGTTTCTCGAATCCCTCGGAACTGATGAGCACAATGGAGAACATTATAGCCGAGCCGCCCGCGATCAAGCCCGCAATTAAATCAGAACATCTCTCGCGCTTTGTATAATCTGAAGCACCAAACTCTGTTTATGCTTTACACATGGATGGATTCATGCTAGTTAATTGATCTTGCTGAAAAAGAAAAACATATCAATCTGATTGAGGATGGAATTGGGACACTCGGCAATCATGTTTGAGTATAAATTGTTGGAGGCTGCGATTCAATTTTTTACCTACAAAATAAATTCTGATTGAAAGTGATTTTGACGAAAACTTTGCAACGATTAAGTTAATGGAAACGAAAATGATATGTGCAGAGACAAGAATTAAAAAATTCAACCCCCTCCAGTGGATGCGTGGAGTTTTTATATCATCATGGAGTTGATGCGATAAAATGAATCGGTGAGCTTTGAAATAACATAAGATGTGCTTTTCTCGTCGTTGTCTTCTCTATCGATTAAGGTTGACGTACCCATCGTCTGTGAAGGTCTTAACATAGTTAATGGGAATGTATGTGGAGACACAATGAGAGTTCAGTCATTTAATATTATACCATGATCAGGGTTTTAACATTTAAAGTGGAGTTAATACACTGGCTTGCTGACGGGGGATGTTGCTGCGGGTGAGAAGTTGGGTTCGTTGTTGTGCGTGAGGGCTGGAACTCAGGGCGCCGACCTGATGGAAAATTCCGAGCTGATTTTGGTTTAGTCAGTTTCAGTCCGATAATGGGCGCTTGGGCCGGTTTTGTGGGACCCACCCATCACAATTAATTTTGACCTTCAAAATTTATTACTGATAATAATGGCAGTGATGAACTAAACACGCCTACTGAACTTGGTCCATGCAAAATTAACTCGAACGTGCCTCAAATTTGATGTAAATAAAAAGGCCGTAAAAGTGGTAGACTGAAAGGCTAATCCAATTAAAGAACGTTTTTTTTTTTCATTTCATTCCACATTTGGAATCTGATCTTAAGTAAAAATTAATAATTTCTCAGATCCAAATCCAACTTAATTGGGTTCAATTCAAAGTGGATTATTTTTCTCCACTTTAATTTAATTTTTTAAAACATTTTTTTTATGCAAGGTGGATTATTATGTTTTAAAATATATTTTAGAGATAGATTTACTGTTCTGATTCATTTTCACTTGGCCGATCTCAAACTGATGATTTACAAGACAAACATGATAAGAGGGATCATTGAAGCGTTTTAAAAATTATTATCATGTATTCATTATGTTTAAGAAAAAAATTTTCTAACATATTTATTCATTTATTCTTAAAATATATTTAATAAATTATTGAACACAGAATGTTGATTGTATAATAACAAATTTAGATGATAATGATACATATATCACTACAGTCAAAAGTATAAATTGGAGTGTATTCAATAATTTAACTTTTTTTTTTTTTTGCCGAATAACTTAGCTTTTTTTAAGCATTTCATGGAGCATCTCTGCTGCGTTTGAAACCGATCTTCGGAGACTAACCACCTCAATAGTTTTGCATTGAAACTCTTTGTATCAAACTCAATCTTCTTCTCTGCCATCAAAATCCAAAACTCTTCTACGTTATTAGCTCACCTATTGCTATAAAATCAATTCAACAGAATATTGAAGGAGATCAAATTTGAGGCAAACACATTCGCCTCCATGAGCTCCTAAGTCTTGAAAGCGATATCAATATCAGCATTTTGGCAAAAAGCATGGATCAGAATATTGTAGGAGAAGAGATTGGGATTAATGGACAACTCTTTTAAGGGATATGTTGAAAGAGATTCAGCATGATGTTGAAGGACTTGGATTCAGTGCAAAAAAATGAGAGCATTGAAGAAATTAACAGACAAAGAAGGGAGCTAGCGGACGGTGGAAGCAACGTCATTGGAGAGGCCAATGATTCCCTAGAGGGAGAGGAGATGGAGGACGAAGCCCTCACAGTGGATGTAAGAGAACGATTTTTGATAGTCGACGAGACGTTAGAGCGGCTGATGGTGGCGAGGAAGCAAATCGAGGCTAAGTAGATGAGGTAGGCAAAGCAAAAGCAGCGGTGCATGGAGGAGGTGAAGTTGAAGGCTGTGACGAGAGTGTCGGTGCTGTCGGTGTCGCAAACCGGAAAAGAATCCAGTGAGGGAAGGAAACTTATACAATCAAATAAAAATTTCTCAAATACGAGCTGAATCGGATGAAATTTTATGAATTAAGCTGAATTGGATAAAAAAAAAAATTGGGAAGGGACAAATATGAATTTTTCTTTTAAACTTTCAAGAGCATGGACTAAAAATAAGAAATATTGGGGATGGATAGAAATAAAATCACAAAATCTTGTTGTATTTGATCAAGCGATTTAAATTGTTGAACTGATTTGAGAATTTTGAGTGCTCCTGCCAAATACTCCCAAGAAGTCAGACAGAAGACCTTTTTTTACTTCGTAGAATAAAAAAGAAACAAATTAATTGGACTTGGTATGAAAACGACACCTGCTAATCCATAGAGCGCAGCCACATGACGTTGATCAAAGAAAATTCAAACCATACCTTGCATGAAATTGAGTGAAATCTCCTACTATTCCGAAAATGACTATCTGATTCGATCCGTTTTGATTCGGTTCACATTTATTTGGCCCCACTTGCCTGGATTTGGTTCGCATTTCATCGCTGTAATTATTTTCAATCAGGTTGTCATCAGAATACTCGACTCCTGACATCACAAAGGGAAACTAAGCCCTAATGCACACTGCATTTAATTTAAAGAAAATTTCCATAAAATCACAACAAAAAACACATAATTATTGAGAAAACCAAATTGTGAAAGCACACATGCCCAAAGTCCATCAAATCCATTTTTCTGATATGGTAATTACATCAAACACAATCAGTAGCAATAGAAAAAATAGTGAACACAATTCCTTAGCCTCATGTCAGATCATCTTCTTTTTCCTCCCTCGCTTTTAGATCATTCTTTGCTCGAAGCAGAAGCGTTGTTTTCCATGGGTCCTATGCCAGAGAAAAAACACAGTATATGAATGCTTTTTCAAGCAAATTAAGCGAACTTCAGCAAATTACTTATTTAATAAATAGTGTGTAATGGCACCACATATAAGCCAAAGTTAAACGGAGATAAACCCAACTGATTTCAACTAGTGTCAGGTTGAATGGAAGTAAAATAACCTAGTCTTCAATAATGGCCACTTGATATCAAATACTGAATTAGGTTTTCAACCATACTAAAGAACCTTAGTTCATTTTATCCAAAGCAATAGCATTCCATAATCTGCTGGATATAAGAATCTATTTTCGTCTCCTCATGCCTTGTATTCTGAGATCTACTCCCCCTAATAAGACAAGTACTGAAAAGAGAGGAAAACTTAACATCAAGATGTAAATGTTACAAACTGCATATTTGACTTAAGTGTTTGATCTTCCTTTGAGAGAGAAAGATATTATGAGATTCTTCTATTTTATTTTCAGTATAAAGCAAGCCCTGGCTAAGCAGCTTCATCTATTGTGCCAACTGCAATAAAAATTACTATGACTATCTAAACACTAACAACAGAAGACCTTCTGTTGTATTAGTTGGGATTTCCACCACTGTTTGTCAAATTTTAACAGTAAAATTCTATCATTTCCAAAATTTTGAGCAAATTAGATGTTGGTAATTCACTTGACACTGCCTTCACATGTGCATAGTGTTCATATATTTTACATTTTCCAATTTCACAACAGGGTACCTCATTCAAATCTAAAACAGATAGTGCAATATGATTGTGACATATCGAGTAAATTATTTTCTACAAAATGGCAAAAGATCACATAAACATACCAGCCTGGTCATGCTATCAAATTCCTTGATGGCAGCTGTAAATTTATCAACATCTTCCTCATCCATTGAAGAAGCCAGATCCTACCACAAGGAAATGCCAAATTAGCCAGAGCCCTTGAATATGATACTATTATAAGCAAGGTTTTAAGTTGTGGCTAAACCGTTTCAGTTTCAGTCTAACCCAAAACTTTTCGGTCTAAAATTTGATTTCAGATTTTAAAAAATTATTATTTAATTCTATATCATAAACACTATTTAGTCTAGTGGTTAAAGATCTAATTGGATCCCATTTGACTGGATATAAGCGTCTATTTTTTTATCCAATGCGTTTAGAAATATATGTGCATATAAATTATTTTCACATTTTTTTATTTTTTATTATTTTTAAATTTTAAGTCAATGTTTAGTAAAAAAAATTTAAAAAATATATTGACTTGACCAAAACCAAAACAAATTGTTTTCGGCTGAAACGACCGAAATGTGTCACTTTTGGTGGGTGCCGAAACTTAAAACCTTGGTTATAAGTTCATACCATTAAAAGTTTCATGTGTTTCACATTACTTAACAGGAATGCCAACCATGCAGGTTCAAATATTAACTTACAGATAAAAGCTTGCACTCCCGTGAACTAGAAAAGGAAGGGTCGAGATCCTGCAGGCATAAGTTGGAGAGTAAATTTAGTATTGAAAATTTAGTATATTTCAATACAACAAAAGTGAAAAGCTTCTCAGAATTAGAGCAGCAATGAAACCTGATATCTCTCTAACGCATTGGTAATGGCCACAACGTCACCTCTGCAGATTTGGCAAATGCCAGCATTTAGGAGAAGTCCCTTAACACTGTACTTCAGAAGGTTACTATTGATAGATTGTCGTGCTATTGCTTCAAATATCTCAATTGCCTTTGGGTATCTGTGAATTTGATGACAAATTAGTATTTCCTGCTGATATTAGTTGCACATATAGTGTTGCACAAAAACACTCAACCAAGCATTTATATGACATAAAGCTCATAGCAAACATCGTGTTTTCCACCTCGATCAGCCACTTAGATCTATCCAAAAGCCCACTACATTGTATTTCCATGTTGGACCAGGTCATTTCAGCGCAAGCAGATCATTATGGTCAAAGCACAAAATGCTATTTTCAGCAAATGCATGGTCTCACACTGAATACAATAGATAGCTTCACATTTGCAGAAAGCTAGTCATTTTTGGGGATCTTGAGAGCAAAGAGTGACTATCAGTTCAAAGTGGCAAAAGGAACAGGATCTGCAGAACATCACAGGAATCTATGAGCCCATATGGTGGGATCATCCAAGACTCATAGCTCAAAGATTATAATGCCCATAAAGTAGGGTGAAAGATAACTACCTATCTAATAGCATTAACAATCCCCTCCCAAAACTCAAAATCTGAACACTTGGTAGCATACATCAGAAAACAATATTGGTCATTGACATCATAACAACCTTAAAGGAAAAAACAAAATGGACAAATAAATAAAAAGCTAATTGTTAATTCAACAGATTGCAGCATATTCTTAACTAGGGCAGAAAAAAAAAATTTGAAAGAGGAAAACCAAAATGAAATCATCTCTGATTAGTTAATAAGCCCAAGAACCTATCATTAATTTAATCATCATGAAGTTTTTGAAAGAGAAGCGATTAGCCAAATGGACAAAAGGGCTCTGTTGCAACAGAACAGTAGGTGCTATGCAAATGCATGGAAGCAAGAACATACAGCTTGGAATTTCTAATGTCAAATTTTATGCAGAACCAAACAAGAATGTACAGCTTGAGCATGCTTAAAATGGCACAAGTCCAACTAGACATCTGTATCCATATAAACTAATAACTCACTGTTCCAGTTGAGCAGCAAATTGTGCAACTTTTTGCTTGCACTGGTTTGCAGATGTTGTCACTTCTTCACTTTGAAACAAATCAGCAGCCCGCTCGAAGTGGTCAATAGCCTTGTCAAAGTTTTGCTCTTGCTCATATATCTCACCAAGCTCCTGCAGGCAAAAACAACCATAATTGTTCACATTTGTAAAACACATCATTGCAGCAAACCCAAGGATGATAGCATGTCTGAGTGTCTTTTAAAGTAAATATGATGATAAAAATAACTAATTCACCAAGATGGATCACCTTGCAGTATCTTGCAGCCATATTTAATCTTCCAATCTCCAGGAAAAGATTGACAGCCTGATTTAATGACTCAGCAGCATCTGCAGGCAAAAAGAAAGAGCAGTGTTCAGCCAACAGATAGATTGCTTGAACAGTATACACAGTACAAAAGCAAGGGATTTACATGTCATCACAAACACATTTTTTTGTTAAAATGATCACTGCACATCGTACTAATTCTAGAATGGAAAATATGTATTCATTCGCACAGTAAACTCAAAAAAAGAAAATAAAATAAAATTATATCAAGACCTACAGAATCTAATATCTGTGGTTGAAGACATAGTAACTCTGTTCCAAGTAGTGAAAATTAACAAAACACCCATTACTGAACATTAAAAAAATTTAGAAGAGGGATTGCTACTAAAATATACATCTAGATTTAGTAAAGCTAATTCTGGTCACTTCATATTAAAAAAAAATTTCTGCAGAATAATCAGTTCTCTGTGTCCCTCCTATACAAGATTTTTCTGGCCACTCTAAATTCCAGGAAGAACCCATGTACTCATTTTCAATAACACTGACTCTTATCACTATGCCGGCATGTTTTTGACCACTTCATGCTACCTAGCACAATTAACATGTGCTATTGATGTTCATGCTGCAAAAGGATTTCTTTTGGAGAAGGCATGCGGTGATCACATAAAGCTCTCATGGTCTCTCCCCACTTCTTCAAGTCCAATACAACATATTTCAAGTAATATCTTCATGTTTTCCATAAGCCCCATAAATTTTCCATAGTACCTAACTACAAGGGGAAATATAGAGCAATTGTTTTGGTAGATATACAAGGTGATTTTATAGCTGCGTGTTTTTCGCATTGGGAAGACTCCATGCTGTCAACAGCCAAAAAAAATATACTAAACATCTTCCAAAATCAAATGAACCCAGCAACAATTTCTTGAGGGGTAGAAAATATAACTTTCAGTAACAAAAAAAATAGCGCCACAGAGATGTCAGCTACTGAAATTGAAAAACATCCAGTCTAAAAGAATCAATGTTGACATCGACAAATTTCATAATCAAACCATTTGCAGCCATATTCTTCTATTTCCCTATGCTTTTTAAGCAAAAGAAAGAACATTGTATTGTTAAAAACAACAAATAATCTGTAGCTAATCAAAATCAATCCCTAAAGCAGTTGCAAAATGCAATGCCCTTCACAACGAAGAAAGCTGACAATGGCACAAAGATAAACAGAAACAACGATCAACTTGAACTATGCACTTAGGAGAAAAGTACCTCGAGGCGAAATCTTCTTGTAACAATTTGCTGCATCCACATAAGCTGAAGCCGCTTCATGCTTGCTTTCCAACTGCTTTTAACATGCAAACATGAACAAAAGGGTTAATCGTATAGTGAATTTATTTTACAGAGGTAAAGGAAAGAAGCAACCTTTAAGTGACAGTTAGCCAATTTGATGTACACCGATGCAGCTCTCTCCCCTAAACATAGACACGCAAAAGCGGCGAGTAAAAATCATATCTAAAAAGCATTCAATTGGGCATCCAATCAAAAATCCAATCGATTCCATTGTTGATCCATCCAACTGCTTCCCTGTAGGCGAGAATCGAGATCTAATAATTCCCGACAAAACACGACAAAACAAGAACGATCTGATCCCGAATTCGATGAAAGGGAAAGGGATTTAAGATGGGAGGAGAGATGGCGTACAGCTTTTGGCGAGCTTGAAGGAGTTGGCAGCTTTGTCGAAGAGATCGGCGGCGTCCTCGTACTTGGATCCGAAGAAGCCCCAGCCGGTGAGCTTCTTCTCCGCCTTCTTCTCCAGGTCGTCGCCGCGCGCCTCGTGGTCGGCCATCTCCGACCTGCTTTGGCTTCTTCTCTGAGAAGCTTTCTTGCTCGATGGGAAGACGGAGACGAATAAGAAGAAGAAAGAGAGTATTTGAAGAGAAAAGAAGAAGAAAGGAAAACGCGAAAAATAGCAAGAGAAAAAGCTGTGTGTCTTGCCGAAGGAAAGCAGGGAAAATTGTTGAGATGGCATCTGAAATGGGCCCAAATGTGATCCAGCCCAAAAGGGCCAGAGAAAGATCGGTTGGGTTTTGTGGCTAGCATGGCATACTACACGAGCTTGGAAGAAAAATATACGGCGGCATTATACGGCGTAATGCCACGAGATTTGCAATGCCTCGAGATGATGCAATGTGGCATTCTAAAACAGATTTGTTATATCAATTTGGATCGACCACAGCTATGAAAAATTAAGCTATATATTGATCATATTCGAAGTTGTCTGTTGGACAATTACATTATGTAAGAGCCCAATTAAACTATTGATTAGCTTTGCAAGCAAATATTTTATTGTAAAACAAATTTGTTATTTAGAAAACCTTGAGTTTTATCTCCTTAACATTGTTTTCTAGAGCATTTCAAATGCTAATATTATTTGTATTTCTTATTATCAATAATAATAGAATATTTCGTGGTTTCTATGTCAGAAAATTGTTACTCCAAATTTTTTTAAAAACCTCCTTTGGTGTAGGGTTCCATACGAAACCCAACAAAAAATATTCATTTTTTCTATCACACCACCACAGAGACTCAAATGCTATATTTATTTTTTAAAATAATTTTTTTTCCAAAGGTTAAATAAAGTTTAAATTAAATCCTAATCAAATTAAATCAAGTTTAAATCAATCTTAAATTAAGTTTAAACCTAAACCAAAATTAGAAAACTTAAATTAAAATTAGGTCAAATCTAAACTAGAAGTTTGTTGAATCTGAACTAGAACTAGGTTGAATATAAATTGGAACCAGGTTAAAATTAAACAAGAATCAAGTTGAACTTGAACCCAAACCTAATAAGGATGCATATGGTTTGAATCCAAAACCATTAAGGGATTGAATTTTGATCCAATAAGAATCCAATAAGGGTCGATTTAAGATATATTAAAGATTCAATAAGAACCTAATTAAGATTGGATTTAATATCCATTAAAGATCCAATGCGAACCCAATAAGGATGGATCCAATATCCATTAAGAATCCATCAAGTGTTAGATATAAGATCCATTAAGAATCTAATAAAAACTCATTAAGAGTTAAATCTAAAATCTATTAATGATTCAATAAGAACCCATCAAGAGTTGGATCTAAGATTCATTAAAAATCCAATAATGATCTATTAAGAGTTTGATACAAAATTTATTAAAGATCCCATAAGAACCCAACAATAGTTGGATCCAAAATTTATTAAAGATGCAATAAGAATTTAATAAGGCTTGGATCCGAAATCCATTAAGAATTCAACAAAAAACTCAAACTCAACAAGAGTTGGGTCCAAGATCTATGAAAGATCCAATAATTAATAAGAGTCAAACCCAGATCCAATAAGGATCAAGTCCAAGGGCTGATTGGGATCTATTCAATTTGTTAAACTTGGCTCAAATTAAATCAAATCAGACTTAAACCAAAATCAAGTCTGAACATCGAATTAAATTAAATTAGACTTGAACTAGAATCAAGTATGAATATTAAATAAAATTAAATTAGACTTGGATCAAAATTAAGTTCAAATATCGAATTATTGGATCAAGATCAAGTTTGAATATCAAATTGAACCGAACTAGACTTGGATCAAGACCAAGTATGAACATCGAATTAAATCAAATTAGCCTTGAATTAAGACTAAGTTCGAATATTAAATTAAATCAAATCAAATGCGAACAAAAATCATGTTTAAATTGAATTAAACTCAAATCAATTGGAGTTAGTCAATAATAAACTCAAATCCATCGACAACACCAAGTTCAATTGACAACAAAGCAAAAAAAAAGTTATCAATTATCAAAATTAAAGATTGTCAGTACAAGTCAATATCCCTAACTATTTCAAATCAAACTAAGGGCAAGTTTAAACTAGTTTAGTTAGTTAGTGAAATGCCATGTTCAAAGAAAGTTAGCCCATAATAAACATAAAGTTATTGGTAGTATTTCAAGCTCAGCCAACATAAGCATAAAAGTCCTTGGTGACGTTTCAAACTTAATAAATAACAAACTAAAGAGGCTGTCTATTATCCAATCGAGAATGATTAGCATAAGTCAAAACCATTAACTCAAATCAAACCAAACTAATCGAGGCTAAAACTCACCAAACATAATGTTCAAAGAAGACTTAACTGACACAAGTATAAAAAAGCTGTCAGTGATGTTTCAAAGCCTAATCGACACAAGTCAAAAAAAGACTATAGATTACCAAATTAGAAATAATTAGCATAAGGTAAGATCATTAATTATTTTTTCAAATCAAAGATCAAAAGAAGTCAATTGACTATAAGTAGAAAGCCTTCGATGGTACTTTAAATTTTAATGGGGTCAACTGACATAAGTTAAAATAGTCGTCTATATCCTAATGTCAAGCAAATTTATTAACATCTACCAAGGATCAAACCAAGTACCTATGTAGGTCAAGTTCTACTCGATCAAGTGCATGGGAGCAGGGCAGCGATGAGCACCAAGCCTTTCTCACTTTCTTCCTCATTTCATGTTATTGTTATATTATGAATTTAAATTATTTAAATTATAAAGTGAGGATATGTCCGTACTTAAGTCATGTAACCCCTTTCTTAAATTATAATCAAATTATACTTTTTTCTTTGTGTATCTATTTTATTAACTAGATTTCTCACTTTAGAATATTATTGACGATTCGTAGGGCAATTAACAATAGAAACTTGTACCTATTGAAAATTATTTTCCTATAATTCCTAATAATGAACTCAAATAAAACTCAAATTTTATTTATTATTTTAATATTACTTCTCAGGATCTTTAACTATCCCGAATAATCAATCACAACTCTATAGTTGCCAAAAACAAAAGAGACTAATACCAAAAATCTTTTCAAGCACTACAGGCTTATCACAACACATATCGAACTTCTACCCAATTAACAATATATGTACTATTGTTTAGAACTGAGTTAGTCCTATCATTGGAAATAGAAATTTTCTCTTTAAGGATTTCTTTACAAGAAGAAATCACAAAAGAAGATAGTATTCATTTTCACCTAGATGAGCTAGGCTCCTTAAACAAAATAAGGCTCGCAACTTAGTAAAACCTGAAAAAATATCGAACACAAACGTCTAAGGCCTACAACAAGATGACGCGATTTAGATCTTTCTAGAAGTAAGAGATGGTGTTAATATTAAAAAGACCCATAATTTCAAATCGAATTAAGAAACATAACTTCAAGCCTAACTGAGAGGCTCTTATATTATTAAAATGATAGTCGAAGGGAGATCCAACCAATTGATTGATGATATAGAGGAAAGACTCATACCATCGTTCAATCCCGCTTCCTAATCCCGCTTCCTAACAAGGTATTATGCATTATCCTTTGGGAGCAACAGAAAAAAAAGGGAAAAATGTTTGTTTTATTTATAACAAAACGTCTAGTCTTCTTAAAGCATGGATAATCAAGTATTTAGTTCATGTTTCTCAAGACAAAATGTAAATACAAAATCTCACATAATAAATTAAGTTCACTCTCATGTGTCAAATCAAGTCCCCTCTCACGAGACAAATCAAGTTCATTCTCATGTGTCAAATTAAGTCTACTTATACATTACTCTTTCCTCTTGTCAGAACTTAAGAAGAGGATACAAAGAGAGTACTTTATTTGGTAATTTTTGTCAAAATTAGATTTGATAAGAGTTTGACTGAAATTGGAGATCAAATTTTATTGGATATGATCCAAATATGGGTCTCAATTAAACATGAATAGCAATTGAATTTGATCAAAAATTAAACTTAATTCAAATTTGAATTGTTGTGAAGTTCGAGCTCAAACTGAAATAAGCCCAAATGGGCTAAGTGAGCTAGGTATTTAAACCAAAATTTGGCCTAAATTTCATCAAAGATTTGGACCAACATCAAAAAAAAACTTTTACAAATAGATTTCAAAACCAAATAAATTTTTACAAATAGATCTCCGACCAATTTTTTTTTTACAAATAGGTCTTCAAAATAAGAATTTTTATAAAAAAAGCCTATAAAACTCTTTAAATTATAAATTGATCCCCAAAAAATTTAGAATTTATAAATAAACCACTCAAAAAATAATAATTACATATTAATTTTTATAAAATTTAGTGTTTGTGAATAAATCCTTCAAAAATTTATATTTGTAGATAAATAACTAATTTTTTTATCTTATGCAAATAAACTCTCCATGAAATATTAAATTACAAGTTTTTCGTATATTTTAAAATTTATAAATAGACCCTTAAATATTTTAACTTGTAAATAAATCTAAATTGTATTCATTTATAAATAAATATTTAAAGAAAGTACTTTAAAAGTTCTTAGGCCTTTACAAACAAGTCCTTAAGGCCATCTTATAAATAAGTCTCCAAATCCTTTAAAATTTTAGACCAGTTCCTGAATTAAATTTTTTACAAATAACCTTCTATATTTTGTGATTTCGCAAAATTGAGTACAAAACATCCAACATAATTCAAACTAAAAAAAATTATCATTCATCCTCATCCAAAATATCATTTGCAATAAATTAAATAAGAAAAATCATAACAATCCATTTCCTTATCCATACAATTCAAGATTCAAATTGGATTGATTCGATCTAATTATCTTCACTACAACCATAAAAACTAATAATCTTATAAAGATAAAATAGATATTAGAATCCAAATGAGAATGAGCAAATTGGGTGGAGAAATGTAGGATAAGAAGAAGAACCAAAAGAAAGGGGTAGGTGAACATATCTAGTTTCATTTTCTTTCTCTTACATTTTCTTGGATTTCTTTTTGTTTTTCTTCTTCCTCTGCTCCTTATGCATCTATTGCTTTCCATTATCGTCAAGAGCCACCTCGCATAACCCTAGCCTCCGCACCAAGCTACCCCCTAGTGATCTCTACTATCGAATCACCACTACTCACTGTCAAGCCACTGACTAGGCTCACTTGGCCTATGCCCTGTTGTTGAGCTTGCTCCAACGACAACCATCACTATTTGTCAATGTGAAACTCTGCTAAGCTAAGGCCACCAACTACTCTCCTTTGACACCTTGATCCATGCCCCACTTGCTCCAGCAAGCTTCTTTTGCCTTCTGCTCGAGCCAAGTCCATCATCTAGCTCTAATCGCAACCCCAACTAGACCATGGTTGAATCCTCGACAAACCACCACTAGGTCCCAGCCGAACCACCGTAGGCCCTGCCCAAAGCAAAGCTAGCTCCAACAAGGAACTTTATTAGTACCAATCAGACTCTCTCACATGGCCACTGTCGTGCTCCAAAATAAAAACTTTTCATATGCATGACAACGTCACACACTTATGAGGCTGAAACCCCATAAACATATAAGATCATAATCTTTACTAAACCCGAACATATAATAATCACAAATAAGACCTATACTCGTATAAATAAACCTTTATATAAGACAAATCTGAATGCAAATAGAAATAATGTATCTTCTATGGACAATAATTCTACAAGATCCATTGAAATGCAAGGGCAACAATATTTCCACAAACTACTAATATACACAGATTCAAAATAATAATTTTCTAATAGTTCACAAAGACTCCTCAAACTTGTAGTTAAGGTTTCATCCAAGTCCAAAAATCACAATTTCACGAGAAAGCTAACTAGACACATGTCTTATCTACTAAATTGAGAAGGGATTTACAATTGTCTAATAGTGTATCATACATCTCAATCCCTGCACGAATTTCTAAACTCAAAATCTAAAAGAGAATAAGTGATCTCATTTTAAGATAGTATTTTTCATAAATATAATATATATAAAATTAAGATTTTACATAATTCAAACACAAAACATAGAACCTAGTCAAAATCATCATATACATGTACCACAAAACTCTGGTATAAAATCAATAGCAAATGCCTATAAAGAGCAAAACTAGTATCTTTCTCAGAGCAAAATTAGTATCTTTCTCAAAATTGCAACACAACACAAAGTACTATGACTGGTGTCTCTTGCATGAAATAAGGCGCACACAATGATCATGATCTAAACTAGAATATGAATTATAAAGGATACCCTAGAAAGTACCATACTACTATTCTGATGTACGTGGATAACAACAAAACTAGTTTTTAAAAATATAGATACATGTCAACATGGCCATTATTAACCCCCAATGTCTAGGATAAAATAAAAATCAAGATGGAGACCACATAATCCAAACCAATAAATCACACAAATTACAATGCTATTGTGAGTAAGAAAAGCCTCATCAAGAACACATGCATGGCTTTCCAAATGGAATGCAATTGCATATATATATATATATATATATATATATATATATACTAGAATCATAGTTGTTTCGTAAATTCAAATGCATGATTTTCTTATTTTTGAGCTATGCAGTCACTCGCATATCATAACTCATAATAAAATATTATATTATATCAAAAAATATCAAGAAATTATTTTTAAAAAATATGTTACTAGAAAATATCATATTCATCAAAAGAAATTATATTTGCTTTTTAACATTATCGAGACTCACTCATTCACTTACATAACCTGAAAATCACATCAAATAGATAGGTAGTTGAAGCCATCTTGTCTGGATCTACAACATGAAATGAATAGTTTCATGATTCAATCTACTTCAAACAACAACTTTGAAAATAAACATCTAGAACATGAATGATTGGGCTTAAAACTCCAGCTAGAACTTGCATTATGATTCACAATTGGAGACTAAATTAAACAAAATTCAAAGCATTAGAACATCCTAGGCTCAAGCATGTTGTCCACTAGCATTTACAAATAAACCTCACATCGAATCCAATTGACTTTTCTAATCAAACATAAGAGCTGAGACTACAAGATTTTAAAACTCTAATATTGATATCTTTCCTTGATCTAACACAATCTCTCAGTTCTGATTGTAAAGACTGTAGAGAAACCTAATCAGTAACCAAAATAGATTCCAAATAGCAAAGCTAAATTTAATCACCAACCCATAAATGAATAGAACACAACCTAGGATAGAATTTCTAAACATTTCTAAACTTCAAGACTAAAATCTAAGAATTCTCTAATCCTCCAAAACAAATCACAAAACTAGAGTTAAAATGTAGACATTTCTAAGCTTCCAAAATAGGTTCAAAACTAAACTAAATCTAATCATTTCTAGGCTTCAAAACTGATTCAAATTGAATTTGATCAGAACTGAGCATTCCTTAAACTTTTAAAATAAATTACAAAGTTGAAATTGAAACCTTAATGTTACTAAGCTTTAGAGCTAAAAATATGAATATTTACAGTTTCAAAACAGGTTCAAGAACTTCATTTGTTAACACTTTAAAGAAGATTGAATTTTTGGCATTGTATCAACACAGCATATAGTTGTTGTAAAATGATTGAAAGAGAATGACCAACAATCCATATTTGCCTTCTCACCTAGCACTTTGATATTGAAGCAATAATTCAAGAGCAAATCCTCATGTCCCCTAGAGAAGCCAAGCTTTTAAAATCATGATTACAGTTTCAAGGTTGAAGGCATTAGAACCAAGACTTGTAGTGTAAGAATCGGTTTTAGGTTTTAGGTTTCAGTCTAAAAAAATGACTACGGTATCAAAGTAAAAGATCCAAGAAATCACAATTCCTAAAAGCAAAATTAGGATCCAAAAAACCCTAACAATATGCAGATATAGAACATGGGAGTGATTTGACATCATTAGAACTTTGCAATTAACAAATGAATAGTAAAAAATCCAACCTGCTAGAGTTCCTATTCTTGATCACCAGGAAGAAGAAGAAGACAGAATTCAAGAGGTTTCGGCTTCTCTTGCTTTTGCTCCTAATCACTTAAAAAAAATGGAAGAAGAGGTTGAGAGTTTGGTTTAGAAAAAAAAGAAGAAAAGGAAGAAGAAGCAAAACAATAAGACCTATTCTTGCTCCTACTTTCGCTACTCTTCTTCACTAAAGAAAAAGGAAAGAGAAATAGGAGAGAAAAAGAAAGTGCTTAGGGGTGGTTAGATATTTAGGGTATCTTGCATAAACCCCTTGAACCAATAGATTTTACAATTAAGTCCTTCAAGTTGTTTGTTTTTATATATATTTCTCCTTTGTACATAAAGAATTTTGGTTGGATAGTTGGTCAATACACCCTTTTATTACACAAAAGGTCTTTGGTTCAAATCTTAGTCAAGACACAATTTCAATGTCTTTTTATGTAAGGTATAATATAATTCAATTTGAGCAAACTTTTTGTCCTTTTTTCCAGTCGTCACAACCACCTTTATTATCCCCGCACCACCCAACTCCTCAAGCCATTGCCGCACCTCCCACACAAGCAAGCTTGCCGAGCAGCCACTCCACTACTGAGTGAACCACCTAGCCACAGCTCATGCTACTCCTTGTTGCTTATCTATTGCCATCACCAGCAAGGAAGGGGCTTGAACGAACCATGATGTGAAAGGGATGGCTCAATTAGGTGAAGAGAAGAGGAGATGAGGGAGGAAAAAGAAATTGGGCCATGGCGGAAGAAGAACAAGAGGTGAAGAGAAAGTGGGGAAGAAAAGTAGGAATGAGAAAAAAAATCAGGAAAATTTAGAAAGGGTTTGTTGTTGGTTGATAATCGTAGGGGAGGGAGGAGGAAAATTTTAAAAATAATAGAAGTACAAAAAGAGAGAAAATAGAGAAAAAAAATATTTTTCCTATCTCAATTTGTGCACTTTTAACTTTAGATCTTGGCCAACTTATGAGATTATCCAAAAGTCAATTCAACCTAAGACAAGTTCATAAATTTGCCCGAAAGTCAATTCAATCTAGAATTAGTTTGCAAACTCATCCGATTGTCATTAAACTTAAGGCCAATTTGTGAGCTCACCTAAAAGTCAAATCAATTAAAGTTAACTTGTGGACTCACTTAAAAGTCAGATTGACAAAAGACTAGTATGTGGGTATAACTAAAAGTCAAATTGATAGAAGACTAGCTCGCAAACTTACCAAAAAGTCAGATCACTAAAGACTAGCTTGTAGGCATGACTAAAAGTTAAATCGATTTAAGATTGGCTTGTATACTCACTTGAAAGTCAATAAAATTAGGGTCAACTTGTTGGACTTACCCAAAAGTCATTTAATCATGGATAACCCGAGGTCTCTCTATAATCAATTAAAATAATTGACTTAATTAAATCAAAAATTAAGTTGATCTAGTCAAATTAAGTAAATTGATTAAGGTAAATCTACTTGATTCAAACAAACCATTAAACATACCTAAATTAATCAAATAAATTTAAATTGAAATGGACCCAAATTCAAATGAAATAAATCTAAATCAAATCCATTTAGACCCAACCTCAATAGGATTCAAATCAGGCTAACCCAAATTAAATTAAGTTTAAATCAAATTCTAATCGGGTCAAATCAAGTTCAAATTGTGTCAAACAAAGTTCAAACTAAACCTTAATTGAGTTAAGCTAATTTCAAAGAAACTCTAACAAAATCATATTTAAACTTAAAATAAAATCAAACCAGATTCAAACTTAAATTTGAACCCAAATCAGGTTGTAAGTTCAAATCAAATCCAAATCTGAACCAAGATCAAATCAAGCCCAAGCCTACACTAAAATCAAATCAATTGTAAGTTTGAACCAAACTAAAATCAATTCAAACCCAAATCATGAACTGAAATCGAGTCTAAGATGGGTTGAATCCCCAACAAGGATCCAACATGTGTCAAACATATGCCTATTAAAGGATCGAACCTACAATGTATTAAGGGTTAGATCCAAGATCTATTAAGAATTCAATAAAAACCTACTAATGGCTAGATTTAAGATCTATTAAGAATTCAATAAAAACTCAATAATAGATGAATCCAAGATCCATTCAAGATCCCATAAGAACCTCATAAACGTTGAATACAAGATCCCCAATAACCCAAGAATGGTTGGATCTGAGATCCATTAAAGATCAAATAAGAACCCATTAGAATTGGATCCAAGATCTATTAAAGATCTAATAATAACTCATCAAAGGTTGGATCAAAGATCCATTAAAAATACATTATGAATCTAACAAAGGTTAAATCCAAAATTCATTAAGGATCCAATAAGAACCCATTAAGGATTGGATCCAAGATCGATTAAGAATCCAATAAGAAGCTATTATGGACTAGATCCAAGATCGATTAAGGATCCAATAAGAAGCTATTATGGGCTAGATCCAAGATCTATTAAGGATGCAATAAGAATCCATTAATGATTAGTTCCAAGATCAATTAAAGATTCAATAAGCACCCATTAAGTGTTGGATCCACTATCCATTAAGAATCCAATAAGAATCTAATAGGGATAGAATCTAAAATCTAATAAGGATCCAATAAGAACCCATTAAAAATTAGGTCCAAGATCTAATAAGGATCTAATAAAAATTCAGTAAGGGTTAGATCCAATGTTCAACAAAGATCTAATTATTTGAGGTGATTTTTTTCATAATCAAATTTGATAAAAAATATGATCAAAATTAAAACTTATATGCCACTAAATTATGGCTCAAGTGTGGATCTCAATTGAATCGAAATCATGGTCAAATTTGGCTAAAAATTGAGCTCAATTTGGATTTGAATTCTTAAGAAATTCAAGTTCAAAGTAAGTTTAATTCAAGCAGACTGAGTGGATCGGATATTTAGACCAAAATCAGGTTCATAATTCATCCAAAGTTTGGGCTAAAATGAAAAAAATACAAGAACTTTATAAACAGGTCCTTGGACGAAATAAATTTTTATAAATAGCCTCTGAATAAATTTTTCTTACAAATAGATTTTTGGGATTTAAATTTTACAAAAAGTCGTAAAAGCTATAAAATTTCAAATCAGTCCCTGCAAAATATAGGATTTGTAAATAAGCCCCTTGAGAATTCAATATTCATAAATAAACCCCTAGAATTCTAATTTTTTATAAATAAATCTCTCAAAAGTTGTTATTTATAAATAAATCCAAATTTTATTCAAAAAGAATCCTCGAGTTTTAAAATTTTATAAATAAGTTTTTAAAAAAATCTAAAAATTTATAAAATTATAATTTGATTCAAATTTTTCGAAAAAATATATAAATAATCACCCTATTTATGTGATATCATAAAATAATATAAATTTGATTTCACTCACAACACTATTATGTATTTCATCAATATCTAAATAACCTTAATTATTCACTGTTCAAATTTCAAATGATTAGCTTGATATCTACAATCATTTCTCATCCAATCTAAACAGAATTTTTTTATGCAAAATCAACAAAAAGAACTGATAGGATATCTGTTTCAAAACTTGAATGAATCTAATTTAACTTAATTCAATCTTCTCGATATCTATAAAAGCCCACGGGAACATGTAAAATGGGTGAGTAGGAAATGAGAATCTGAGAAGAAACAGGCAATATGAAATGCAGGGAGAAGGATCGGTCTTCCACTTAGCTCTTTAATCTCTTACATGAGCTTTCTACCCCCGGTTCCTCCCTTCTCCCGTTCTTGCGAGGTACCCCCGGCCTAAATCACTGCATCGGCCTACTCTAAATTCCCAGTACCATTCCTCGTGCCACATCCGGCCTCGCCGAAACCCTAGCCTCATCGGAGCTTCCACTGTTGAGCCCGCATTGCCGCTAGAACCCTAACTCAGCTCACCATTCCAGCTCACGATCGCCGTGCTCCAACCAGCAACCCCTCTCCGCGCCCGATCACCTCATTGGCAACCAACCCTTTCTCTGGTTGTCCGTCGCCACTAGGAACCACGTCCACCTAGAGATGGCCGGCCTTGGTCATCTTCTTCCCGATTGGTATGCTCTGCCTCTCCACGCCGATGTCTGCCCATGAAGACAGCCTTGCACCAGCTGCACCTCTAGCGTTGTTCCTTCGCACGCTTTGCTGGCCGGGCTTCTCCCGTCAGCCGACTGCGCTCCGGCCGCTGCTCCCCGAGGTCCGCTTTGCCCGTGCCATCGTCGAAGGCCGGCCTTCACGACTCTGCTGCTTCGTCGTGATTTGCCTGCCATCCCGCCACTAGGCAAGTGTTCCAAGCTCCTTGTCGCTCCGCCGTTGGTTAACCCGCCGCTCTGCTGGGAGGAACTCCGGGCCTCACAACCTGACTAAATGAAGAAAGAGTGGGGTTTGGGGAAGGGGGGGCTCGCTCAGGTGAAATAAGAGAAAAAAGAAGAGGAAGTTAGGGCTTGTTTGTTTCGATTCCCGGAACCGGGAATCGGAGGAATGGAGGAAATTGAGAGCCCAATTCCCTCCATTCCGGTGTTTGTTTCGATTCCCAGGACCCGGAATCGGGGGAATCGGTTATTTCCCAATTCCCCCGATTCCCCGTTTTAATTCTCTCTCAAAATCGAGCGAAAACGCGGATTCCGAGTTTCAATTCCCTAATTACTGTAGCACGTCGGGGACGAAAACCTAATTCTGGGTTAAATTCGCACGAATCCCCCCCCCCCCTCGTCTGCGTCTTCTCTCCTCCGACCAGCATCTTCTCCGTCGTCCGGCTGTCCAGCGGCTTCAGCGGCCGTCCAGCGGCTTCTTCTCCGTCCAGCGGCTTCAACCGCCGTCCAGCGGCTTCGTCTCCGTCCAGCGGCCGTCCTGCGGCTTCTTCTCCGTCCAGCGGCCGTCCAGTTGCCACCGCCACCACCAGGCCGGCGGTGGTCACCATGGAGTACCAGAGGAAGGTGGCCAAGGAGCTTGCAGGAGTACTTTAGGGAGAAGAAGCTTGAGGAGGCTGACCAGGGCCCCTTCTTTGGATTCCTTGGCAAGAATGAGATTGCCAATGGCAGGTCCGTCTTTCAATTAAATTGATTTTTTCTTTTATTTTTTACTTTTTAGATAGTTAGATTCGTGAGTTTGTAGAGATGCTGGAGGTTGTGTATCAGGATCTTGTGTGCCAATCGACTGCCCAAGACACTTATATTGGAATTATGCAATCTGTTTGCTTAGATATGTTAAATGAATTCTAGAAAGCCTAGCATTGGTAGTTTTGTACAGATCAACAGTCAAATGATTCCATGATGAATCCACAAATATGGCAATTGCATTCGGGAAATTTTTTATTGGAATGGGATTTTGGAGAGGAAGTTGTTGATGTTTTTTTTTTCTTCTGGCTGCTGATTTCTTGTTCTTTCATTGATAAATATGCATCAACTCTCTATGATGAGCACCACATGAGCTCAAGTATAATCCGAGTTGAGTTCCCATTACTACTCTGAGATTTGTTACAGTCGGAATTGGCTTACCTATGACTAGATAGATTTGTGCTTGATGAGATGTTGGCATTGCTCGATGCAGGTGGGCAATGTTCGGGTTTGCTGTGGGATTGCTTACAGAGTATGCCACGGGTTCAAATTTCGTTCAACAGTTGAAGATCCTTTTCTCCAACTTTGGAATTGTAGACTTGGATTGATACTTCTCCGACAGTTTCTTCCCTCTGTATAGAAGTTGGATCTCAGTGTAACTTACTCAAATGCTTTGTATTTGGGTGATTCCAAACTTGATACTGCTGGAGCTTTGAGCATGCATTTTTTTGGTCTTTTTATAAAATCTTATTAATTTTAAAAATTATTTTAATAATTTTAAAATTAAATTTTTTTTATTACTCAAATTACTTAAATATTACTTATTTTCAAAAAATAAGTATATATTTTCTATATTTATTAAAAATTATTTTAGAAGATAAAAATAAAAGTATATTAAATAAATATGTAATTGATTATAATAAGATATTTACATAATCTTTTTTTATTTCTTAAAATTATTTATTATTTTTAATTGTTTTAATATATTTTTCAATTCCTTACAGTAAAAACTCATCCAAACACAAGAATTCAATAACTTATGGAATTGATCAATTCCATTTGTCAACCAAACAACGGAAAGGAATTGACCAATTACCAATTCCTACAGTAAATACTCATCCAAACACTGTAATTATCTAATTCCCTCAATTCCTTCAATTCCCTGGAATCACTCAATTCCTACGATTCCACGATTCCTAAACCCGGAATCCAAACAAACGAGCCCTTAGGGAAGATAAGCAAAAGGAAAAAATAAAAAACTATATTCTTTTTATTTTGTTGGTGTCAGCCGAGAACACAAAAAAAAAAGGGGAAAATAGAAAAAAAGGCATTAGAGAAGAATCAAATGAAAAGATTTAGAAGGAGTAACTGATTTATCCTTATGCTCATAGTCACCCACGGCTTCTCTCAACTCCTTCATATCTATATTTGCATGGACTATATCACTATCATATTCATCCGTAGCCTTACACGTCGGCAGATTATTGAATTTCAAGTCAATCATTAGACCCGTTAAAATCAAGTTAGCTTTCGGGTTCGTCAAAATTAAGACAACTTTCAGACCCATCGAAATAAAGTCAGTCTTCGAGTATGTCAAAATTAAACTAGTCTTTGAGCCCGACAAAATCAAGTCAGTCTTCAAACCTACTAAAATCAGGCTAACTTTCAGTCCCGTCGAAACCAAATCTGCTTTTAGACTTGCCAAAACTAAACTAACCTTCAAGCTAACTAAAATCAGGGCAGTCTTCAAGCCCGCCAAGATCAAGGAGCTTTCAGGCCTACCAAAACTAGGCTAACTTTTAGACTCGTCAAAACTAAGCTAGCCTTCGGGCTTGCTGAATCAAGTCAACCCCTTGGGCTCACACTTGAAGTTAATCTGTAGACTCACATTTCAAGACAATCTTCGGACTCACACTTCTAAGTCAGCCCTCAAGCTCGCACTTTTCAAGCCAATCTTTAGACTCCCACTTCTAAAGCTAGTACATAAGCTCACTCAAAGTTATCATGATAATCTGAAGTTAAGCCAACCAAAAAATATTGGCAACACTTCAAATTCAATCAACAACATGCATAAAAGGCTATCCATTATCAAATTAAATCAAACTAAGTCATACTTGAACTCACTTAATTAGTCAGCTACAACACCTCAATCGAAGTCAACCAACAACAAACCCATAGCCATTGGTCACACTTCATAGATAGTTAATCCCAAAAGCTGTTGGTGACACACTTTCCAAGTTAGGCCAATCCAAAATGATTGGCAACACTCCGAATTTAATTGACAACACACTAAGAGGTCATCGATTATTAAATCAAACTAAACTAAGGTAGATTTGAACTCGTTTACTCAGTCAGTCACAATGCCTTATTTAAATAAAATTAACCAACAATAAACTCACATTCATTCATCATACTTCAAAACTAGTCAACCCTAGAAACTGTTAACGATACATCTTTCAAGCTAAGCCAATCCAAAAACATCGGTAATGCTTCAAATTTAATCAACAATATGTCTTAGAGGCCGTAGATTATCAAATCAAACTAAATTAAGGTATGCTTGAACTTTCTTAGTTAGTTAGCCACAACGCTATGTTTAAATAAAATTATCGTCAATGCCTTATTGGCTATAGAAATATTTCAAAGTATAAAATTATCACCAACACTTCATTGGTTAACAAAAATACTTGAAACTGTGAAGTCACTGCCAACACTTCATTGGCTATAGAGACATTTTAAAAACTAAAGAAGTTGTTGCCTATGTCATATGAGCTATGAAAATACTTCCAACTATATAGTTATCACTAATGCCTAGTTAGCTAATAACAATACTTCAAATTATGCAAATCAAATTAAAGGTAGGCTTAAACTCACTTAGTTAGTCAGCTAAGTACCTTGGTTAAAAAAAATTATCACCTACGCCTTATTGACTATGAAAATACTTCAAAAACCAAAGAAGTTATTATCTATACCTTATTGGCTATGAAAATACTTCAAATTATGAACTTGTCATCAACATCTTATTGGCTAATGAAAATATTTCAAACAATGCAAATCAAATTAAACGCTAGCTTGAACTCATTTAGTCAGTTAGCCAGGCACCTTATTTAGAGGAAGTTATCATCTATGACTTATTGGCTAATGAAAATACTTTAAAGCACGAATTTATTACCTACACCTTATTAACTAAAAGAAACACTTCAAAACCAAAAAAGTTATCACTTTTTTCTCATCGGCTATGAAAACACTTTAAAGATCAAAGAAATTATCTCCTATACCTTATTAGTTATGGAAACACTTCCAATCCTGAAGTTATCATTAATACCTTGTTGGCTAATAGAAACATTTCAAACAAAATGGAGTTATTGCCAATGCCACTAGGATAACAAAAATACTTTGAATCAAATGAAGTTATTGTTCATACTGTATCGGCTAATGGAAACACTTCTAACCAAAAAAATTATCGCCAACGTCTCATTGGCTAACAGAAACACATCAAACCAAATAAATTATGAGTAATGCCTTATTGACTAATGAAAATATTTTAAATTGAATGAAGTTATTACAATACTTCATTGGTTAATAAAAATAATTTAATCCTAAATGAAGTTATCTCCAATGTCACCAGGCTAACAAAAACACTTTGAACTCATGAAGTTCGCCAATGACACCAAGCTAATAGAAACACTTCAAACATCCCTATTCTCCTTTCGTGTCCCCTCTTGATGATGCCATTGACCAAAGTATCAATACCCATTGAGAATCAAGTCAAGATCTATTCAAGTCAGACTCCACATGGTCCAATGAATGAGAGTGGAATGATAGCATATGTCCAAGCTTCTTTCCCATTTCATATCCCTTTATAATCACAAATTTAAATTTATTTTATTGTAAAGTGAGGGAATGTCCTATATGACTTTCTTTTCATATCAATCAAATGATGCTTTCTTTTCTTGTATCTCTATTTTATTAGCTAGATTTTCTCACTTTAGGAGTTTTCTAATTATTGTCAAAATAGTTAACAACCGGAGTTTATATCTATTAGAAGTCATGTTCTCGCAACACCTGATTACGTACTCAAACCAACACATTTTGATTTATCATTTTGAGATTACTCCTCGAGGTCTTCACTATCTCAGGTGATTAATTTTGATCCCACAAATTCTAGCACATTCAATGGGCCTTAACTTCTCCTCAAAGTAGAGAAATCTAGTTAATATGGGCACACATCATAAAAAAAGCAAGGTTTTAAATCTCGGCCAAAATCGTTCGATTTCGGTTGGGGCCACAACAAATCGGTCAGATCTGTTGCGGTTTAGGGCTTTCATGCACAGCGTGCGGGGCAAGCGTAGTACACGGTGAGCTCGCGCGAGGAGCTCACCCAAGTAGCTCGGGCGGGGAGCTCACGCAAGGAGCTGGCCGAGCGAGCTCACGCAGGGGCTTGCCAGCCGAGCGCCCGCGCCATCGCCGGACTGGCGCCCACGCGCTCGCCGACCTGGCCCCTACTCCTGTGAGTGGGGGACGACCTCGCACCTGCGCCAGCACCGTCGCCAATCCGGTTCCGATGCCCTTGCTGGTCTCTACCAGATACTGTTCACGTGCAGCGGACTATTCACATAACTGTTCATTATTTTAAAACTTTTTAAATATATTATAATTTTTTAAATTAAAGTTAAAAAATATAAATTAAAAAATAATTAAAATAAAGTTAAATTTTAATCAAAATATAATTAATAAAAAATATATATTGGTTGAAACTGAAATGGAAATGATTTTGATCGAAACGCGTTGATTTTTCTGTTCACGTACATACGTGCATGACCGTTCCACCGAAAGGAAAGCCAAAAAAATTTATGTCGGTCTCATTCCCATGTGAATCGCTGTCACGAGATCGCACAAACCTAGTTGTTCTAGCTCATATATTTATAAATGTTCATCTGGATCGTTCAGGTACTGAATTCATAATTCTACATCCAGATGTTTTAAACTCAACTGATGATGATTATGATGATGATGATGATTAATTATATTACGTTATAATTAATAAATTATGTATGTGTCAGTATATTTTAATAATAAGTTAAATTTTTTTAAGTTAATTTTTAATTTTTAATTATATTCATATTATTTTTCGTATATTTTTTATATAGTAATATATAAAAACAGTGGTTAACTATCAAAATTAATTTTAATTAATTAAAATAATATTCAATATTGTGGTAAAATTAATTATAGATTCTTTCATAATTTTTAAATTTTTATAAAAATAATTTTCAAAATTTTATCATATTTTTAATTTGAAGTCAAAGTACAGTCAAAATATAGTCAAACTCTGGTCAACATATAATTAAAAACTAAAAAAAATCTTTCGGCCGAAACCGAAACGTCCAAAATATATCGGTTTCGCTGGGTGCCGAAACCGAAACCGAAACCGAGATTTAAAACCTTGAAAAAAAGGTAAAAAGCTAATGATTGATTTTTTAGAAAAAAGGAAAATGGTATCATCAAGTGATCCTTCTGCCCTAATATACACCATCAATCTTCGATCAAGAGTCTGTAGTATGCTTCATCAATCAACGATTGCCCCATGGGCAATCAGAGTTCACATAAATATAGATCAACTTCTCAACTCCCATCTAGGGGCCAACTCTCATTCAAGTGGTAAAGACCTCTCATCTAAGGGGGAAATACCTCCTATCCAGTGGACAATTCCCATTCAAGAAGCGAAGACCTCCTATCCAAGGGACAACCCCTATTCAAGGGGCAAAGACCTCCCATCTAAGGGGTAAAGACCTCTCATCTAGTGAACAAGGGCCAAACCCATTTAAAGGGGCTAAGGCCAAATGCCATTATGCCAAACCTTGATGATAAAATAACAATTATTGTGAGGATAACTAGAGTCCATATCAGCTACTAGGTTATGTCCAACCCCATCCAATTTATGCATTGTGCTTTTGTTTTCACTAACAACATCACTGATTCTAGCATTGCTAATGGTACCATTGATCCAATCATCGTTTCACTTATCCAGTACCGATTAGTCTCTCACCTCCCACCCTGTGGGCAAAGATCAAGTTTACCCAGGGGCCAAAAGATCAAGTCCACCCAGGGATAAAAACTAAGTTTGCCCTAATGGTGAAGGCCAAATTTTATTATGTCAAACCTTGATTATAAAATAGAGGCTTCATTGACACAAACCAAGGCATCAATTTGTCAAAGGCTAAACAATAGGCAAAAATTAGTTTTTGATTACCTACGGCTTACTAAAGGAAGGACCGGCAAGGTGTCTGATTGACTTCAAAATGTCAGATCAAACCTAAAGTTAGATTCTATAATTCTCATCTCCAACACTAGAGGGGCTAAAGGAGAATAATAGAAGAACATGCGTTCAACCTTCTCCAACTGCGAAAGGAGCAACGTCATTTTCTTATGCCAGAGTGATTAATGATGAGTAACTAAATCTTAGAAGAAGGATTTTCATGCCAAGTCTACAATATGAAAGAGTCAAATGGTTATATGAGCTTCAAATATAAACAAAAAAATACATATATATTTAAAATTATTTAACCTATAACGGAATGTCTAGTCATATTAAAATTGACTAGTCAAGTATGTATCCTATATTCCTCGAGGCAAAACAAAAAGAATCCACTAAAAAATATATATATAATTAGTATTATGGTCAACCACTTTTATTTCAGATATAAGGCCTCTAAAAATAAAATATTAATATTTGAAGACAAGGATGATGATTAAACATGTTGGAGTTGAAATCTCAGCACCTCTCCCACCCACCGATGCCCTAACTTTAGGAATACAAGCCTGAAAACATGAAGACCAATTTACAAATAACTAAAATCCTATTAGGAAAGTTATTTCAAAGACTAAAGTACTAAAATCAAAAGATAAACTCTCAGGAATCTCCTACTAAAGGTGGTAGATCACCCCCTAAAAAAAGAAACGAAAAAAAAAATAAAGTCCTAAATGGATAAATCTCATATGCAAAACCAAACTAAGAAAGGCGGACTCAAAGAGTAAATACCAATTAGCATCTACAAGCCCACAGACCTTGGATCCTCAAAGAAAAATAAGATTGCTAAATTCAAAAGAAAAAATAAAATAAAATAAAATGGGGAGAAAATTGGATCGGATGCTGGAATTAAGAGGATTAACCCAAGCACATCTCGATGTATTATCGACTAAAAATACTATCCAAAGAGTAAGTATCAATTGGCATTTGTAGGTGTATAAACTCTAGTAATTGAGGTTAAGAGATATTCAAGATCAAAGCCAAAGTAAAAAAAGTAACTAACCTATAAAAACATGATAAAAGTAATGAAGTCATCAAAAAATAGGTTCCTGAAGAAAATATCACATTAGGAAAAATGTATGAGGGGAGGTCGATTTGTGACCTACCATGTTTTGAGATAAAATCATCCTTAAACTTTAATAGATCAAAAATTTAATCCACTCTTGCATAGCGATTAAGCCTACTTTTATATAATAAATTAAATCCACTTTCGCATGGCGATCGAGCATACTTCCATTTAGAGAACCTAGTGGTAACTCAATCCTAGTTCCATGTGGTATTCAATCCATCTTTACATAGCAATCATGTTTACTTTTATGTGATAAATCAAATCCAGTTTCGCCTAGCGATCAAGCCTAGTTTTATATGGAGAATTAGGTCTACTCATTGTGGTGAATCAAGTCCACTCCTTATAGCAACTTAAGTTGACTCCTTATGATGGTCAAGTCCGCTTATTATGGTAAATTAAGTCCACTTATTGTGGTGGCCAAGTCCATCATCACATAACAATTTAAGTCCACTCATGGTGGTAAATCAAGCCCACTTAATGTGTCAACTCAAGTCCACTATCATATGGCGAACCTAATCTACTTTTGCATGGCAATCCAAGCCCACCCCTACATGGTAAATTCAATCTATTTTCATATGGTGATCAAATATGCTTTTACATGGTAAATTAAGTCTACTCTTATGTGACAAACAAAGTTTACTTTTATATGACAAACTAAGTTCACTTCCATATGGTAAATTGAAGTTCATTTTATGTGGTAATCGAATCCTCACCTTCGTGGCAACTAAGTTTACTTTCAAGTGATAAATTAAGTCCATTCTATGTGGCATTTAAGCTTGCATTCACATGGTGAATCATGTCCACTCTCATATAGCAAATCAAGTCTACTTTCATGTGGCAAAATATGTCCATTTTGTGAAGCAATCAAGCCAACATTTGCATGACAAACTAAGTCTATTTTTCATAGCAGTCAAGGTTGTATATATATGGCAAATCAGGTCCACTCTTACGTGACAAATTAAGTTCAGCGTTGCATGGTAAAGTCAAGGCGCATGGCAATTCAAACATATATAGTCAATTCCTGAGATATTGGTGCAAGGTCAAATACCTGAAAATTATTCACGCCCTCTCATTTCATCAGAACATAAGAAGATGAAGCAAAGGGGGCAATTTATTTTAAGTGATTTTTGTCACAATGAAATTTGATAAAAATATAATCAAAATTGAAACTTATATGCCATTAAATCATAGCTCAATGATGGATCTTAATTGAATCTAAATCATAATCAAATTTGACCAAAAATTGAGCTCAATTTGGACCTAAATTCTTAAAAAATTCAGGTTCAAAGTAAGCTTAATCCAAGTAGGCCGAGTGGACTAGGTATTTAGACCAAAAATAGGCCCATAATTCATTCAAAGTTTGGACTAAAATGAAAAAATACAAGAACTTTACAAACAGATACTTGGACCAAATAATTTTTTACAAATAGGTTTTTGACTAAAATTTTCTTACAAATAAATCTCTGAGATTGGAATTTTACAAAAAGTCCATGAAAGCTCTGAAATTTCAAATCAGTCCCTGCAAAATATAAGGTTTATAAATGAACCCCTCAAGAATTCTATATTTACAAATAAACCCTAGAAGTCTAATTTTTGGGAAATAAATCACTCAAAAGTTATTTTTTATAAATAAATCCAAATTTTACTCAAAAAGGATCTTGAAAATTTTAAAACTTTATAAATAAGTCTTTTTTATATAAAAAAAGACTCCTAAAATTTATAAAATTATAATTTGATCTAAATTTTTAAAAAACTTTATAAATAACCCTCCTATTTATGTAATATCATAAAATAACACAAATTTGATTTCATCCATAACACTATCTATATTTCATCCATATCTAAATGACTATAATTATCTCCTATTCAAATTTCAAATGATTAGCTCAATCATCCACAATCATTTCTCATCTAATCTAAACAAAATTTGTTTATCCAAAACAAACGAAAGAATTCATAAGATTTCTACTTCAAAATTTAAATGAATCCAATTTAACTCAATTCAATCGTCTCTGTATCTATAAAAACTCATGGGAACCTCCGAAATAAGTGAGGAGGAAATAAGAATTTGAGAAGAAATGCACAATATGAAACACAACAAGAAGGATCGGTTAGAGATTGAGTGAGTTCTTCCTATTAGCTTTTTAATCTCTTCCATGAGCTTTCTGCCCCCGGTTCCTCCCTTCTCCCATCCTTGAAAGGTACCTCAACTTAAACCGTCGCTGCTCGTGCTCTTCTCGCCAAAACCCTAAGTCGTGGCTGGCCCCACCACACCGGCCTATAAATTCCTAGCACCATTCCCCATGCCACATCCGGACTCGCCGAAACTCTAGCCTCGTTGGAGCTTCCACTATCGAGCTTGCATCACTACGGGAACCCTAACTCAGCCAAATGCATCATTCTAGCTCGCGCTCCCCATGCTCCAACCCATGACCTCTACTCGTGCCTGACCACCTCACCAATGACTAACCCTTTTCTCTAGTCGTCTGTCGCCACTAGGAACAAGGTCCAACCGAAGACGGCTAGCCTTGGCCATCTTCTTCCTTGGGTGTGATCAGCCTGCTCTGCATCTCCACACCAGCGCCCGCCCATGAAGACGACCCTATGCCAATACGCAAAAGCAGGAAGTGATAATGGGGTAGAAGGCTTCCGAAGGTTTATATAAGGGGTGACTAGTTGTCAAATAGTCACCACATGTCACAATCCAAATTGTAGAAAATTGTAGAAAACTAAAAAGACAAGAACTTGAATTTGACACTTGAATTATGATAGACACATGTCAATCATCTGGGCTAACACAAGCAAGAGGGTGGATGGTTGAGTTTGGTGAGTGAATTGTAAAAGGCACGTGTATATACCTCCACAAATCACTGAACAATGAATGATCGACTCGATTGATGAGAAAATGGTACCTCTAAAACACATAAACCCTAATGATTTTGCGTAATTAGACAAGTCATTGACATGATTTTTAAAAGTGCAAGAATAAGGCAAAATAATTTAGGAGACCACGATCAACTTTATACACTAAGTCATGAAAACTCGATACATGAAATTGGGGGACAATGTTGATACACTAAGTCCTTTAATTGGATTCATGAATAAATGTTTGGTTCAACAAGCTTGGAATCGACCCAATGCTGGATTCGGGTTCTTTCTCCCAAACTTGCGAATGTTTGGTTCAGTCCCCGCCGAGTAGATAAGCCTCAATGTAAGTTTCCATAAGCAATGGTGGCTCGAAGCAGTCTTCGTTGAAGTATAGGGATCTCAAGGGAGATTTTACAGAATTGTAAAATTTTGGGCAAAACTCAGAAGGGGTTGGATCTAGGATACGATCAACAAAAATGTGAAATTTAAAGTAAAAAATCATAGCTAACATTAAGAAAACTAAAAACCAAAATTATGTATAGAAAAAAAAAAAAAAAGATTGCTAGATGGAGGCTAGCGCACAATTTCCAAGAAAATTGTGTTTTTTATTTTTTTTCAAAAATAAATTTTTGATTTAAATATCAAAATAATCAAGGACGAAGAATTTTTATTAATCCTTGTCATATTTTTTTTATTTTATAAATCATAGTGGAAGTTGATCTGTCAAATTTGGATTTCGAAGAAGCGCTCAATCGGACTGATGGTGAATATTGTAATTGGAAAAAAAATTCGAATGAGATCATTGTGTTTTCAATATTGCAAATATAGGGATTGATCTGCTATTTTCCTACAATTAAAAGTGGAACTGTATATTTGTCGAAAATCATCAGCTTTTAAGCATGTTTTTATTTAAAATCAGCTTAATTAATCAGCATGACTTTTCTTTTTTTTTTGGTAGAAATTAACATCTAGGCATCATGAGATTTCTGTACAGAATAGCAAAACATTAGGGGGGTTACATTAATTTACAAAAGTACTGGGTGCTATTTACAAAACCTCCTTTTCAAGTTCTCAGTAGAGGGGCACCTGGAGACTTGAGCATCAATCGTTCGATGAAATGCCCCAGCTCCCAATGGCACTGGCCTCCACTCTCCACCTCCCAATCATCTCCCTTCCCTTCCCGCCGCCCACCGCCTCCTCTTCTTCGACCAGAACCACCAAGACGCCCACCCTCCTCGACCTCCGAAGCCGGACCCTCACCCGCGCTGAGGCACACCTCCTCCTGCCCCGTCTAATCAAGTCCTGCGCCGCTGCCTCCCGCCTCTCTCCGGGCGTCCAGCTCCATGCCCTCTCCCTAAAGCTAAACCTCTCCGCCGACCTCTTCGTCCAGACCTCCCTCATCTCCATGTACTCCTCCTGTTCCCGGCTCGACCTCGCTCTCCACCTGTTCGACCAAATGCCCCACCGAAACGTCGTCGCTTGGACCGCAGCCATCGACGCCTGCCTCCGCTTCAATCAACCCCAACAAGCCCTTTCTTTATTTGTCCAAATGCTGGACTCCGGCATTGGCATCGACACCTTCGCTCTTGTCGGTTTTGTCTCTGCCTGCGCTGCTGGAAGAACTCTCCTCCTCGGCTGCGGCGCCCATGGTTATGTCATAAAGCTTGGAATGGAAATCACGGATTTTCTTGGTAGTGCGCTTGTTGACATGTACAGCAAGTGCGGCTGCGTGGATGATGCTGTGAAAGTGTTCGACTGGATGACGAGTTCTTGTAAAACTGTCCAGGTTTGGAATGCAATGCTTCATGGGATGGCATTGCACGGGCTCGGAGCGGATGCGGTGCAACTGTTTGATGAAATGCGAGAGCAGCGCGTGCCGCCCAATGCTGTTACTTTTGTCGCGCTGCTATGTGGGTGCGCGCATGCAGGGCTTGTTATTGAAGGAAAGAGGTACTTTGACATGATGAGAGAGTACGGCATCGAACCAACGGTCAAGCACTACGGCTGCATGGTTGATTTGCTTGGCCGTGCAGGGTTGCTTGACAAAGCCTTCGAAATAGTCAATAAAATGCCTGTGGTAGCCAACCAGGTGACCTGGGGATCTTTGCTCAATGCTTGCAGGATGCACAACAACATAGAGATGGCGGAAATCGTGTTCAGAAAAATTGTTGCAGAAGAGCGGCCCATGGACAGCACGAGCCATTACCTCATAATGTCGAACATGTATAAGGATGAAGGCGTGAGCCAGAAAGTGGCGGAATTGAGGACCAAGGTTGGAAGGAAACCGAAGGGCAGAAGCTGGATTGAGATGGGAGGGCAGGTGCACCAGTTTGGTGTCGGTATTGATGTCTTCTCACACCCTTTGTGGGAGGATATCAAGGCTATGCTGGATGAGATTGAGAAGGACGAAAATGTGCGTGGAGAGCAGTCCGAGGCCACTCATAGCGAGAAGGTGGCAGTGGCATTTGGGCTTATAACAACGAAGGCGCCTACCCCAATAAGGATCTTCAAGAACCTAAGAATATGTCATAGCTGTCATGATATGATGAAGATGGTTTCCCAGAGTTACAGAAGAGAGATTGTTGTTAGGGATTGCAGTCGTTTCCACAGATTCATTGGAGGGGTCTGCTCATGCAAGGACTACTGGTGAACTGCTGCACAGCAGTGGCAAAACAAGCACATTGGCAACGAAACAAGCAAGCACTGCACCATTGATCGAAAACAAGGTGTTCAATAACATTTGAGAACATTTAAGACCGAAAGACATCAGCAGTCATGGAAACCCTATAAAACATCAGTTCAGTTGATCCTACCATGGAAAACGAAATGCAGGTCACACAAGTTAGAGAGACAATCAGGGATTGATTACTTCAATGGGCCCACTTCTGGTCAGTAGCCTTCTCAGGAAATCACCCGCTTGGTAAGGAGATGTTGATATCTGTTGCGGAGTTTCTTGTGTTGGGCACTGAATGCGGAGAATAAGTCCAGTTTTCTCCCTTGAAGGGAGAGGAAATTGCAAGGGTTGGCTTTAGAGTGACGGAGCTCCGTTGTTGCACATGCTCAACACTGAAGGCACCCTCCGTGGCTGCGCTCAAAATTGGAACTGCAGCTGTATGTGTGGAGACTGATGGAGTTTCATATTTTGGCCTTTTCATCTTCTGCTCCATCTGAAAACCCGGCATAAAGCTTCCAATGACGACCTAATTGAGCATAGGAACAGAAAATATTATCAACGTGAGATCTTTTGAAGAACCGAAATGGTACAATTTGTGTGCTAACATGATATTGAATGCTGAATAATGTGTAAGCTTTAGCTATAGATATGGATTGGCGCATGATCTATAATGTTCTTTAGACTGGAAGTCACATTTTTCCTTCTAAAACTTGTTCCAAATTATCTCAGGTTATGTAAAAAGCAATATTTACCTGCACAGGACCAGCAGCCACCAAAAGTCCGGCAAGATTCCCACCTATAACGCGTCCATCTGGACTAGCCAAAGAGACACTCATCCCACCATGTCTGCTCCTTGTCCCACCATTATCAGTTGGGCTGAACGATCCAGAAAGAGAAAGCAACTCAAATAGACCCTAAGAAAATAGCCAGTGGAAGTTACAAGTGCACATTTGCAAGAGAAAATACGGATATAGAACATATTTCAAAAACAACAAAAATGTTTGGAGGCATAACCGAATAAGTTACAATACCTCATAAGTCAATGTACCACCAGAAGAATAGGATTGCCGAAGTGTAACATTAGAAATGACCCCAGTAGCAGACAAAATGCAAATAGCTCGAGGCCCTTGCTGAGAAAATGATATGATCTTCATAGTGACATCCTACAAAGAGAGATGAGTGCTGTATAACAAATAGGAAAATGTGCTCTATATTAATGAATTCTATTTAGTATATGTGATCTTCAGCTAGCTCTCACAAGACATTCTAGATAAGAAAATTAACAAGAAAAGCGGCATCTAAAATAAACATCACCAATGCCTACATTTATCCTCTCTACCGATGAAATCAATATACTACAAGGTTAGAAAAGCGAGACTGCAGAAGAACTGATTGCATCAAAATTCATTTTGGGAGTTAACATTATATCCAATACACATAAAGATGAGAATTATCATGAGTACCAATTGAAAAGTATAGATTCTTTCAGCATGGGACTCTGTATATAAACATTTTCATGAATACGAAATAATGTTCTGAGCTGAAAAAGGTGAACTGTTCAAAACAACTGAAATGAGATCTCGAGCATAAATACAGCCTATTGATCTCCACCATGAATTTGGAAAACAAACTGACGGCAAAAAATCTCTTAACAGGAAACAGAGAATAGATGGTAAGATAGTTATGCAACCACAACAAGATGAAAGCAACAGCCAACTTGCAGCAAATCTGCTCTCAGTGCAGTCAACATGCATTTTGGACAATTATGAAGGCAGTTGTTCAAGCAGAAGCAGTTGGTGGTTCTCCATCTTTTAAAGCAGTAACTTTTGACTTTTTATTATACCAGAAGCACTACTAACGCATAGTCAACAAACACAATTTCTGAAAATATAACTTATTAGATGCCACAATTGCCGTTTTGCCAAGTATTGTCAAATGATTGACATTTGACAGGAAATAAGAAAAATCTGAGGATATTATTCAAATTGTGTGGTGAACAACAAAAAAAGAAATAAATTTAGAATAGTTACAAATTAGACTCTTGTCAAAGCTCAATGAAGCATGTCGTTGCATGCCAGCCCTCATCTTGGTTAAGAACATCTTAAAAGACTGAGAATGGCTAGTTAATCTCTGATCAATAGCACAAATGAACTCCATGTACGTTGCATCATGGGGAGATAGTTGCCCAGAAAACAGTTAAATGGAACCATTAGCAAGTTCATGATATGCAGAAATGGGTGAATCATTATCTTTTGATGACAGAAGAAAAGCTCATCATCACATATTTCAAAGATTAAGGCAACAAACACAAAGTACAAATATACATGGGATTCTTAATGTTACTATTTATAGCACTTCAGAGTAAGTTCTGAGGAAAATGGAAAACGTAATTACAGTGAAGATACTCAATGCGATAGCAACGCAAAGCAGAAGATGGAAGTAGATGTCATGACTAGTATGAAAATAGGAAATTTGTTCAAGAATTGGTTCTGAACAAAAATAGCATACCTCACCAGCTGCAACACTGATGACATGAGGTGTGAAATTGGCCCCAGCAAAGCACGTAACCATTTCGCCTGCATTATAACCATAAAAATCAGCAAACTTCCAAATTCAGCTCGAAACAATCTCATGCAAGTCAGACATGCAAAAGACTCAAAAACACTAGATGAAATTCACCAAGTCCACAAAACTTCTGAAGAACTAAATCAGCAGTAAACATAGTTTCTGCTTTAATGCACAGCTGACATCAATGATATGATAATGTCAAATTACATCCAAATCAGCTTCTCACAGTATAAACGCTGGATTATGTCATCATAATCAAACACAATTAGCAACCTAATTTTTACTTTTTATCCAAAAAAATTGCAAGGGAATCCAAGCCAAAACAGTACACTGAGAGATTAACTGCAACTGCACTTCTCACAAGAAAACAACCCCATTGCTTGGAATACATGGACAGAAGAACACACAGATAACTCTAAAAAGGAACAAACTTCCAAGAATCTTGAAGCTCGAATGGATCAAAGCAAATGAAAACGCAAATCGCGCATAAGTTCAAAGTTAACCTGCAAATATGCTGTAAAAATAGCAGTTTTTTTGGTATTTTTATACCTGGAGACTCCGATTCAAACCAAAGCTGTGACCTCTTCACCAAATCCCCTGGCCGCCCTCTACCCCGCTTCGCCCCCATCGCTGGATACTCTCCACCCGCTGGCGCCGACGCCGAGATTGGTTTCGGGTTAAGCGGCGCCAGCAAGCTCCCGTCCGGCGCGTACTTCCTCGGCCGCCCCCTCTTCTTCTTCCCCGGCGCCCCCACTGCCAAGTTCACTCCTTCTTGCGCCGCCGCAGGAGCAGCAGCCGAGGCCTGGCGAGGGGCTTCATTCCTCGCCTCCGCCCCCTCCGCGACCGCCGGAGGCGCAGGAACCAGCGGGACCGCCGGCGCGCCCGGAGTTGCCGAGCCTTCTCTCTCTTCCATTACGGCCCGGACCCGGTCCGGTTCGGTCGGAACCGGGTTTTTTTGTCGGAAACCGGCCGCCGAGTTCCGGTCCGATTAGCGGAGATGAAAGAGAAGAAGCGTGAGCTAACAAAAACGAAAGTGAGCGTGAAAAAAGAGGAAAATAAAAGAAAGAATAAGAATCAATTAACTAACTAATTAAAAATAATTTGTGGTAAAAAAAGGAATAATTTAATCGAAGAAGCGTTTTGGGCTTGGAAATAAATAAATTGGCGTCCAGGGCGGTGGGTTGGAATTCAATATATTAATTACTTAATAATAAATAATTTGAGTAATTAATAAAAATAAAGAGATAAATAGCAAATGCGGAGAAGGGGGATGAGTTTTTTTTTTTATAATAAAAAATTTGTCGGGTTCGATTTTTGTTTTTTAAATTTAAATATTTTTTGGGAGTTTAAAAGGAACATTGGAGACCCGTGCCCACCCACCACTGACCTGCTACTTGTCTTTTTCTCTTTGAGCTGCTCAGAAATAGGCTTGCATATTTTAGAAATTTCTTGAACGCCACTGCGGGAGTTTTGGCTTCGGGTCAGGCCCGGCCTGGACTTAAAATATATATATATATAATTATTAAAATTTTCAAACATAATAATTTAAGTTTGAATTTGAAATGGCAAGATATATTTTATTTACAAACAACTCCAAAAGTTTAATATTTATCTATATTTTTTTTATAATCTATAATTACTCCAAAAAAAAACACCAAAATTTTTCTTCTATTATTTAGTCAATTGTCATTTAAACCTTCCAATTTTGTCAAATAGTTAATTAATTTTGTAGAAAAATTATCTGAACATCTTAAAATTTCTACATATAAATACTTTTACATAAATTCTACTTTTCTTTATTTATATTATACATCAATCGCTTCTGATATTTTTTAAAATAATCAATTGATTTTGCAGAAATAAAATTTTTAAATTTTTTAAAATTGTACATGTGAATATTTTCGCATTTTACACTAAGCATTTCAATTATTTTTATTTTTTAAAATAATTTTCGTAGGCATATAATTTTGTATTATATTTTGCATGAAAAATAATATGCCAACAAAAGAAACATTTGCAAATTACACATTGTAAAATTAATTTTTATAATTACAACTCTAATTAGAAAATTTTACATTCTAATACTATTATGATTTGCAGAAAATATCATGTAAGATAAATAATTATAAATAATACTTTGTTCTTAAATTTATTTGTAATTTAATATGGTTACCATTTATAAATAACATCTAGTAAAAAAAAGTAATTACAAAAAATGCCATGTAAGTCTAATAATTGCAATTAACACCTTATAAGGGAAATAATTGCAAATAACACCTTTTAAACAAACTAAAATAAATAATTTTGAGTAACATTTTGTAAGAAAGAGATTTCAAACTTGTTACAAATTACACAAATCAACTCGAAAACATGAAATTTGCACATAACACTTTAGCTTATTAAGTGTTTGCATAAAGAGCTTGATTTTGAACAAATTTGTATATTCCAATCATTCATTCATCTCAAATAAACATAGGCACAAGTTCATCCAATGCACAGATAATATCACATGATATAAAGTCCACCCAAGACAAAAAAAAGTCGCATGATTCAAAATTCACACAAACCATTCATTGCTAAAAGTTCATAAAAATAGTAGGGTTAGATTAAAACAATATTAAAGTTCTTCTAGTAAAAACTCACTATTGATCCCATACTTGAGCTATACAATCAACATCTTGTCAATGAGCATAAAATAAGTGATACCATAAAATAAATTGTACAAATTTAAATATCGAAGCCCTATTTTCAAAGTAAAGTCAAATTCAAGCTCAAATTTTTTTATTACAGCAGTTATATTTTCAAAGAAAACTCTATATATAAAGCATACCCCAAATTACAGAAACCACACAAATCATATCCATAAAAAATTTGCAAAATTTAAAAAATGAGTTAGGGAGCAAGCTCCAGCTACCAAGATCATCAGTTTGCATCAAAAAATCCTCCACTATGTGAGCATAACGTCCCATGCAAAGCATGAACTTTTGAAAAACCTTCAAGAAAACGAGAGATTTTATAGATGCAGTTAGTGGGAGTTAGTGTATCTTTCTTTTTCAAATTCCTACTCAACACTCTTTTTTTGTTAACTTTTCACTTTATGTTGCAGCCAAATGGGAGAAAACATTGTAACTTTTTACTTAGGTTGATGATTATTAGCCCTTATCGATTGAAATACCAAATGAAAGCATTTCAAGAATAAATGGATCAAATTTTGAAAAGACACTTGAAACTAACAATGCAACCAAGATTGATAGTTATGCTTGTGTTACTCCTAATATTGGTAAACATGTGTTTGGCATAAGTGAATGTAGTCATAATTCTACTTAGAGTTTCATTATAGACCCGAAACTAGAAAGCATGTATGATGTAAAGCATCTTATGTATTTATCATGAACCTATGATGTATGTTATGTAAGTGCATCATTTAAGGATGAACTAGCATTTGAGAAACTTTATGTCGGCTAAATTTTAAACTACTAAATTGATTTGTTCGATCGATCGAATTAAATAGACAAGAACTCAAATACACATTGATACCCAAAAGTTTTGACAATATTTCATAACAAAATATCATTTTTAGTAGAAATAAGGTAATTAATGGATCTTTATATTACCTCCAATATTTAATTATGGATCTTTACCAAACAAATGATGAATATCGAGATAATGAAGATGATATCTCGGTCAAAAACAAAGAGAGCGAGATGGTGAATAGGAAGGCGACAAAAGGAGGGGATAAATTGGCATAGTGATAGAGAGGGGAGGAATGGAGAGAAAAAGAAAAGGAGGAGAAGAGGGGGAGAGTGGGTGACAGAGGAGGGTAGTAGGATTGAAGAGGCCAGAGGTGGAGGAGGGTGGCCAGAATGGAGAGGATAGAGGGGGAGCATGAGCTAGGTCAGATGGAGGGGTTGAGGAGAGAAAAGGGGGTAATCAAAATAAAACATATTAATAAAATAAATTAAAAATAAAGAACCTAACTAAAAATTAGTTAAAAGAATAAAAAGAAAATTGACAACCTAAAATTTAATTAAAATTCAATCAAGATTGTAGGTTATAAAATTAAAAAAGAGATGTAGGTAAATATTAAAATTATGAATTTTTTTTTCATAAATAGAATAGATCTCAAAAGTTATACGTAAAAATTTTTTGAAAATAATAGTTTTGACTTGGTAGTGATTTAGTTAGTTTCAATCATAAACAATGGGTAGATAATAAATCACGATAGTAATTAAGAAGGTGAAAAAAATAACCAACGAGAATCCAAATATAATATTAAATTCTTCTTTAAACATTTCTAAAGGGAAAACTTTTTCATTTGTATTTTATTCATGACAAAAAAAATTAGGAAGAAAAAAATCCCTAAAATTTTTTAAAATGTATGGTTAGTCTCTCATATTTTTAAAATTTCTTACCAATCTTAAAAATATCTGAAATTTAAAATCAATCCTTGCAACTATTCATGTTAATTGAGTGTGAATTTATCATTATTTACAAATATTTTATCTTATATATAAATACTTTACCTGATAAATAATCACTTTGCCTCACATATAAACACTTTATATGAGGTAAACTATTTATATATAAAATAAAAAATTTATATAGAGAGTTTAATATTTATAAATAATAATAAATTCACACTTTTGTTTAGAAAATTAATTACTCCATAGGTTGATTTTGAATTTCAGACATTTTCAAAGATTAATAGAAAATTTCAAAAATATGAGGGATTGATTAAAGTTTCAAAAAATTTCAGAAAATATGATTGGATCCTCAATTTCTCCCAATTCTCCCAATTTGGATTGTTAGAATTAATCCAAACAAGCCCCTAGTCAAGTAGAGTAAACTAGAGTAAAGAGCATAAACGAAATAGACTTAGTTTTTATAGTTTTTCATGCCGTTTAGTACGTGATCATGTTCAACACAGATGGAGCTAAGTATGACACGAATTATCAGATTGATTGCAAGACAAGCTCTCTATCTTCGATGCTGCAGCATTGTCACCGCACTCGGCATCATCACTTGCAACCCCGAAATTTTGCCCGTATAACACCATGAGATCATAAAAATAAACGCAGCTTGTTGAATCTTTCCCTTGCCTCTTGTTGCTTTCTGTGACGTGCTTGTAGTGCCTGTTCATGTTGAACCATTTCTCCTTGCACTTTTTCGAGCTCCGAATGTTGCCTCGGGAGTACATGTTGTTCGATATTTCTCTCCACAGACACTTGATTTTGTTTGTGCTACGAAACTTGCTCTCCATTGCAACTCGAAGCTCGATTAGACACTCGATTTCGTTTGTCCTCCCTCGCTTCTTTCCAAACATTCTCGAGATTCTTGCGCTCTCCTTGCTCTGCAACTTCGAATCGATTTTCTCGATATCAAGTTCCTGCTTCTCCAACCTCTCTACTGCCTCCATCAACAGCTTCAGCGTTTGAATTATCTTTGCATTTCCTCCTGGCTTTTCATCAGCTGCTTCATGCTGTTCTCCAAGAACCTGAATTTTTTCCTGCAGATTTCTTTCGAAGAATACGAAAAATACCTGTGCTTGTGTCTAGTGGATCTGCTGCTTGTTGGCCCAACTGTAGTTACAAGTGGAGCTAGAGCAAGTTTAGTGTTATGAAGCACGTCGATTTCTTCGTCCTTCGTGTTGCACATATTGTTGTCAGAAATTTCTTTTGCTTTCTGAGCAGCAGTATCATGCCTTGAAGTATATTAGCATATATGATCCCTTTCTCTATGAGCCTAACATCTGTCCCCCTTTTGATATCAACAAAAAGAGGGATACAATAGGATGTACGTGAACAAAGTTTCCCTATAAATGTTATGAGTGCAACTTGTATACATGCGTAGTCATCTACATTACCAACAATAGAAAATATAATGAAACATAAGCACGCTGTAACCAATAAACAACTATCATGCAGCTCTACCTGATTTAATGCATTTAATCATCAAGTCTAAATAAACCAATCCATAAACCATAAGTCAAAGGTCAAAAACATAAAGAAAAACCATCCTTAAAGTAAACAAATCACCAATATCTCTCTTCCCACCCCACCCATCCCCTCCATGCCCCATTCCAAATCAGAATTGATCCAAACAGCTTCTAGATGTGAATAAAATGATGATTTCTTGGTTTCAATCCCGCTACGAACAAATTCTTTAAGTTCAACACCATGTTACTCGAATGAGCTTCACTGTTGACTTAATCATGTTTCAAATTTTGAGTTTTCAGAGAATTCTAATTAAATTAGGATTTATATTAAGAAATAATTTAGTGGGTCTAATTTTTCTCTAAATTTGTCTTCTATCAGAATACTTATATTAGTAGAATTTTATATGAGTCAGTCTCCTACATTGACTCAAACTCAGTTAGACCACTTTTATAAATCCCTATTCAGATAAAGATTTCATAACAGTGAGATAGAGATATATAATTTAAAACTCTCAAAACGTCTTATAACAATTAAGTTAATTAGTCTCTTGTGAGAGTAAGTGATATTGGAGTTTCACTTCCGTCATTATAATCTCTTTTTTTTCATCAATACAATATCTTTTCGAATCGTCTTCGCCCATAGAATATGTTGTAGACCGAACTACATAAATCTCTTATGTATTATTTTTTTTTCTTTTTTCTTCTGCATCGTGAATTATAGTCGACATCGATATTTTGAACAACAAACTATCAGAACTTGGTTTAATATATCCATTACGAAGTTCAATGTAGAGAAATTCAATGAAAAGTAAGGATTTTCTATTTGGCAAACAAGAGTCTGTGTAATTCTTATTCAACACAGGTTAAGAAGCACAGTGAAGAATATCAAACCTAAAGATGTCACTGAAAGTATTTCGGAGAACCAAAATACTAGTGCATATAACACTATCATCCTCAGTTTTATCGATGAGGTATTCTATTCGTTTTTTGATAAAATACCCTCAGAGCTATGAAAAAAGTTGGAGAAATAATATATGAGTAAATCTATTATAAACCAAGTTTACTTAAAGTAGAAGATTTTCAATTTTTGAATGAAAGAAGATACAAATATATTTGATCATCTTAATGCTTTAAATAAATTAGTCTCTTAATTATTAAACATTGATGTTAAAATTAAAAATGAAGATAAGATAATTATTTTATTATCATTTCTACTTCCTTCTCTTGAGAATCTGAAAATAACTCTTATTTATGGTAAGAATTTGAAATTTGATAATATTTCTGTTGCCCTTCTATTTAATAAATATTTGGAAAAGATTAAAGGGGATGAGTCACACTCAAAATCACTGATTGCCAAAAGTCGTACTAAAGAAAGATCAAAGTCATATCGTTCTAGATCCAAATCTAAAGTAAAGAATTGCAGATACTGTAAGAAAATGAGACATATAATTGAATAGTGTTGGAAGCTCAAAACAAAGAAAGAAAAAGAATTTTAGTCTAAAGAGCAAGTCAAAAAATAAATATCAATTACTGAAGGAAATTCTAATAATGATTATAGCAATGTTCTCTCTGTTAGTTCTAATTTTGATCGTTACTATAATACTTAGATTTTTTATTCTAGTTGTTTTTATCATATGTGTTCCAATAAGGATTGGTTTGAATACTACAAGTCTTATAATAGTAATTTAATTTTGATGTATAATAATAATCTATGTAAAATTATTGGAATTGGAAAGATCAAAACTAATTGACGTTAGACATGCTTCTGATGTAAAAAAAATTTAATTTCTTTGAGTACTTTGAATTTTACTGGTTGTAAGTATTCTGCTAAAGGTGAAGTCCTTAAAATTGCTAAAATCTCATTGATAGTAATGAAAGTCCTAAAATATGAAAATTTATATGAGTTAGTAGGAAAAACTGTTAAAGGTGGACTAGCAATTTCTCAGGTTTCTTCTGATATAACCCATCTATGGCATATACATCTCGATCATATAAGTAAGTGAGGGTTGACTAAGCTCAACAAAAGAAAATTATTGAAAAGCCTCAACTCATACAAATTAAATTTATGCGAGTATTATCTTTATGTAAACAGTCAAAAGTAAAGTTTAACATAAGTATTCATTGTACTAAGGGCTTAATTGATTATATTCATTTTGATGTGTGGTATTTTTCTATTTCATCAAAATATAGTGCTCGTTATTTTATTAGTTTTATTGATGATTTTTTCTAAAAATGTGTGGATTTATTTTTTACATCATAAAACCAAAGTGTTTTCTATTTTTAAACATTAGAACACTTCAATTGAAAGAAAAAATTGAAAAAAATTAAATACCTCAGAAGTAATAATGATGGAGAATATAAATTAACAGAGTTTCTCAAATTTTGTGAAAATGAAGACATCGAATGCCACTTTACTATCCCAGCAAAATCTCAATAAAATAATATGACTGAAAGGATGAATAGAACTTTATTAGAGAAAACACACAGTATGCTCAATGGAGCCAATCTTGACAAAAAAAATTTTGTAGAAGCAGTTAATACAGCGTATTTTATTATGAATCGCTCTCCTCAAATAGTCATTGGTTACAAAACTCTTGAAATAGTATAGACTGGTGAACTTGTAAATTACTCTTCTTTAAAAATATTTTATTGTCCTGCTTATATGCATATCATTAAAGATAAGTTAAATGTGCATTTCAAAAAGTATATTTTTTTATTATACTAAAAATGTTAAGGGCTATTATTTGTAGGATTCTACTATTTTTAATATTATTATTGAGAGAGATATATTCTTTGATTAAAGTATTATATTAAAAACTGTCAAGAAGGGTCCCAGTAATATAATTCAAGTGGAGATAAAGTTTGCAGTTCCTTTATAGGAAGATATTCGGGGTGTATCAAACTCCCAAGAGAATTCTGAGAGTTAAGTTAAAATTTATCAGAAGACTCCACTTCAAAGATTTCAAATAAATATAAAACCATCTGAAAGGTATGATTTTGAAGATATAAAAGCTTTTACTTTATTTACTGATAATAGTAATCTTTCTTCCCATAAAGAAATAATGTAAGATAAGAATTCCTTTCAGTAACAAGTTGCTATAAATGAAGAGATAGATTTCCTTTAAAAGAACTATACTTAGGACTTGGTAAAATTACTAGAAAGTAAAAGAGCAATTGGTTGCAAGTGGGTATTTCAAAAGAAAGAGGACTCTTCTAAGATAGATGGTGTTAAATTCAAGACTCATTTAGTTGTAAAAGGGTATTTACAAAAAGAGTGTGTTGACTTTAATAAAATTTTCTCTTCTGTAGTTAAACACATATCTATTTATTTTCTACTTGATTTAGTTACTTATCATAATCTTGAGAAGAACAACTTAATGTCAAAATTACCTTTTTGCATCGAGAATTAGAAGAGTAGATTTTATACAGTAGCCTGAAAGATTCATCCAAGAAAGTAAGCAAAATTATGTCAATAAGTTGCACAAATCACTTTATAGTTTAAAACAATCTCCAAGCTAATGGTATAAAAAGTTTGATAATTTTATGTTGGGACAAAGTTTTATCCATTGCAACATAATTATTGTGTCCATTTTAAAATATATACCAATAATTCATTCATTATATTACTTAATTTATATTGATGATATATTTATTACTGCTCAAAATATTTCTCTACTTAATGATCTAAAATTTAAAATGAAAAAAAAATTGAGATGAAAGATTAAAGTACTGCAAAGAAGATTCTCAGTATGGAAATTGATCGAAACCAAAAGCATGATAAGTTATAGCTCAAATAAAGCAAGTATCTCGAGAAGATTATTTCTTATTTTAGCATGCAGAATTCAAAACTCATTAATACTCCTTAGACATCACACTTCAAGTTTTTATCTTAACTATGTCCTTCTACAAATGATGAGTTTGCATATATAGAAAACATCTCATTCTCAAGTGTTGTTGGAAGCTTAATGTAGACTACAGTGTGTACAAAACCTGATATTGCATAAATAGTTAACGTTATTAGTCGTTACATTGCAAATCCAAGAAAATAGTATTAGTAAACTATGAAGTGATTATTAAGATATATCAAAAGTACTTTTAATATTGGTTTATGTTTCGATAGGAACACAATTCAAGAAGCCAAAATTGTTGGCTACATCGATTCAGACTATTCTGAAGATCTTGATCAACGACGATCTCTCACCAGTTATCTTTACACTCTTTGTGGTAGTCCTATTAGCTAGAGGTGTACCATGCAGTTAACTGTGGTATTATCTATAATAGAGTTCTAGTATATGAAAGCTACAGAAGCAATTAAAGAATCTCTATGATTAAAAGGTTTGCCAAGTGAAGTTGATTTTTCTCAATGTGTTCTTCCTTTTTTTGCAATAGTCAGAGTGTCATACAACTTACGAAGAATCAAATATATTGCATCAAATCAAAGCATATAGATATTCAATTTTACTTTATTCAGGATATTATTGAAGATGTCGAGGTTTTTTTACAAAATACTCATACTTCAAAAAATCCTTCAAACATGATGAAAATGATTCTGATTGACAAGTTCAAGCTCTACTTGGACTTAATCAATATTGAAGATTGTTGATCTTGCCCTATGAGGCAATGACGAAGACATCTGTTAACAATTCAAATCCAAAAAAGAAGTGGATTTGAGCCAAGTTGGAAATTATTGACTTAGTCATGTCTCGAATTCGGATTTTTCAGAAAGTCTTAATTAAATTAGGATTCATATTAAGAAGTGATTTACTGGATGTAAACCTTTTTCTGAATTTGTCTCCTACTAGAAGACTTACATTAGTAGGATCCTTATTTGAATCAATATTCTACTTTGACTTAAACTCAATTAGGTCACTTCTATAAATACCATATTCATGTAAGATTTTAGAATAGTGAGATAGAGAAACATACATCAAAATTCTCAAAACGTCTTGTGACGAGTAGACTAATTAATCATAGTTGATGATATTAAATTTTTGCCTCTATTGTTATAATCTCCTTTTTTTTCATCAATACAATATTATCCGGATCGTCTTCGCCCGTGAAATAAGTCGTAGATTAAAACGTTTAAATCTCTTGTATACTATTTTTCTTTTTTTTTCTTTTGCATCATGAATTATGAGGGATATCAGTATTTTGTGCAACACTTCACTCGTTAGAAAAGTGTGCAAAATTTTGATAAACAATTTAAAGAAAAACCCATCATGATTGCTATGTTTATTTTTCCAAAAAAATCAAATTACCTTTTATTTTATTTATTTTTAGGTTGTGTTTTGTTTTTAGTTGTAGTAAAGAGGCCTGGAACTTTGGAGATGGACCAAAGAAACAGCAGGGAACTGAATGAGAGCCCAGAACAAAAGGAGATGAAGCCATGAATGGACTTTTAAGGCTGGGCCAACCTGTTGAGTTATTCAGTTTGAAATTTTTGCAGAGGGATTCATGCAAACATCAAATTTATAAGGGTTAACATGCATTAATGCAATAGGGTACATACTAAAATTTTTGATACTAGGGGATATATACGTAGAAAACATTAAAATATCTTTTAGTGTTTTGACCAGAAAAGGTAATGTAAGGTTGACTCAAAACTTTGCCTCGTACACCATGGCAGTTTCTTATTGGAACTTTCTGCTTAATTTGAATCAAATAATCTAATTATCAGAGAATTGAAAAGGAAAATGATTTCAATCAATAGTTGCTTTAAAATAATTTTTAGAATGAATACTCAAGGGCCATTGGTCTAGATTTTGAGTATCTTCAGGAGTAACCTCTTTTTATCAATTCAAACATCAATTGTATCAATTACATCAATTGGCCTTCTGTATAAAAAGCAAGATATGATTTTGTTAGAGATTGATCTCTGTTAATCCACGTAAACATCAATTATCCCAGACACGTAAAGTAAATTGTGACATAACGTTTGATATATTGTTTTAATATTATTTATAACGACCGTATTGCAGCAGACAGAGAGATAGTTTTTTTTTTTATTATTTTTCTAGAAAATAATTGATACGGAATAATGAAGCAGGATTAGCTAGATTTTGTTGTTCAAGCATAGTTTGTCCAATTTGCCTTCGTTCTCATCCCCTTGGCCAATACAAAAGGTAGGTGTTTCTTACTACCGTCTGTGAAAGCACATACAAACATGTTTCTTACAACAAATAAAGCTATGCATCAAAAAAGACAAACAAACATGTCTCTAATAGATCCTAAAGGCGGAGTCTGTTATTCTGGTTTATAGATTTTCGCCGGCTATGCAAGCAACAGGACGCCTGCTTAACTAATAAATCAAACATATGCATTTTTACATGGAAGATATAATTGGAGCCATCAAACCGGAAATAAATAAGTCAACTGTCTTGGATTAGCTTCCCTGAAGACTAGCTTTTGTTCTCTTGTCCCAAAACTCTTTCTAGTCCCTATTGCCCTCGCTTGAGACGTGGAAAAATTTCAAAGAACGGCGCTAATAAAAACTCAAGTATAATCTCGTCCCCATATTTGAAAACAAACAATTAGGGAATTAAATGGAAAAAGATTGTAAATATCTGCGTACCTTTCTAGTTTCCAATTTCGTGTGGTCTAGAATCAGTCTTTGACAATCAAAATAGTTAGATCATCATGTCGGATCACCATAATCAGACCGTGGATGACCTGAATCTGATTGAGCAATCGGGTTATTTCAACTACCAAACCCAAATCCATTGTTAATACTTAAAACCAAAACTATTTATTCATACAAGTCATTCAATTTGTGTACAAATAGGACTTTGCGATTAATCTTTTTCACCTCTTCTTATAATTCTTTTTATTTTATTTTTTTTACCGCATAAAGGAAATCCGAGTCATTCCGTGTGCTGGAGAGTTGAAGCAGACATAGATGGGTAGGTCAACCGACCCTTCCTACAGCCGACCAAATATGAAAACGTTTCAGTACAGATTGTTTTTCGGACCCTGACCTTGGCAAAATGGTCCGCTCCCTCGGGGTCGCCATCCACGCTGAGACCCAGCTAGGGCTTGAATTCTCGCAACCCAATAAGAAAAAAAACCAAAACGTATCAAAACTTTCTAGAAAGCCAGAAACAATTTGCAAGAAAAAAATGACCGATGATCACAGCACGACCAAATCAAGCCAAATCGTCCAGAACCACGCCGCAGTCGATCCTTAGCCGGAGAGTGAGTTCCTGCCAGCCTGGCGCGAATCGACTCTTTTCTTTTGGAATGTGGAAAAACTATTAATTAGAAACTTTAATAAAGCACTAAATCTAAAAAAAATTCAAGAGACAAAAATCTCACCGAAGAGTCTACTCAATCAATATAAAAAATCACAGAATTCATCAATAAAACTTGAAAAACAAGCAAGAGAGACACCACGATGAGATCTCAGAGAAAGCGACAATGTAAAAATCAAGTGAAACAGCAGTGCGACTAAAATGAGCTTGGATATTTACAAGCATAACTGTGCGTGTATATACCACCTCCACCACACCACCATCACCTGCTGCAACCACACTGCTACCTAATAATAATCAGCGGAAACCATTTCCGCTGCTTCTTCACCTTTACAAACAACAATCTGTTGTATACTGGCCCCCTCCCCAACAGCAAACACCCAGAAACCAACATATCCAGCTGGGGCCCCTCCTAACTGTGGGAACAACAAACAACTACCATCGCAGTATCACGTATGCTTCCTTCCCTATATACAACCAGATAAACCATCTACCTCTGAATATGATAAGAGTTCAAGAGCAGGACCTGATTAGCCCCAGGTTGTAGAGATTCCTCTTCACCAGGCTGCCCAGGTAGAAGAGACCCACGCCACCAGCGTCGTCTGATCTCTTCTCGCATTCCCACGGCCGTGGTTCTTCTGAGACAGTGAGGATTCCAATTCCAATTCTTTGGCGGAGGGCGTCCATTGCCTTAGGTTCCACCGGGTTTCCGGCGGCATCCGTGACGTGGAAAACATTGGTGGCCGTATCACCGCCCTTGGTTGAGATCTCGGCGTGGGTTACTGAGAGCCCGTTCTCGCGAAACGTGCGGGTCACGTCGGCGAGCATGCCACGGCAGTCTACAGTGCAAAGCTCCAGCCTCAGCCCCTGCCCCCACATAATAATAGGAGGAAGCTAAGCAAAATGCCATTAGAAGCACTAAATCGGGATTGATACCTCTATTTGAGCAAATTAAACGTGAAATTCGTGGAACAATGAATCAAAATTTTGTGCACAAACTGCAGAAAAATAAATATACCTCGGATGCTCTTCTCTCAATGGCAGCCTGCAAGCACAGAACCACTCGCTGCCGCTCCGCCTCAGAACTGATGGGGCTGCCATCCATGTGCCTAATGTAAAATTCCTGCAATAAACCATTAATTAGATACAAGAAACAAACAAATTCGAAAGAAATTGAAGGAAATTATATCAAAATCCACCTGATGCGCTAGATCTCCATCGGTATCGATCCTCCCATGGAACACCACGTACTCCATGTCCGTCAGAGTGCAGACAACGTCAAACAGAAGTTTCGGTCGGTCCCGGCACTGCACGTTGACGACGGAGTACCCTCTCTCGATCCAGTTCTGGACCGAGACCGGCGAAGCCGAGCAGGACGCGCCGCCCGACGACACCCGCTCGTAGTCGCGGTCCTCGAACATCATCTGGTGCAGCCGCCGGTCCGCGTGCACCCCAATAGCCGCGGCCGTCGAGACCACAGTCCGCGCCCCGCGGATGTCGCCGTCCCCCTTGAGCACGTTCCGCAGCCTCGCCTCGATGCACTGGATCCGTCCGGAGTCGGTGGCAACGGGAGTGTCGGAGCCCTCCTCGTCCTTAATGAGGAGAAGCGACGCGATCCGGCCGTTGTGAGTCCAGACCGTCGCGTGAGCGACGCCGCATTGGAGGTCGGCGAGAACAGCGAAGATCTCCGACAGCAGGCCAGGGCGGTCGGTGCCGGTAAGCTCGAGGGCGGTGAGGCCGTCAAGCACTTCGGATCTGGGCGACCTCCCTGCTCCTAATGACTCCTCTATGTACGAGATCACCCGATCGTCAGCAAGCTTCCGGCCGAGGTGGTCGGTTACATGGAACACGTCCATGAACCAGCGACCGTCGGATGAGATGTAGGCCTTCCTAATCGACAGGTTCAAATCCGTGAGCACCTGGATGACCTCCAGAAGAACGCCGTGCTTCCGCGCGCTGTCCACCTTCACAAGCGTTGCGGTTGAGCAAACCGCATTGTCGATCACCACCCTGCAGAAAATCAGAAAAAAACATCAAATCCAGGAAAATCTTTCTTTCATGAAGAAGAAGAGCTCGACCTTGGAGTACTCATGCGTATAACGAGCTTCTCATACTCGTCCAAAGACCACTCCATCGTCGCCGCCACCTCGCCGGAGAGAAGAAATCAAAGCCAGATCCGCCGCGGAGCCGCTTTGTTCGAATCGCCGCTCTGTCGAAAATGGGGAAAAGCCAAGCACGCGTTTCCTGCAGGTGCGAGAATATCTAAACCTGGGAACCGGGCCGATACGCAAACCGGTGCCGTCACATGACCAGCTGGCCGGCCCGTCACCCTCTCCCCTGACCGCTGTCAACTATCTCGCGGATCTATGTAACTATCCACGTGGCAGTTTCTACCCGGCCACGTAGGACCTCTTCGTTCGCTTGCATCCAAAGCGAGAGGAACGATGTGGGCCCGGGTCGAGGGGAGTGGCTTGGTCCGCAAGCATACAGACCAGGATGATGCGCTCGATGCGCTTTTTTATCGCACCGTAACGGCCGTTGTGGTCTCGGTGTACGGTCGCCACGCCTGCTAACGAACCTTCCACCGCCTTCAAAATCGACCACATCTACCCTTGCCTATTCCCAACCTATGGACTGGACTGTAAGGGTAAATGTGTCATTTCAAATTCCGTCCGGCTTGCTCGGAATTGTTCGTAAATCGTAAAGTTCGAACTCTGGAATCCAGAACGTCCACGTGGCGAACCATGATGAAGAATCTTGCCTCAACTTGGGTCGAATATTCGAATTCTAATTAAATTTACTAAACCGGATTAGCGCCCGATAAACAATGATTAGCTTGTCCGCACGCGGTCCGGGGGGCCGTTTTCGGGATTTCACTTGCCATAATTGTATCGTCAAGCACGTGTCCTGCTGCTATTGGACCTGGAGAAACAGACCGCCTCGAGAGTAGAGACTAGGGTTTCGGGCACGTGTTAAAGCATGTGCAGCATTAAATCGGGGTGCACACGAGTCGTACAGATAGCCACGTGCTTGATCTGGCGGTCACGTGCCGCGACGCTGTTAACGGCAGCGGCCGGACTCGACGATTGACGAGACGGCCGGTTTCGCGGTGATTTGTTGGCATTATAGGGAAGAAAATGCAATTTTTTCTGCTATTTGCTAATAAAAAATCAGGAATAATGGGTGTTATCTGAAATTTTTCATAAAGTTATTGGTTTACGCGAGAAGGCGGGAAGAACACCGGCGGTTTCCCGCCAATACGGGCGTTTTATCTTAATGCCACGTCAGCAGCAGCGGGGGGCATGGGGACGGTGGGGCACAATGGATCGACATCCGGTGCCCGGAAAGCAGCCGATGAGCTGACGTGGCCGTCGGGGAAGGGAGAGGCTTTTGGAGCTCGCGTAGAGACGGGGTTGTTGTGGGGACCACGGGGGTGAATCGGTCGAAATGGGCGAGTACGAGGAGACAGGTCGGCCTGGAAAGGAGGCGAAGCAACGTGGCGGGTGTGTGAGGGCGGGGATCCGCAAGCGCCGGTTTGCCCCCCCTGGGGCCCGCCTTGGTAGTGACGCAGTCGGGTCACCGCCTGGTGAAAAGAAACAAGCTGCGGCTGTTCGACTTTGGAATTTTTGCATTGCCGCCTGGTCTTTTGGGTTGTTGAATTTTGGCGCCGGAGTTCAAACCTGGGTGAGGTTTGAGATTTGAAAATTCCGATCCCAAAAACAATATTAAATTGTGAATTAAAATAAAATGCGAAATATGTTTACAAAACATATATCGGTTCTGTGATAGTTCGTGACTTTTGCATTTAACAAAATTATTCTTTTTATATTTAAATATTTTTTATTTTAAATTGATTATCACAAGCTGTAATCGATCATTGATGCGTTTGATACGGTATTAAAATTAATATCATCCTATTATAATATATCTATCATCTAAATACTAAAAAAATAATCAAATTATTTTTATTTTATAGAGTATTTACCTACAACTTTTTAGATTTATCTTATTTACCAAAAATCTCCCAAGATTTTAATAATTATCTATACCACTCTCTTTTTGAAATTTATTACCTACAATCTTTTATTATTATTTAATAAAAAAAAAATTTCAAAAATTTCACTTTTACCTTTCCTAATTTTACAACTAAACTCTTAAAAAATTTAACTTCTCACTCTCCACTTTTTCTCCCAAATATTTACAAATAAACTCTTTAAATATTTTCATTTATAAAAACACAAATATTAATATTTTTCAAATAAAAATTTATAAAAAAGACCTTAAATATTTTAATATTTTACAAATAAATCTTATATGAGAAATTAAATTATAAATTTAATATTTGTATATTTATAAATAAGCCAATTGAATATTTTTTATTAATAAATAAGTCCAAATGTTAATATATTTTAAATAAAAATTTATAAAATGGACGTTGAATATTTTAAATATTTCACATATAAATACTATATAAGAAATTAAATTAAAAATTTAATATTTATATATTTACAAATAAGCTCCTAAATATTGTTATTTATAAATAAGTCCAAGTTTTATAAGTTTTTAAAAAATTTTACAAAAAAGAGTGGAAGTATTAAAACTTTAAAATTTTAAAATACCAAGTTTTCAATATTTCTATTTTATAAATCAAACCCCTCAAACATTTTATTTATAAATAATTCTAAATTTTATAAATTGTTTCTAATAAAATTTCACAATATTAAAGTTTTTAAAAATAAAAATTATAAATTATAAATTAAATATTTGTATATTTACAAATAGACCCTTGAATATTTTTATTTATAAATAAGTCTAAAATTTTATTATTTTTAAAATAAAATTTTACAAAAGAGACATTGATAGTTTTAAAACTTAAAATTTCAAATTATAAATTTAATATTTGTGCATTTACAAATAGAATCCTTGAATATTTTTATTTATTAATAAGTCCAAATTTTATTATTTTTTAATAAAATTTTACAAAAAAGATATTGAAGGTTTTTTAAATTAAAATTTAAACTTACAGATTTGATTTTTGTACATTTACAAATAGACCGCTTAAATATTTTTATTTATAAAAAATTTCAAATTTTATCATCTCAAAATAAAATAAATTTTATCATTTTATAAGACAAATCTCATAGGATTATAGGTAAATACCCCTTGTTTTATTTTAAAAATAAATTACTATATAATTCTTATTTATATTCATTTAAATTTCAATAAATAATATATCTAAAGTATAAAAGTTTTTAAAAAATTTAAATCATTCGCTAGTTATATTAGTATCTAAACACTAAAAAATAATCAATCACGAATGAGACCCCTTCTTAACCTAATGTGCCGGATCTAATAACATTTTTGGAGCAATTACAGATGCCAACTGCTTGGCAACTAACTTTCCAAAACGAACGCACATGGCTTGTTTTTCCCACTTCAACCCCGCAATCATATTATAATTACATTAATTATGAAAGCAACAACGAAGAAGGAACGCAATTATCAACTCAAGGGTCCCGCTTTCCCCTTTTTCGATCCAACCCCCGGATCGAGCGCCGTCGCACGAAACTCAAATTTGACAACACTAATTCGGTCAATTTGAGGATCTTAGAGGGGATAAATGCATAAAATCCGTAGAAAATTCCGTTTCCACTTTCCACTGCGGCGAGGTTTCCAGGCTCGGACCGAGTCGCTTTCGACCCGTTTTGGGCCAAACACGATAATGAAAGCGATCCCGTCCGTTCTCCAATTGCGACTGCAATTTGGACCTTTTATTTCTACCTTTTCATGTATTTTATAATATTCATCGTATAAATCCACGCGAACGTACAACCCTTGTTTTTTCTTTTCTTTTATGTGGAATAAGTCCTTTTTTGAAAAAAATTGATGGATAATATTTTTATAATCATACTCATAAGTAATTTTTCAATATTATAATATTTAAAACTTGGCGAATAATATTTGAATGAATCGATAATTGAGAATATAATAGATCCCGCCTGGAAAAAGTTAGCATTTATTTGAATTTTTTTTTCTAAAAAATTAATATTAATTATTTTAAAGTATTATTTAAATTAAATTATTATTTAAAATTAATTAATTTTTAAAATTTAAATTATTATGAGATTAAATTTATTTTAAAAAAATATTAATTTATAGAAATAATTTACTACTTTTATTTTTTAATTTTAAATTTAATCGGTTACGAAATGGGACCGATAACAATTATGTTTTACGACTTTAGTTTAGTAAAACGGAAGCTCATAATTATAGCTCTTTAAAGTACGCCAGTTCACCGATATTTACTCACATTCGAACACTGCAACATAAATAAATAAATAAATAAATAAATAAATAAAATTAAACCATACGGGTTTCAGATTTCGGTTGGCGCCGCACAATAAAAAATGACTTTGAAGGTTCGTGGTCCGTAGTCCTCGGATCAATCAATTGCCAACAGGCTACAACGATGAAAACAAAGGAAACATTAAAAGAGTCGTTTAAATGTGTTCATGGAATGAGCAGGCGAGGCCAACGATCCCTTCATCGACTTCGCGCCAATTTCGTGAATGGCAGGCGTGAACACGGTTGAGCCATGTCGGCCCTCCGCGCCAGGAAATCCCATCTCATTTTTTCTGAGTCCAGAAACTTTCAATTTAACAGACACCAAAAATTCAGGAGGAAAATCTAATAAATTAATTGAAATTGAAACTGAATATTTAGTTTGGTTGGAACTATTATATATATATATATATACTTTAGTTTAGGAGGATTATATATACCAAATTTTGCTTTTAATTGAATTTTTTGGACCAATTAGCTTTGGTTCGATGACTAGATATATCAAATGCACATCCTCAACCACCACACATCAACGAATAAAGGATTAATGAGACAAAAAGAACGCAAGAGAGCTCAGCATATCAATTCTGACACGCTAAGTATGTTAGAGTTGGGGTCAATCCTCTTGGGACTGCTTCGTATCTGAAGACCATTTAATGTTAAGAGAGGATCGAGATAGCAGACACAAGGCTATTGAAAACAGGTGCGATGACCTCGGCAAACTTCAACGCCAATGACGAGAGAGATCGGGGGAGTCGGGGAAAATCAGGAAGAAAATTTGAGGTGATTCAATTAAGAGAATTGACCTCAATTGACCGGAAAAATTATCAATTCGGATTAATAAATTGAAACGAAATTAAAATGTGAAGTCCATACCAATTTCGTGCCAGTCCTGTCTTTCCAACCTCCTGGTCGGGGAATTCACAAACGTAATTAGGAAATTGTTAGATTCCGTGAATTTCAGTAATTCTTGGTTTCCAAATACTGAAATTGGAGAGTTAAGGACTCAATTCTTTAAATTGTCCTAAAATTTCTATTTCGTTGCGTATTCAAACCTCATCTTAATGTACCTACCCGAGAGCAACCATGGTCGGATCCTCTTTGGGATTTAGTTGGTGGGTGGATCGCCAAATTGACACGTGCAGCACTCATTGCTTTTCTTTTGTTTTTCATTCATTTCTTCTAAAAGGATAAATGGCCACTCAGCGTTTCTCTGAGTTAAGTTTAGCAATTTAGCATCCATGAGCTAGTTTAATCGGAGAAGGCAAACTGGGTCAATTATGTGAAGGATTTCCCACAATGGAATGCCATCAAGGATGCGGAGGAAATCCGCTTCCAAAGCAACCACACCTACTCGAAAGAGCACACGGAAGGGCACGTCCCCCGCTGAATAATAAAAAAATTGGACAGTGTCAGATGATAATTCCTTTAAACATCCATATATTTCGGTAGAAAGACATGTTATATATACATATAAAGTCTAAAGCTATAATTAATTCTCTTCGATTATAAGAACAAAGCAAAACAATCTCACACCCCGGTGAAGCTCTAAAGCTAACGAGAGATCCGTGTCTACACTGTTCAACTTTGTTACTTGTCTAAACAGCTGCTTGTTAATTAATGACAGGATTTGGCCCACTTGGCCCATTTCTTTGGCAAGGCCCCGATTGAGCCCAGGTCCAACTGAAATTCTAAAGGTCTGCTACTACTATTAGGCCCAAAGATACATCCCGGCCCCAGCCCGTTTCAATACTTTAGTGGCCCAATCAGGGCTAACCACGTAATTAGAATTTTAACGCAAAAGGCCTATTTCTCACCCACTCGAGTAAATCTCTGTCGCTGTGAAAGTTGGCGGTGACCTTTTTGGGGCTAATTTCTTTTTTGAACGTTCTTTTTAAATTCGTTGCTTGGCGGAAATTCTTCAAAACTCTTCATGTTGATTTGAATTTAATTCTCAAAAATAGATCGAGAGAGAAAAAGAAAAGAGAATACAATAATTTATTTTAAGAGAACAACCGTAGATAAATGAATTATGCCTGTCTAACATAATGTGTAAAGAAAATAAATAAGATTATTATTATAGTTCGATTATTTTTTATACCTCAATTAAAAATTAGATTATATTTGTGAAACCCATTAAAGATATTTATTGGTGTGTTTTGGTAACATAATAGTAGGAGTGAAGGTAGAGTAATTTCAAACTTGTTTGGAATAAAAATAGAACTTATTAGGGTGGGATCAATATTAAAATTGAAAAGTGTAAAATTATTTTTTTACCCATATTTTTTAACATTTTATATTTTTATAAGAGTAAAATGGTATTTATGAAGAATTTGGATTGAATTTATTTTAACACTAACACTAGTGATAGTTTGATAATAGAATAAATATAAGAAGAGTTAAATTTCTTATACCCACAAATTAACTCTCAAACACATTATCTAAAAATTAGAGAAAAAAATGTAATTAATTCTATTGATGGGATCGAGTCTTGCTATTGGTTTCAAATTGGAAGACCTCTTGAGATCAAATCCATTAGACCGATTCTCATTGTGAGACTCATAAGATTATTACACTGCAAAGGGGACCGTCAGGATTGGTAACCCCTCCGATACTTAAGTTAGTATAGCTTATTAAGAAAGAACAGTAATAATTATTAAGAAAGAATAGTAATAATAAAGTTTAGAGGAGAAAAAAAATCATAAAATTCAAAGACTGAGAGCTTGTTGGCTTGTGTAAAGAGGTGGAGATACCCCCTATTTATATCTTGATAGATCGTTCTTATTAGGAATAATATTCCTGATTTGAAGGAGATTTGACATAATCATCTACTGAAATTCGATTACCTTTTTAGTAGTGAATTTTTTCTATATTTGGTTTTGGCCCTATTTTTTGGACCCTAACTAAACTAGATCGAGAGTTCATTGTATCATCATACCTCCCAACTCTAATTATAAAATCATTGTGGCTCAGTGAGTGGCGTTAACTTCATATTCTTCTTGAGATATATCTTCAATTTGAGCCAACACTATCATTGGATTGTTTTTACCCCTTCGTCAGGTTTGTAACCATGGAGCTAGGTTTTTGTGACTCGGGTTGGTCTAAGGGCTTTGTGGCCTAGCATGGAGATAGAGCATGGTACCTCAAGTGAAGCCAAGGTCCTGTGTGCCTTGGATAAAACTGAAGTCTTTGTGTCTCAGACATGAGGTCTTCGTGCCTCAACAGAGTGAGGGCTTCATGTCTTGACAATCTGAGAGCTTCGTGCCTCGTTGATCAAGGGTTTTGTGCCTTGGTGGACCAAGGGCTTCATGCTTCAGAAGACCGACATCTTCGTGCTTCAACAGAGCAAGAACTTCATGCCTTGATGAACCGAGATCTTTATGCCTCATTGATTGAGGGCTTCGTGCCATGATGGACCGAGGACTTTGTGTCTCGTTGATCAAGGATTTTGTGTCTCAGCGGAGTGTGGGCTTTGTGCCTTGTTGATCGAAGACTTTGTCCCTCGATGGACCGAGGGTTTCATGCCTCATTAATCGAGGGCTTCGTGCCTCGATAAATCAAAAGCTTTATGCCTCGGCGAAGCGAGGACTTTCGTACATCGATGGACTGAGGGCTTCATGCCTTATTGATCGAGGTCTTTGTGCCTCGACTAAGCAAGGGCTTTGTGCCTTGTTAATTGAGGGATTTGTACCTTATTGATTGAGGGCTTCGTACCTCGACAGAGCGAGGACTTCGTGCCTCAATGGTCTGAGAGCTTCGTGCCTCAGTGGAAATGAGGTCTTCGTGCTTTGACGGAGTGAGAGCTTCATGCCTCAACTAACTAAGGGCTTTGTGTCTTGTTATTTGAGGGCTTTGTGCCTCGACGCACTGAGTGCTTCATTTCTTATTAATCGAGGGCTTTGTGTCTCGACGGACAGAGGGCTTTTTGTGCCTCGTTGATCGAGGGTATCGTGCCTCGATGGAGCGAGAGCTTCATACCTCGATGGACTAAGCTTCATGTCTTATTGATTGAGGGCTTTATGACTTCGATAGACTAAGTGATTTGTGCCTTAGTGGACCAAGGTTTTTGTGCCTTGGTGGAGTGAGGGCTTTGTACCTTGGTGGACTGAGGTCCTCATGCCTTAGTGGACCGAGGGCTTTATGCCTCATTGATCAAGAGCTTTGTGTGTCAGCAAAGTGAGGGATTCGTACCTCATTGATTGAAGGCTTTATACCTCGATGGACCAAGGGCTTCATACCTTATTCATTAAGAGCTTTATTCCTTGATAGAGCAAGGGCTTCGTACCTCGGTGGACCAAGGGCTTTGTGCCTCATTGATTGAGGGCTTTTTACCATGACAGAGTGAGGGCTTTGTGTCTCATTGATCAAGGGCTTTGTCCCTCGGCGAACCAAGGGCTTTATACCTCATTGATCGAGGGCTTCGTGCTTTGATGGACTAAAGACTTTGTTGTTGGGAAAGTCAAAAGAGTATCGAATCGGAATAATATAGTGGGTCGGACACCAAATCATCCCAAAAACTTAAACTCATGGAATATGAGCCTTTTTCACTATATATATTGGACTCTATCTATTCAATATTTGATTTGGAATTAATTCATCACAGCTAACATTATAACAATATCCCTCTTCATGTGTGATTTGACCATATCAATTTTAGAACTCTTTTACTCAACCAGTTCTATCGTGTGACTCATACTAACGGGTTTTTGTCTTATTCTTTTTTATTTTTTTAAGAGAGACCAACATGTGACTCAATTCAATTGCATCATCATGGTAATTTTGATCTTAAAATTTTGCACAACTTCGAACCTGAAACTCTGATACCATTTGTTGGTAGAGTCGAAAAAGTATCAAATCAAAATAATATAGTGGGTTGAATATCAAATTATCCCAAAAGTTTAAGCTCATGGGATATAGGCTTTCTTCACTCTATATATTAGACTCTATCTATCCAATATTCGATGTGAAACTAATTTATCATACCTAACATTATAACACTTTGTAATTCGATAGACCAAGATCTTCGTATCTCAACGGAGCGAGAATTTTGCACCTTGATGGACTGTGATTTTCATACATGTTGATTGAGGGCTTCATGTATCGATGAATCGAGGGCTTTGTGTCTCGATAGATCGATAACTTTGTGCCTTATTGATTGACGGCTTTGGTGTTAAGAGTCGTGACAGTTCAAGTTATTAGTGAGTAAAATTAGTCACACTTATTTACTTCTTTCTCAAAAAAATGGACCTGTCTAGTATTCACTTTGCATCAATACGAAAGAAAATCAATCAGTATGATGTAACCAATATAAATATAGAGAAAAAAGAGGAATAAATGCCCCCGAGTTCGTGGTTTTGCTATTTGACTGGTTTCTGCGCCTAACTTGTCCCTATAGTGTAGAATTTTTTAAGCAGCTCCTGAGTAGACTACACATACTCGGAGTTTTGCAGTAAGTTCACCACCCTATTGGACCATAGATATTGGACAGAATAACTGTAATTGCTTGCTTGGCCATGCTGATATTGTCGCTACACTCGTTGGACACCTTTCCTCCATCTGGAACTCTTTTTTGCTGCTGCTATTGCCTCACCAGCTTGGCAGAAATAATTTTTTTTTATTTTGGCTGCTCCATTTTTTAAAAATGAAAAGGAGGATACTCTCTTCTCTCTTAAGCCTACTCTCTTCTTTCCCAATTTCTCTTCCTCACCACGGGACTCCTCCTTTTATAATATTTTATTTATTTTCTTTTGCTTCAACAACTTCATGTGAATTCTTCTCTTTTACCTTTCCTCATCTTTTTTCTTCTTCCATGGCCGAAGGTTCTCGACGTGAGATGAATCAGTGAAGATGTGCATCAAAGCTCGGGCCTTACTAGCAATAGCGTGCTTGCGAAAACCAGAGAGGATGGCAATGAGGGAGGCATCAACGAGAGCCAAAGCGCTGCCACCTTGTCACAAAACTCATCTGATGACTCATATGTGGACAGCAGCAACATCGAGCTCGGTCTGGAGGGCGGAGATGCGAGGAAGCCTACTGTGAAGAGACTCCTTAAAATTGAATCTATTAGGTCTATCCTTACCACTAGATTTATAAGACGAAGACCCCGTAAAAGAGACTATTATAGCTTACTCAGAAAGAATAATAATAACAAAATTTAGAGAAAAAAATAATTATATAATTTAAAAACTGAGAGTCCGTTATCTTGTGTAAAAGAGGTAAAAATATATCTTATTTATATCTTTATGGATCATGCTTTTTAAGAATAATATTTCTAATTTGGGCAAGATTTAACATGATTATCTTCTCAAATTTTATTACCTTATTAGCAGTGAATTCTTTCTATATTTGATTTTGGGTCGGCTTATTGGACTTTAATTGAACCGGGTCAAGAGTTCATTATATTATCATACCTCCAACTCTAGTTACTGAGTTCTCGTAGCTCAATAAGTGAAGTTAACTTCATATTTTTCTTGAGTTATATTTTCGATTTGAGCCAACACGGTCATTGGACTGTTTTTACCTCTCGGTTAAGTTCGTAACAATGGAGCTAGGTTTTTGTGACTCAAGTTGGCTCGAGAGATTTGTGGCCTAACATGGAACCAGAGCATGGTATCTCGGGTGAAGCTAAGGTCTTGTGTGCCTCGGATGCAACTGAGGTCTTTGTGCCTCCAACACAAGGTCTTCATGCCTCGATGGAGCAAGATCTTCATGCCTCGGCGGAGCAAAGGCTTTGTGCTTTGGCAAATTGAGGGCTTTGTATCTCATTGATTGAGAGCTTTGAGCCTTGGTGAATTGAGGGTTTCGTGCCTCGTTGATCAAGGGCTTTGTGTCTCGGCGAACTGAAGGCTTCGTGCCTCGGTGGATCAAAGGCTTATGATGTAAGATGCTCAAAACAAGTTCAAAAATCCCAAAAGAAGTTAATTTAAAAGTCTAGAGGCCATGGCAAATGATCTGATTAACTCTTTTAGTACTTTTTATGTTAAAATTCTCTTGATTATGATGTCATGAGTCTCTCCTAATAGAAGTCAATTAGGTTTTATTCTTGAATTCCACCAACTCCAAGACTGACTTTGAACTGAATCCTATTCAGTTTAGGACTTGAGAAAGATGAATCATTATTTAGGATTTATTTTCGTAGGTTAACTTATTTAGGACTCCTACCAACCCAATTAATGGGTTTAAGTGGAGTTATATTTAGTTTAAGACTTGGGAAGACAGAAACCTACTCAAATAGGACTTCTGATAATTGTATAAATAGGCCTTAGTCCTATGGATGAGGAAACCACTTTTATTCTTAATAAAGTTCTACTTTAGTGATTTTTTTTTTCTTGTGGATTCAAAGAGTTCTTAACAGAGGCACGATATTTTTCTTATCTACTACGCTTGTTGCTATGTCAAGTGGTATCAAAGCGAGTCTCTTCTTGCTTAATGTCTAATGACGACACAACCAGTAGCAACCTTAAAGACGATGCTCCTATCGGTAATCACATCAGCCGTGAGTATTTTGACTCAACCATGAAGACAATCCAAAACTCACTTGCAAGATTGATGCTGAGGATGGATCAACTTGAAGGCCTGAATCAACCACTTCGATGGATCAATGAAGTCACTCACGATCCAATTAGTCGAGAAAAGGCTCTTCAAATGAATTCAAAGGGTTTACAAATCCTTGAAAACTCCAGCGATGAAGAAATTGAAGACATCCTTCGTCGACTAGTTTCTGAGCATAATAGATATCATGATTTTCGCTTGAAGATTGATCTCCCATCTTTCAATGACCAACTTCAGATAGAAAATTTTCTCGATTGACTTGCTGAAGTGGAACAGTTCTTCAACTACATGAGATTCTAGATTCGAAGAAAGTGAATCTCGTTGCTTATCGACTCAAGGGGGTGCATTAGCATGGCGTGAACGCATCCAGTTGGAAAGGACATGCCAAAATAAAGCTCCAATTCGAGTATGGCCATTGATGAAGGCTCTTCTCGAAAAGTAATTCTGCTCATAGATTATGACTAAGTACTCTTTTAGCAATATCAAAATTATCGACAAGGTAATTGCAGTGTGAATGTATATGCTGAGGAGTTCTATCGCCTATCAGCACGTAATAATCTAGTAAAGACTGAATCTCATCAAGTAGCAATATTCATTGGTGGGTTACGCACAACCATCCAAGATAGGATTTTCTTGCAACCTATTTGGATAGTTAATAAGGCTGTGAGGAGTGCAACTCATGTGAAGTCCCAATTGGAGAGACCTATTATCAGAAATCAGGTGGAAATAACAATTGGTGAAAATTCAAAAGGGGCACAATCTATTCTTATAGAGGTGCAACTACATAACCTCCTCGACCTCTCACACAAGTGAGTCTTGAAGCTAGACCTATAAGGCCATCAGAAAATACCACATCAGCAAAGAACCCAAGTTCAAATTCTGATCTAAAGTGCTATCGTTGTGGAAAATTTGAACATCGTTCTAATATTTCTTCAGCATGATAACCTGTGAACCTGACTATTGAAGATAATTTTATGGCTGACGATTAACATGACTCAAAAGATGATGACCTATCTTGTGATCAAGAAAATTATGAAGATGGAATATTCGAGGAGCCTGATGGTAAAAGGTCATCTTTAGTAGTTCAGAATCTGATGTACATTCCAAAGTAAGAGGAAAACTTATAACGTCATAATATCTTTCGCACTCAATGCATAGTAAATGATAAGATTTGTGACATGATTATTGATGGAGAAAGCAGTGAAAACATCATCTCCAAGATTATGGTCGACAAGCTTCAATTGAAAATAGAATCACATCTCTCTTCTTACAAGATCGGCTGGATTACAAAGGTTGGTAAAACTAAGGTAACTGAACAGTGTTAAATTTATTTTTCCATTGAAAAATTCTACAAGTATGAGATAATTTGCGATGTTGTGGAGATGAAAGTATGTCATATTCTTCTTAGTAGACCTTGGCAATTTGATAGAGATTCTACACATCGTGAAAGAGACAATCGCTATATCTTCTTTAAAGATGGAATGAAAATTATTCTCACCCCCATTGGTGAAGAGCATCGACCCAAAATTTTACAAGAGAAGAGTAACTCTTTCCTGATTGTATAAAATTTTATAAATAAGGTTAAAGAGACATCTCAAATTTTTGTTGTGATTGAGAAAAAAATGGAGACAATACCCATTGAACCTCCAAAAGACTTGCAACGATATTTTCTCTTTTTCTTGTAGATTCAAGGAGTTCTTTATAGAGGCAATGATATTTTTCTCGTCTACTACGCTTGTTGTTACGTCAACTTCGTGCCTTGGCAGATTGAGGTCTTGGTACCTTGGCAGAGCGAGGGCTTCCTATCTCGGTGGATCAATGTCTTCATGCCTCATTGATTAAGAGCTTCATGCCTCGGTGGACCAAAGGCTTTATGCCTTGGTGGAGCGAGGGCTTTATATATCATTGATCAAAGGCTTTATACCTCAGTGGACTGAGAGCTTTGTGCCTCATTGATTGAGGTCGGTGGAGTGAGGACTTCGTAGCTTGGTAGGCCGAGAGTTTTGTGCCTCGTTGATCGAGGACTTTGTATCTCAATGGAACAAGGACTTTATGTCTCATTGATAAAAGACTTTGTGTCTTGATGGACTGAGGGCTTCGTGCCTCATTGATTAAAGGCTTCGTACCTTGGCAGACTAAGGGCTTTGTGCCTCGGCAGATCAAGATTTTCTTGCCTCGACGGACTGAGTTTTTCGTGGCTCGTTGATTGAGGGCTTCATAACTCGGTAGACCAAAGGCTTCGTGCCTTGTTGATCGAGAGTTTTGTGCCTCAGCAGACCAAGAGCTTCGTATCTCGTTAATTAAGGACTTTGGTATTGTAGCTATTGCAGTCGGAGTTGCAAGTGAGTGGTGTTAACCACACTTATTCATTTTTATATCAAAAGTTGGTCATATCTAATATTAACTTTGCATTGGTAAAAAAAAAATCAATCGTTATGATATAATCGACAAAAATATAGAAGAAAAAGAAGAATAAATGCACCTGAGTTTGTGGTTTTGCAACCTGATAGGTTTTCGCGCTTGACCCATCCTAACACTGTGCAATTGTTTGAGCAACTCCTGAGTAGATTTTACATACTTGGAGTTTCACAGCACCACCTTATCAGACCATAGATATTGGATAGAATGACTATGATTGCTTACTTGGCCAAGTTGTGTATGGCATTCGAGGTGCAACAAAAACAAAGGATGTTGTTATTGTTATTGCATCTGCTGGACACCTTCCCTCCATTTAGGTCTCTTCCTCTTTTTGTTATTGCTATTATTTCATAGCTCGACGGTAATACATTTTTTTGAAAAAGAAGAGGATAATACTATTTTCTATAATTGTCAACTTTAATCGAAACGTTTTGTCTTGAATTTCGATTTCAAATTTTAAAAATATATTATTAATATTTATATGTTTCAATTATATTAAAAATTACTATTAGTTTAGTGATAAAATTTTGAATCCGGTCTTAATTCACGCGAGATTGAAATGATCAAAATGATATTAAAATGATATTAAAACGAAAGAAATAATTTTCATGAGCGTGGAACTAATTCTAGAACGAAAATTTAAAAACCAATATTTTCTCTCTTCTGCCTGTACGGGCTGCAACAACTTTTTGATTTTGACTTTTTTTCGTTTTTCCAATTTCTCCTCCACACCGCTAGCCTCCGCCTTTTATATATTTTTTGATTTATTTTCATTTGCCTCAACAACGCCACGTGAACTCTTCGTTGTGGTCGAATCACAATTAAAAGCAGTTCATTTCAAAAATTTTTTTTATAAAATTAATAATATTTATTTTGAATTATTATAAAAAATAAATAATTTTTCGAATTTTAAATTATTTAAATAAAATATTAATTTATAAAAATAATTCACTAATCATCCTCCATTCTTTTAACTAAAAGTTGCCTTATTTTTCTCCATTTTTCTCTTCTTCCATGACCGAAGTTCTCGATGTGAGACGAATCCGTGAAGATGTGAATCAAAGCTTGGGCCTTACTGGCAACAGCGCGCTGGTGAAGGCCAGAGAGGGTGGCAATGAGGGAGGCATCAACGGCGAGCCGAAGCGCTGCCACCGTGTCGCCAAACTCAGCCGGGGACTCTCGTATGCGGACAGCATTAGCGTCGAGCTCGGCCTGGAGAGCTAAGATGTAAGGAAGCCGACTGTGAGGAGCACGATGGTGCATGGACCGTACACGCGCTGGGGATGCAGTGGTGCACAAAGAGGATGACCCTGCGAAGTAGAAGAAGAGGATGCTAAAGTCCAACCCTCGCTAAATGGGACTGGGAGAATTCTGGTTTTGTATCTCGTAGAGAAGGTAAGAATTCTTCTGGATGTGCAATCGAAGAAGAGAGCCGGATTCCAATTCCAATCTTTCTGGAAGAGATGAAGAAGCCTCCAACGTGGGCTGCATCTTTTTTATGCTGCAAGGATTCTTCCTCCCTCTTATGAGCTGGCAACAACCTTTTACTTTTTTTTATTTTTATTTCTCCAACCAGACATCCTTCTTCTTCCTCTCTCCGTCTTCTTCGTACCCGTTGCTGCCAGAGCGAGCTCCTCTTCCTCCACTATTTTTTCTGTTTTTTTTTTCACTCTTTCGGCCTTTCTTTCTGACTTCCCCCCGTGCCCCTTCTCGTTTCCTCGTTCTACCACCTTGTGGCCGAACCGGATCTGGTTCCGCCGGATGGCAGCCAGCAGCTTGGATAGCGGCTGCTTCGGACAGCAACTCAGTGGCTCCTCCCGGAGAGAAGCCGCCCGTGGAGGCTCCTGGACGCAGCTGGCTTCGGCTAGCCGAGTTCTGGCCAGGATCTAATCTGCTGGTGTGGCTCCATGATGATCGGGAGGAGGTGGTCAAGAGGCCACGGAGCAGCCGCATGTGGAGGCCTTGTGCGAATGAGGTGCTAGCGGTGGTGGTGACGATCACGTGCAGACGAGCCGGGGACGCTGTTGGATCCAGAGGAGCGTGGTTTGCTCCTCACCCAGTGGTGGGCTGCGAGCGTGCTTTGATGAGGCTTGTCATCCACTTGTCTGGGTCGGACTCAGGGCAGAGGTTCGGTGGCGGTTCAAGAACGGGCAAAGATGAGCAGGATCGCAAGCTCTGATCTCCCGATCTTCCCTCCCTTCTCATTTCTGACCCTCTTTTGTTTTTTTTTTTTTTTTTTACCTTTCTTCCCTACCTCACGCATGGTGGAGAACGGCTATGCGGCAGGTGTTGAGGCTAGAACAATGGTCTGCGAATGCAGGGAGCTTGCAGGAGTGCGTCATGGCGCGGTGAAGCTCGATCAAGGTCGCCGCCGGGTATGCCGCAAGGGTTGTAGGCCAGAGAACTAGGGGGCTGTTTAGTGCACGATTTTGTATTTATCGAGGTAGATCTGCAGAAAAGCCCCCGGGATTATAAGGGTGTGTTTGGTTAAATTTCAGAGATCAAATCGAGAGAATCAGCTGATTCTCATTCTCAGCTACTCCCGATTCTCCGTTTTGTTTTTTTTTTCCGTATGGGTCCCACCATCGAATTCCCTCTGTTTTCCCTTATTTCCCATTCTTTTCCACCGGCCTTTTTCACAGTCCATCGTCCTCGTCTTCCTCCATTGCGTCTGTCCACAGCCCGTCGTCCTCGTCGTCCTCGTCGTCCTCCACTACGCCCGTCAAAGACTATGCTGCTCAACTACGCCCGTCGTCCTCATCCAGAACCACGGCAAGAAGGAGATGATCCGGTTGGCCTTCGGCTCGGAGGCGCTGCTTCACTCCGTCGTCGTCAAGGCCCGGAAGGACCTCAGCCTTGTCCCGCTTTCTCGCTAGAACTCCGTGCCGAGATTGCTCTCTGCTCCTCCGCCGCTCGCCGTGAGCTCGCCTTCATGGGCGCTGCCGCAAGTGCCATCGCAGGAGCCGCCTTTCTCTTGCTCTGCTGTCGTAGACGAGGTTCATAGCCCGGAGGAGATCCAGAGTCTGGCGAACTTTTACGGCGGGGCTGGAGGAGCAGGGGATCTGATTGACGAGTTCCAGTTGTCGTTTCTCAACGAGCAGGGGTCGTCGGCGGTGCTCAGGGGAGCTTTTCTATGGAGACTTTGCCGGCGAGTGCCGGAGCCCCAGCGCCGGCAGCAACGGGATGCTGTTTCCCTACTCCATGGGGTACGAGAACCACAATCGGTGCTACTGCTCAGTCACCGACCTCTGCCTCGGCTCTGACGTAGAGTTTGGGTGGAAACCGTGCTTGTACTTTGCAAGAGGCTATTGCAAGAACGGGAGCAACTGCAGATTTCTCCACGAGATTCCCGACGACGGCGCCGCCTGCGCCTCGCCGTCCAGTGGGAAGATGGAGGTGGAGCAGCAGTGCCACGAATTGCTGATGCGGTCCAAAAGCCAGTGCGCATCGCAGCTGCTCGCCTTGGCGTTTCCCTACTCACCGGCAGGGTTGACACTGTCGGGTTCGCTCATAATTTTCGTTCCCACATCAACTAAATCCTAAACTCTAGAATCGGTGAATTCTATTTATCAATCAAATAATAAAATTTAAAATTTAAAAATTAACTAATTTTTAATTTCCTACAATAAATACTTATATAAATACTGAAATTATCTAATTTTTTTAATTTTTTTACTTTTTTTAATTTCTTTAATCAGAATCGAACTAAACAACACCTAAGAGTCGGCAAGCATAACTATCTCACCGAATGAAATTAAATCCTGCCATCGGTTTCAAATGAAAAGAGCTATTGAGATTAGATTTGTTAAGTCAATTTTTACTGTAAAATTTACAAGATAAAGATATTATGAAACGAGCTATCAATTTCTGTGGCTTCTCTGATACTTAAATTAATATAATTTATTAAATAATAATAATAATAATAATAAATTTTAAAGAAATAAAAAATCATAAAATTCAAAGATTGAAAACTTATTATTTTATATAAAAAAATAAAAATATTTTTTTATTTATATCTTAATGGATTTTATTTATTAAAAATAATATTTTTGATTTGGAGAAGATTTGACATGATTATTTTCTGAAATTTAATTATCTTTTTAGGAGTAGATTTTTTTTAGATTTAATTTTGGATCGATTTATTAGATCCTAACCGAACCAAATCGAGAATTTATTATATCATCAAATTTTATTTTAGTTCTCATTATTTTTTATTTTGGGAGGATAAACTCTACTTAAAATAGAAATAGCTATTCCATTTTATTTTTAACTCGGAAGCAAACAGGGGCTGCAGGTCCTGCAAATTCCCTGCATTCTGCAAGTTCTAGTAACCAAATACAACCTACGAGCCAACAGCACATAAGGCGAACAATTTTATGGGCATTGCCCTTGGAAAAAAAAAGGAAAACCAAGTCCAATTTTGAGGCCAACCAAGGCACACATCCATTTAAGAAATTCGTGTTCTCATGCTTCTGAATTGAATGCTGTGATGCATGCTTCCCTGTGGCATTCAACCCAACGAACTTGGTCTTCTGCACAGGGCCATAAATCCCCATACCTTGTGTTTCTCACATGCATTTCTCCTCCTCCTCCTCCTTCTTCTTTCTGCTACTCCAATTACTCTGCTTGCTTTAATGAACACTACTTCCCAAAATCACTAAGACCATATGTTTAGGCCTTATCTACCTCAAACGATCTTTTTACACATAACCCCTTGAAAATGGAAACTTGTGAAAAACCCTCTTCATTTTTTAATATCCGTTTACGCCCTCGATTGATTTGATACATATCTTTTGAATTTTAGTAGGTTTTGTTCTCTGGACGATAGTGGCCGACAAAGGAGTAAAGAGCAACAGACGACCGGAATAACGATGTTCAAATTGGGATTCAAAAGTATTTTATTTTTCACATTATTGAACATCATTATACGAAAAATGTCCGCTAACAATGTACATCAAGATTTCAAACAAAAAATTTCACTTACATATTGCGATATAATTTTTTCCAAAGCTATATGCATATATTCTCATATATTATTTTGTCAGCCAATTAATTTTTTTAAAATATCCTAAAACTTTATCATGTAAAAGTGTTTAGTTTAAGATGATCTCATTCCTTAACTAAACTATTTAATTTTAATTTGAAATATAATTTAAAAAAATATTATTTCAAAACGAGTTTATCTCGTTTTTTAGTCTCAAATCAAATGAGTTCATAGGTAATAAGAAAAACAAGCGGGTACATAACTATTGAAAGCCGTAAGAGTTATACACAAAAGAATTACTTCTCTAGGACAACCGGCACGGCGCGAATAGAAACCCTGATAGCTCCTAAACGAGGTTGGGAACTTGGGGTCCCTACCCTACATTAAAGTCATGCCGCTGTTACAGGAATGAGAAAGGGGAACAAGGTCAGGCTTGCTTTGACTCACCTACACTACCTTATTCCCATGACCTTAATGGTTTTGTTTGCGAAGGAAACACTGTGGCAAAAAGGCCAACAAAATAAGCGGAATTGCCCCAATTTAAGGTGACATCATGCCATTAAAAACTCATTTCCTTCCACTGAAAACCTGCTGGCCAAAGTCGTGAGCAATCTGCAGCTTATGATTCCCATGCGCTGACCACACGGACGCGCCATTATCAAAACCTAAACAACCCTCCGTTGGAGGACCCTCTTCTTTGAATGCAACATTTCCACCCTTTTTTTATTGAAAATAATATACATATAATAAAAATCACGTACATCGGTATCAGTTCGTATTATGTAGCGAGGCATGCTTTCAGCTGATCCGATCCTGTACGTATCGTCTTCTCAAATCTTGCTTGCATTCTGCTATGCACCTCAGAAAAGGTTTCAATCTGACATCGCGACTAGAGACACCGCGAACATTGAATAGTTTGAAGTGGGTGTATCTGACTTGAATTCCATCATCGCTTCAGCTGTTTTGTTGTATTTTGTCGTGAACTCGAAGGTTGTCGATGATTTTCGTGAGGTCTTTTTTTTTTTTTTTTTCCCTGAAAACAGAATTTAGTGATCTTGCAGAACTCGAAGCTCAACAACAACATAGATAAACAACATTTTGATTGATGAAATATTGAGTGAGTACCGGTGTCCTTTCTTCATCTGACCAAGTGCGTAACTGCCGAATTCCCCGTTTCGGTCTCTTCCGGCGCCGGAAACCGTCACATCAAGGTCTGACACGCATATGCCACGTGGCGGCTGCGTGGCCCCCGCTCCTGCTACCCGGTCACGACACACGCCCAGGCAGCCAGCCGGACGGCGCGGCGTTGCGCCGTTACGAACTCTAGTCACTTCACCACCCCAATTTTACTTACTATTTTATTGTTTATTAATCGTAAAAAAAAATATACTCATTTTAAATAAAAAAATAAAATAAAATGAATAAAATTCTGCAAAGCGACGAGCAAGAAGGGAAACGTACAGGGGTCGGGATTATTCTATTCCGCATGATTTCTCTGAATTAAAAACGGCAGGGTTGCGGGGCCCGCGTGTAGTGATGTCATCCCTCCTTGGCCGTTACGATGGACCCACGAGAGGAAACGTGGAGGAGTGTGATTGGGAGGAGGGCACGAGTGGCTCGAGTTCGGGTTTGAACGGCAGACCGACTTTGACTTCAAGGAGAGCTGGAGACAGCGTGGAGTGTGAATAGACCGGTTCGGGTTTGCTCGGGACTGTCCTCAGCGTTTTCCGAAAACTACGAAACTGCCCTCGTAATTGGAGGATATGGACCTTGTGAATCGTTAAGAAGCATGTTATTTATAAGTAATTTAGATAATAATCGTTAAGAAGCATGCTATTTATAAGTAATTTAGATAATGAGATGTATATTTTGCATGGTTTGTGTCGAAATGATGTCTCAATTATGTACTTATCTTGTTAATTAATCGCTAAATCCTTTGACATTGTTCGAATATATCAAGACCGACGTAATAACATTTGCTTCCGATTTTTTGGACTTGTTTCTTCAAACTTATAAATCCTTATAATTCTTTAGGTTAATTTCAAACGCACACGACATCCTGTTTTAATTTTAATTATTAAAAATCTCAATCGAAATACTAAGCTTTCATCTTGGTGACATATTGTGTATTTTAGTCATCGATGCGTAGTAAAAGCTGTCAACAAATAATAAGTGGGATCGATAAGCAATATTAGGTGTTGACAATTGTCGTAAACGCTGAAATCTTCGCTTCAAAACCGAATGTTTTGATCAAACACAGGATGAAGCCAATTTAGGTTGATGGCATGGAAGAGATACATAGCAAAGACGTAGGGCGTTCTTTGGAGCCGAAAAGGAAAGAAAGGCTGAACTAAAATACCGAAGCAAAGCAAGGCAGACCCGGGTGGCGTCCTTTGCCTTCTACGCATCCTAAAGCCAAGTCTCCTCCTCTTCCTGAAGGCAAATACACGCCGACACGTCTCTCTCCTCCACACTCCACCCCTTTCTCTCCCTCTCTCTTTCCCCTCCACAGTACCCAAATCTACATAGAAGGATAGAAAGAGAAGAAGAAGAAGAAGAAGAAGAAGAAGAAGAAGAAGAAGAAACCATGTTCTTCTCACGTGGGAATGGCCACCATCACAAGTCTCAACCTTGAAGTGACTCTAGACTCGCTGCGTCGTATATATGAAGAGAGAGAAGAGCCAAGAATAGAGTTGGGGCTCTGAGTTCTTGTGTTTTCCTCCATGCGGTGTTTACTTCACGCAAGCTGCTAGAAAGAGAAGCAGACACACAGAGAGAGAGAGAGGCCGTAGCTTTAAAGGCTCATCAATACAAAGAAACAAGCCCTTCACCAACACCACAATCCCCTTCATATCTACGACATATCCACTTAACCACTGCTATCAACTCCAAAAGAAGTAGCAGCAGCCTGACATGAGTAGCTGCACCAGCAGTGGAGGTGGCTCTGGCTCTAGCGGCGCCGGCCCCTGCGGCGCCTGCAAGTTTCTGCGCCGGAAGTGCGTCACCGGGTGCATATTCGCTCCCTACTTCGACTCCGAGCAGGGGGCGGCGCACTTCGCTGCCGTTCACAAGGTGTTCGGCGCCAGCAATGTTTCCAAGCTTCTTCTCCAGATCCCCGCGCACAAGCGCCTCGATGCCGTCGTCACCATCTGCTATGAGGCCCAGGCTCGCCTCCGCGACCCCGTCTACGGCTGCGTTGCTCATATCTTCGCTCTCCAGCAACAGGTACTGCTTTTTAGGGTTTCTGTTTCCTTTCTTTTTTTTTTTTTTGGTTTTCAGAAAAGAAAAGAATGAAAAGGGCTGAGATTCACATGGAAAGCAAGGATGAAGTGTCTGTTTTTTTGCTCTTTTTATCCGTTTCTGGATGCCAAAACGCATGTTTGTTTAATTGTTGTAACGCCTGTTAGGGTTTTCATATTGTTTGGTATTGATCGTCTCATCAAGATCAAGGCGACATGTCTTTGAATCCAAGCTTTGCCCATGTGCATAGTGAATATTTTCTAATCTAATAAGCGTGCAAACGTGGTGAACTATTGTAGGTGGTGAATCTCCAGGCCGAGCTGTCTTACCTACAGGCCCACCTGGCCACACTGGAGTTGCCGTCGCCGCCGCCTCCTCCCCCGCCGCCCCCTCTTCCCACGCCACCGCCTTTCTCCATATCCGACCTGCCCTCTGCCTCCAATCTCCCGACCACGTTGGATTTATCTGCGCTCTTCGACCCACTAATCCAGCCACCATGGCAGCATCAGCAGCAGCAACATCTGGGGACGGGCAGCAGAGGCCTCGGCGAGAGCTCCGGCGGAGGAGGTGATCTCCAGGAGTTAGCGCGAGAGTTGCTCGATAGACACCGCGGAGGCTCCGGCCCGAGCGAGCCGCCCGCGGCAGCCAAGTGAAGGATGAGCTGGTCTGATACTTTTTATGGTGAAGTAAATTACTGTCACTGTTGCATTGCTAGGCTGAATTATATTATGTTTTCAATGTGATTTTTAATCCATATTTTGAGGGAATCGTTTGAGCAAGCCACACATTAATTTTTCGCTTCTAAGTTTGGTGATCTTTGATGCTATTATCATTATCATTTCTATTATTTGCGGGTCGCTTTCTACACATCTCTATCATCGTGTCACATTGAGATGTTGATAGTGAGGTCACCAATCATTCCCTGGAAGCGAAAGCAAGCTTCTGGATTTATGGATAGGTGATAGGAAATGCTATAACTCGAGACGAAGAAAAATATAATGATGCAATTAGCCGAAGATTATGTTTTGCTGAATATGGGGAAACGTTGTTCTTGGAATTCTGCTTAAAAATTAATTAATCAAGATTGCACTTAGTACAATGTTTAATTGGAACGATAAATCTGAGCTTCTTTGTAGGACACTTGTATGATTGATCTTGCTCTCCCACTGGTGTGCGAAGGAACCTTTTGTATTATTACTGAATAGTGCATATGAACATGCCCTATTGTCCAGTTTCGAAAGATATATACTCTTCCTTTTGTATTGGTCTCCTACCTTCACAGTCTCACTGTTGATTTTACTATTCCTTTGGTATTGGTATTCTTTATGTGGAAAACTACTTGCATGGTGTGTCGTGTGTTCATGCTTTCAAAGTTGATCCACCGAGCTTTAGATATGATATGCTTTCAAAGTTCTTGCATGATTTTCTTCTAGGTTATGCAGTTGGAATTCGAGTGTTGTTTAGCCTCAGTGCTCAGAGAGCAGGACATCATCAAGCATTTCAACTTCTTTTATTTATTTTTGGAGAATTTTAAACTCCTTGAAGAACTTGCTTGAATTATCGGAATTATATTTAATGATGATTGTCTATTAATATCAGGCAATCAACACAAGGACACACCATATAGGAAAAACATTAACTCCATTAGTTTGCTGGAGGGAGCTACCAATTCTGGTACTTGCTTTAACCTATCTATTGTGTTTTATATGTACGTCTTCTGTTATGAAGCCTTCAGGTTGTTCCTCACAGACATCTTCCGCATTACGAAAAAAACATAGATATTTTCAGGAAGCCTACACCGTATATTTCTAACTACAGCTTTGGTTGAAATATTTCTTTGTGGTACAGACTTCAGGTTTAGATGTTTTTGCAACCATCTATCATTGAATGGTTTGCGTGCTCACTAATTCTTCACAATAAAGGCTTCAAAGTGTTCAACATTTTTGCTACAATATTATTCTCAAAAAAAGAAAAATATATTTGCCACAAGAGCATAGTTTGTAAGTAATGTCATACTTTTGGCTGCAGCTCTCGTGTGACTTGGGAAAGTTTCTGTCTTCTGCATCATCTGTGTGCTATCTGATTCATGAAGAAGATCAACCAGCTATCAATTATCGTTCTTGGTACATGGACCATCTCCTTCCTGAAAATTCTAGAATTGGTTTTGTGCATGGCTTCTCGAGAAGTATGCTTTTGTGAGTTGATACATAAGCAAAAATATATTGTTCATACATCATAGAGACTCCTCGACTTAATGGGGTTAGCAAAAGGAAGAGTTTGAGATATTTTTGGGGTTAGCTTATGAAAGGAATGTTTGGCATGCCATGCTAGACAGGTGATTTGTTCGCAGATTTGATCAGCTTTAGTTCTCTGAGAGATTCTTCTTTTGCTTTTTGTTAGTTTATAGTGTCGAATTTCTATTCGTTCACAGACATGATCAGCTTCAGTTCTCCATGTGATGCTTCTTTGCTTTTTGTTAGTTTACAATGTCGACTTTTATGATGCATTCTTATAAAAAACTATATTATTACCAAATTCAACCTAATTATTCAGTACGTCTGTAGTTTCTGAACATTGAATCTATCAGGATACCCAATGAAGATGTATTTCTTCTTGCATCTGATATTTGTGTGCAGTTAAGGCACTCAAATATTGGAAGGAATACATTTTCTACGATCTCTAATTAATAGTGGAAAAATGTCGCCATAAAACAAAATCTTCAAAGGCATCTTATATCGTCTGTGAAGTCGGTGCTCAAATATCTCTCTTTCTTTTTTCTTTTTTTTGAGCAAAAGAGTTGCTGTATAAGTAAGTTTGGCCAGAAACCTCTTTTTAAGAATTTGATACTTGAGCTTAACTGCAATAGATTGGAGTATTTTCTTGAAGTAACTTAATTGTTGATGTTTTGGTTTTTAAAGCTTTTATCGCATGGAGTACAAGTAACGATTGAACCATGTAGTTTACATTTATTTCACTAACAAGGCATCCATTCATAATCTTGATTTTAAAGAAATTCAGAAAAAAGTTTTTCTTTCCCGCCTAATAAATAGCTTCACTCTCACTCAAATCATCTCTTGGAAGGAATTATATCAAATGAAGGATAATAAATGACCAAATTTGATGATAAACGAGTTTTCAAAAAATTTGCAAGATGTAGCAATTGGGCATTTGATTTGCGATTTAGATAGACGACATCAGTTTACCGATCATTTTTCTTTCATAGAATGCTCGCAGTTAAGATCCAAAATTTGGGTCATTACAAATAAAGCATAAACTTGAAAAAGGGTTACTTGTGAGTCCAAGAACTTTATAATTGTTGAGAGAATCGAAAGAATGTCAAATCAAATCAATATAATAGGGTCGGATACCTAATCATCTCAAAAGTTTAATATCATGGAATATGCGTTTTTTTTCACTATATATATTGGATCCTATCTATCTAATATTCGATGTGTGACTAATTCATCACACCTGATATTATAACAATCTCCCCTTTCAGGCATGATTTGACCGCATTAATTTTAACACTTTTAATCAAGAACTTTTTTACTTGGTTAGTTTCACCGTATGATCCATACAAACGGGTTTTTATCTCTTTTTTTTGATTTTTTTAAGAGAAATTAACATACGACTCAATTCAGTCGTACCATCACGGTAATTTCAGTCTTAAGATTAGGTCCTATCCATCCAATATTCGATGTGAAAATAATTTATTTTACCTGATATTATAATACATAATTACGTAAAAGTCTCTAAGATCTCAAAAATAAGGGAGGCATATTCCCATCCGAACTTAGGTTATTGGGATTCGATCATTCAATCTTATCACAAAATTGATGATGGAGTGGAGCTTGGTTCATGTCGCTCTTGATTATCACTGCAGACTTGTTTTGATTTATGAAAAATTTCAGATTACTGAAAAAAATTGAAGGGACTCGTACATAATATTCAAAGATTTTAAAGACTTACATGTAAATAATAAAAAAAGTGAAAAACAATTCACCCCTTCAATTTCTAAATGAATCGGGTTTTAGATTTAAAATCTGGGGAAAATTTGGTTTCCAGCTCACGCGAATTCTAAAAGTTCCGATCTGATCCCTCTCCATTTTTAAATTTCATTTTAGCCCCTGAACATATCCCGTCCGGCCTGCGCCAGTACAGGCCTAGCTGCTAAGAATATTACAGGCCTGTACGAATATTTTCGTAAATCCGATTTTGCCCCCCTCATTTCGATCTGGAGGCGGCGACAAAATCCGCTCCGCTTGCTTCTGGCACTGACTCCCGAATTTTGGTTGCCACTTTCCGTAAGTTTTTCCCATTGAATTGAGCCATCCATGGGATCGCTATTGAGTGTTTATTGAGAAGAAAGAAGTTGGTACTGTTCGGAAATATGGTCTTTACGATTTTGGGTAGGCATTGTTAGTTAAGGTCCTTCAGTTATTGTTATTTGTTTTATTTGAAAACTCGGTAGATATTTTCTCGTATGCGTATCGTCTCCAAAAATTTTCAGTCGTGTTCATCGATTGTTGTTTCTCCCAAACCGCAGGGATAACAACTTGGGAGACCGTTCGAAAGAATTGTGCTCTTTCTATCTCCCGTTTTCGATTGTTTGTATTCTCGGTTTCTATCTTGGTTGGGTGACATCGTATGCTTGCTTTCCTGTGTTTCATTACCATGGATTGAAAGTGCAAGTAGCATTGCGCGTGGGGTTTATGCAACTTCTCATTTTGCATTTCATTGGAAGTCATGAATTTGTGTTAGTTTGACTCTAACACTGTGACTAATCAATCTCGATTTCGCTGGGGCTTGTTACATAACCGGTGTTCACCGTCATGCTTATTTCCGTATTGGTTTTTGAAATTGTTCTGTGTATTAGGTTTGTTATATTTACATACTCAAATGTTTATTGTTTTAATTAACTGAAATTTTTTGGCAATCATCCTTATTGAATCCCCTGATTCCGATTCTGAATCTTTGAGTTCTTATGGTGTTTTTCAGCCGATTTCAGTTTGTATATAAAAACAAACTTGTCTGTTCGGTAATAACCAAGGAAAAATACTTTGACACTTAAAATAAAATCTTACCTTTATTGTACTTTATTATTTTAGATGGAGTTAGGAGTTCGAAGTGTTGGCTTTATGGTATCTCGAATCCGGATTTTTCGGTTAGTCTTAATTATATTAGAAAATTATTTAATGGGCCTAATCCTTATCTAGATTTATCTTCTACTAGAAGTCTTAAATTAGTAGAAGTCTTATTTGAGTCAGTCTTCTACTTTGACTCAAACATCATTAGACCAAATCTATAAATACACCATTGATGTAAGGGTTTCGAGAGAGAGAGAAAGATATATATAAATCAATACTCTCAATACGTCTTGTGACGGTCAGACTACTTAGTCTTTTGTGAGAGTTGGTGATATTGGAGTTTCGTCTCCATCGTTGTAATCTTCTCTTTCTCTTCTCATCAATACAATATTCTCTGGATCGTCTTCTTAAAATATATCTCTTGTGTGCTATCTTTTCCTCTTTTCTATTCTTTCTCTATATCGTGAATTGTGGTGGACATCGATATTTTCTTCAACAAGTGGCATCAGAGCTTGGTTCAACATGTCTACTACGAAGTTCGATATAGAGAAATTCAATGGAAAGTAAGGATTTCCTATTTGGCAAACAAGAGTTCGTGCAATTCTTACTCAACAAGGGTTGAGACACACATTGGAGGACGTCAAGCCTGAAGATGTTATCGAAAGTGTCTGGGAAAACCAGAAGACTAGCGCACATAACACAATCATTCTCAGTCTTACCGATGAAGTACTTTATCCGTTTCTTGATGAAACATCACCTTTAGAGTTATGGAAAAAGCTGGAGAAACAGTATATGAGTAAGTCTATCTCAAATCGAGTTTATTTAAAGCAGAAGCTTTTCAATTTTCAAATGACAGAAGGTACGAATATAGTTGATCATCTTAATGCTTTCAATAAACTTGTCTCTCAATTGTTAAGCATTGATGTTAAAATTGAAGATGAAGACAAGGCAATTATTTTATTATCGTCCTTATCTCCTTCTCTTGAGAATCTTAAAACTACTCTCATATATGGGAAGGATTTGAAATTTGACGATATTTCTGTTGCCCTTCTATCTAATGAATATTTGAAAAAGATTGGAGGGGATGTGTCACACTCAGAAGTATTAATTGTTAGAGGTCGTACCAAAGAAAGATCAAGGACAGGTCGTTCTAGATCCAAATCTAAAGAAATAAATTGCAGGTATTGTAAGAAGATGGGACATGCAATTAAAGATTGTTGGAAGCTCAAAGTAAAGAAAGAAAGAGAATCTCAATTTAAAGAGCAAGCCAAAGAACAAGTGTCAGTTGTTGAAGGAAGTTCTGATGATAATTTGGGTAACGTTATCTCTATTAGTTCTAATTTTGATCGTTACCATGATATTTGGATTCTTGATTCTGGTTGTTCTTACCACATGTGTCCTAATAAGGATTGGTTTGAAGACTATAAGTCCTATGATGGTAGTTTGGTTTTGATGGGTAATAACAATTCATGCAAAACTGTTGGAATTGAAACAATCAAAATTAAGATGTTTAATAATATTATTAGAACTCTTACTGATGTTAGACATGTTCCTGATTTGAAAAAAAATTTGATCTCTTTGGGTGCTTTGGATTCTGCTGGTTATAAGTATTCTGCTGAAGGTGGAGTTCTTAAGGTTGCTAAAGGCTCATTGATAGTGATGAAGGGCCTAAAGCATGGAAATTTGTATGAGTTAGTAGGAAAAACCGTTACAGGTGGAGCAGCAATTTCTCAGGCCTCTTCTTCTGATATGACCCACTTATGGCATATGCGTCTCGGTCATATGAGTGAGCAAGGTTTAAGTGAGCTCAACAAAAGAAAATTACTGAAAGGCCTCAACTCGGATTTCTGCGAGCATTGCCTCTATGGTAAACAGTCCAAGGTAAAGTTTAACACCGGTATTCATTGCACTAAAGGCTTAATTGATTATATTCATTCTGATGTGTGGTGCTCTCCTATTCCATCAAAATCTGGTGCTTGTTATTTTGTCAGTTTTATTGATGACTTTTCCAGAAAAGTGTGGATTTATTTTTTGCATCACAAAGCCGAAGTGTTTTCTGTTTTCAAACGGTGGAAAACTTCAGTTGAAAAAAGGACTGGTAGAAAAATCAAATACCTCAGAAGTGATAATGGCGGAGAGTACAAATCAACAGAATTTCTCAAATTCTGTGAAGATGAAGGCATCAAACGCCACTTTACCATCCCAGGAAAACCTCAACAAAATGGTGTGGCTGAAAGGATGAACAGAACCTTGTTGGAAAAAGCACGTAGTATACTCAGTATAACAAATCTTGATAAAAATTTTTGGGCAGAAGCAATTAATACAGTATGCTTCATTGTGAATCGCTCTCCTCAAATAGTCATTAATTGCAAGACTCCTGAAGAAGTATGGACTGGTCATCCTACAAATTATTCTTCTTTAAAGATTTTTAGTTGCCCTGCTTATGTGCATGTTGTCAAGGATAAGTTAGATGCACGTTCCAAAAAGTGTATTTTCCTGGGTTATGCCAAAGGTGTCAAAGGCTATCGTTTGTAGGATCCTACTATTTCAAATGTAATTATTGAGAGAGACATAGTATTTAATGAAAGTGTTATGCTAAAATCTCTTAAGAAATATCCTAATGATATAATGCAAGTGAAGGTGGAGCATGTAGTTGCTTTAGAAGAAGATATTCAGGATATGCCCAACTCTCAAGAAAATTCTAAGAATCAAGTTTCTGAAAAGTCTCCATTTCGAAGATCTCAAAGAAAAATAAAGCCACCTGAGAGGTATGATTTTGAAGATATGGTAGCTTTTGCTTTAGTTATTGATAATGGTGATCCTTCTTCCTATAAAGAAGCAGTGCAGGATAAGAATTCTTCTCAGTGGCAAGCTGTTATGAATGAAGAGATGGATTCTCTTCAAAAGAACCATACTTGGGATCTGGTGAAATTACCAGAAGGTAAAAGAGCAATTGATTGCAAGTGGGTATTTCGAAAGAAAGAGGATTTCTCTAAGATAGATGGTGTTAAATTCAAGGCTCGTTTAGTTGCAAAAGTGTATTCACAAAAGGAGGGCATTGACTTTAATGAAATTTTCTCTCCTGTGGTTACACATACATCTATTCGTTTTCTACTTGCTTTAGTTGCTTTTCATAATCTTGAGTTAGAACAGCTTGATGTCAAAACTGCCTTTCTGCATGGAGAATTAGAAGAACAAATTTTTATGCAACAGCCTGAAGGGTTCATCCAAGAAGGCAAGGAAAATTTTGTCTGCAAGTTGAACAAATCACTTTATGGTTTGAAACAATCTCCAAGGCAATGGTATAAAAGGTTTGACAGTTTTATGCTGGGACAAGATTTCATTCACTGCAAACATGATTGCTCTGTTTATTTTAAGATGCATGCCAATAACTCGTTTATTATATTATTTCTTTATGTTGATGATATGCTTATCGCTACTCAAGACATATCTCTACTGAATGATTTAAAGTTTAAAATGAAAAAGGAATTTGAGATGAAAGATTTAGGTGCTGCAAGGAAGATTCTCGATATGAAGATTGATCGAGATCGAAAGCATGGAAAATTATGGCTCAAACAGAGCAAGTATCTCGAGAAGATTATTTCTCGTTTTCACATGCAGAATTCAAAACCCGTCAATACTCCTTTGGCATCTCACTCTAAGCTTTCAGCTCAACAATGTCCTTCTACAGATGAAGAGCATGCATACATGGAGAACATCCCATTTTCAAGTGCTGTTGGAAGTCTAATGTATGCTATGATATGCACAAGACCTGATATTGCACAAGCAGTCAGCGTTGTTAGTCGTTACATGACAAATCTAGGAAAAGAGCATTGGCTGGCCGTGAAATGCCTATTGAGATATATCAAAGGTACTCTTAATATTGGTTTATATTTCGATAGAAACACAGTGCAAGAGGCCAAAATTATTGGCTACGTCGATTCAGACTATGCTGGAGACCTTGATCGACCCCGATTCCTCATTGGTTATCTTTTCACTCTTTGTGGAGGACCTATTAGTTGGAGGTGTACCTTACAGTCAACTGTAGCATTATCTACAACAGAGTCTGAGTATATGGCAGCTACAGAAGCCGTCAAAGAAGCTCTATGGCTAAAAGGTTTGGCAAGTGAAATTGGTTTTTCTCAACATGTTCTTTCTATTTTTTGCGACAGTCAGAGCGTCATACATCTTGCGAAGAACCAAATGTATCATGCCAGATCAAAGCATATAGATGTCCGATTTTATTTTATTCGGGACATTATTGAAGACGGCGAGATTTCTTTACAAAAGATTCATACTTCAAGAAATCCTGCAGATATGTTGACGAAGGTGATTCCAATTGATAAGTTCAAGCTCTGTTTGAACTTTATCAATATCCAAGGTCGTTGATCCTATCCCAAGAGGTAATGACAAAGACATCTATTAAAGATTCAAATTCAGAGAATAAGATGATTCGAGCCAAGGTGGAGATTGTTAGTTTTATGGTGTCTCGAATCCGGATTTTTCGGTTAGCCTTAATTATATTAGGAAATTATTTAATGGGCCTAATCCTTATCTAGATTTATCTTCTACTAGAAGTCTTAAATTAGTAGAAGTCTTATTTGAGTCAGTCTTTTACTTTGACTCAAACATCATTAGACCACATCTATAAATACACCATTGATGTAAGGGTTTCGAGAGAGAGAGATATATATATAAATCAATACTCTCAATACGTCTTGTGACGGTCAGGCTACTTAGTCTTTTGTGAGAGTTGGTGATATTGGAGTTTCGTTTCCATCGTTGTAATCTTCTCTTTCTCTTCTCATCAATACAATATTCTCTGGATCGTCTTCTCAAAATATATCTCTTGTGTGCTATCTTTTTCTCTTTTTTATTCTTCCTCTATATCGTGAATTAGCTCAATTATTTCGAAGATCTTATATGCTATTTTGTATTACGACCTAGAGAATTTTGTCATGTAGGAGTTGATGGCGCAATGAGTGGTTGTAGGTGACAAGAGTTTGTTTCCTAGGATACTACAAAAATTATTAGTCATGAGGTAAAGAGAGCATATGAAATGTTCAAAAAGTGTGTGCTGGGTGTCATTGACTTATCTTGGCCGAGTTGTGAAGTCTAAGGGGCCGTTTGGAATGGGGTCAAGGTCAAGGTCAAGGTTAAAGGAAGGGGTAAAGTGTAAAACGCTAATGCGGTCAAGTAAATCCCGTTTGGTTACTGATCTGGCTAGTAGATGGTTAAAATTTTTTGTGGACAAAAATGCCCTTTGGTGAGTACTGTTCAAATAGTACTGTTCATCTTCTTCACGAGATGCCCCCGACGTCGCCGGGTGAGCTCGCGCGCGGAGTTCGCCGGCGTCGGGGGGGGGGGGGGGGGGGGGGGGGGAAGGAAAGAATATATAGTTAGGGTTTCGTGGCCGTTGGATCGAGATCCGACGGTTCAGATGAACCGAGTGTATTTTAGTCAAATCTGACTTATAATTTAAATGAATTAAATAATATTAGTGCGGTCAAATTTTTGGTGTTTGGAAGATAATCTGGTTAGGACGGGGTCAGCCTGACCCTGACCCCGTTCCAAACGACCCCTAATAGCCTTAGGTTATACTGATTTGCTAAGCTATGGGGCTTGACTTGTAACATTCGAGTTGTAGGCCTTGGCTTTAGATGGCTAAGCCACAAAGCTTGACTTCTAAATTTCAAAATATGTAACTTGATTTTCCATGACCTTATTAAGCCTAGGCATAGTAGAGAGGCTAATGGTTCTTGTTGGGATTCATAGCAGAAGATTCACGAATCACCTTATTATTAAATAATAAAAGAAACGAGAAGTAATACAAGATCAAAAAAAAAAAAAAGAAAAGACAGCGATATATATGGTTTACCTAAAATCGAGTTACGTCTATGGGAGGAACGAAAGATCCACTATCAAAATATTTTACAAGAGTTTATAAGAAAGACTGTACTTTTTTTTACCTAATTAAATTCTTTACCAAAACTTGGTAATATCTTCACTTTCAGATAGAATTTCCAAGAGAACACCATGATGAATTATCACGAGAGACCACTGAGAAGCACTAGAAAGACGTATATACAAAAACTGACACACTTTCTCTATTTCTCTCTAATTCAATCTCAGTACTGCAACACATCTAAACATTATATATTACTAAAATATTTATAGATTTTTATTGAGTTTGAGTTTTATTTTAATTACAACTTTGAATATTATATAATAAGTATTCAAATCAATCATAAGTCTAAATTTAACTTCAGATTCCTACTTTAACTCAAATTTTAATCTGAATTCGAGACACCAAAAACTCAATAGGTTCTAATTTTGCCTCGACTTATTTTTAAATTTGCCATGGGTTTTGATTTTGGTTCAATGTTAGCCTTTGATGCCTTAATTCTACTTTTGTATTTGCCCACGTGAGACTGAGTTTTTGTGGTTGTGCGAGTTACATTCATTTCTTTTTGGTGGCAAGATTCGTTTGGTTAGTCACATATGCTATTTGCATAATCTCCATAATTTAATGAGCAAGTAACGACTCAATGGCGGCAAACCATTGATGTTTAATTTGCCTTACCACCTTTGCAAAGTTTTGGACATTAGAGTCATGCTCTGTTATAATGTCAGGTATGATGAATTAGTCTCACATTGGATATTGGATAGATAGAGTTCAATAGATATAGTGAAAAATACTCATATCCCATGAGCTTGAGCTTTTGGAATGATTTGGTGTTCGACTCACTATATGGATCTGTTTTGACACTCTTACGGCTCCCCAATAAGTGGTATCAGAGCTTCAGCTTCGAACCTGTGCAAACTCTTAAGACCAAAATTACCGTGATAATGCGATTGAATTGAGTCACACGTTAGTCTCATGGCAAAGATCGGTGAAAGGGTGCGTGCGCGGGTGCTAGAGGCTAGTGTGAGGGCGCAAGCGCAAGGCTGGTAAGGGTGCGGACATCAAAGGCCGATGCGAGGACATGAGTCGCACAGTGAAAGTGGTCGAGTAAAAGAGTTCTTGATTAAGAGTGTTAAATTAATGTGATCAAATTACACCTGAAGGGGGAGATTGTTATAATGTCAGGTGTGATGAATTAGTCCTACATCGGATATTGGATAGATAAGTCTAATAGATATAGTGAAAAAGACCCATATCCCATGAGCTTGAGATTTTGGGATAGTTTGGTGTCCGGCTCACTATATGGATCTGGTTTGACATTCTTGTGACTCCCCAACAATGCCCAATGACAAACCTTTGCTTGATGAGGTTCTGGTTACCTATGATGATGAATATGATAGATTTGTATTATTAGTTCGAGTAGTGAAATTTAGAGCCCAAGATGTTTTGCTTTTGCTCCATATCCATTTTTGGTGGCCGACGGGTGGAGGTCGACCATAATCACAGGTTCCATACCAATTTTTAGAGCAGGATGGTGCCTTATAAGTGAAATTGAATAAGGAAAGGGGTGCATGTTATTATATCCAATTGGTTGAAGGTAAGAGTCCTGGGGAGGAAGAGAATTTCATGGGGTGTTTGGCAGCATATCTTTAGTTTTATACTGTTCTCAAACAATAGCATATACATTAGCCATCAGATCTTCAAGTGCGTAGAGGATTTAAAAGTAATTCATGAATATGCTTGGGCCCATGTTGTACACTACTTTCTTATGCAGGACCAACCACTTCTCACAAAATGAATACATCACAGAAATTATGGGGATATTTGCATGGTAGGTTGCCTTAGAGACATATTACCCTTGCTTTCTTTTTGGTTAGTTATGTACAAAAAAGTTATCTTTGATATGTTTCCAACAATTGTTGCCTACAGAGGATGCAAGAGGAGCACATGGACGATAGCGAAGATGAAGTTAGTCAGCCTAAAACACATAATGTAGTCCATTGCATGGTTTTTCAGAGTAAATCCAATCGTTTGCTTATAGTAGTGATGCACTCATCTATATTTATAATAAATGTTTTGTATATAGGTTCAACAAATTTTTCCCATGGAATGGGAGAAATGCTCACTGGGTCCTGCTCACCTGAGTTCTATTGTCACAATTCCACCATCTACACCTTGTAGAAGCACTTTGTGCAATGTCTAATTTTGGAGATGCAGGGACATCAGGGTCCAACATGATTGCATCTTAGGTAGACAACTATCATGCCAAGACAAAGCAAGTTGCCAATCGTATATCATGTCGATTACGTGATTCAGACGAGGAAGCACATCTCTGAGTTAAGCCGATGAATGAGATGGTTGTTTTAATAGGAAATATAAATGCACACATGGACAATATGTGTTGGCTTAATTGTGTCTCAAATCCAGATTTTCCGGAGAGTCTTAATTATATTAGAAAGTAATTTAGTTGGCCTAATCCTTATCTGAATTTATCTTCTACTAGAAGACTTAAATTAGTAAAAGTCTTATTTAAGTCAGTCTTCTACTTTGACTCAAATATAGTTAGGTCACATCTATAAATACTCTATTGATGTAAGGGTTTCAATATAGAGTGAGAGAGATATATATAGATCAATACTCTCAATATGTCTTGTGACGGTTAGACTACTTAGTCTTTTGTGAGAGTTAGTGATATTAAAGTTTTGTCTCCATCGTTGTAATCTTCTCTTTCTCTTCTCATTAATATAATATCCTCTAAATCGTCTTTGACACATTTATCTTTTGTATGCTATCTTTTCTTTTTTTCTGTTCTTCTTCTACATCGTGAATTGTGGTAGACATCGATATTTTGCACAACAAGTGGTATCAGAGCTTAGTTCAACATGTCAACTATGAAGTTTGATATAGAGAAATTCAATGGAGAGCAAGGATTTCCTATTTGGAAAGTAAAAGTTTGTGTAATTATTACTCAACAAGGGTTGAGAAATACATTGGAGGACGTCAAACCTGAAGATGTCACCGAACGTGTCTGGAAAAATCAGAAGGTTAGTGCACATATCACAATCATCCTCAGTCTCACCGATGAGGTTCTCTAACCATTTCTTGATGAAACATCACCTTCAGAATTATGAAAAAAGCTGGAGAAATAATATATGAGTAACTCTATCTCAAATCGAGTTTACCTAAAGCAGAAGCTCTTCAATTTTCGAATAAGAGAAGGTACGAATATAGTTGATCATCTTAATGCTTTCAATAAAATTGTCTCTCAATTGTTAAGCATTGATGTTAAAATTGAATATAAAGACAAGACAATTATTTTATTATCGTTTTTACCTCCTTCTCTTGAGAATTTAAAAATTACTCTCATGTATGAGAATGATTTGAAATTTGACGATATTTCTCCTACCCTTCTATCTAATGAATATTTGAAAAATATTAGAGGGGATGTGTCACACTCAGAAGCATTAATTGTCAGAGGTCGTACCAAAGAAAGATCAAAGATAGATTATTTTAGATCCAAATCCAAAGAAATAAACTGCAGGTATTATAAGAAGATGAGACATGTAATTAAAGAGTGTTAGAAGCTCAAAGTAAAGAAAAAAAGAGAATCTCAATCTAAAGAGCAAGCTAAAGAACAAGTGTTAGTTGTTGAAGGGAGTTATGATGATGATTTTAGTAATGTTCTCTCTATTAGTTCTAATTTTGATCATTATCATGATACTTGGATTCTTAATTTTGGTTGTTTTTATCACATGTGTTCTAATAAGGATTGGCTTAAAAACTACAAGTCCTATAATGGTGATTTAGTTTTGATGGGTAATAACAATCCGTGTAAAACTGTTGGAATTGGAACAATCAAAATTAAGATGTTTGATAATATTATTAGAACTCTTACCGATGTTAAACATATTCCTAATTTGAAAAAGAATTTAATTTCTTTGGGTGCTTTGGATTCTACTGGTTATAAGTATTCTGTTGAAGGTGGAGTTCTTAAGGTTGTTAAAGGCTCATTGATAGAGATAAAGGGCCTAAAGCATGAAAATTTGTATGAGTTAGTAGGAAAAATCGTTGAAGGTGGAGCAACAATTTCTCAGGCTTCTTCTTCTGATATGACCCACTATGGCATATGCGTCTCGGTCATATGAGTGAGCAAGGTTTAAGTGAACTCAACAAAAAAAAATTACTGAAAGGCCTCATCTCATGCAAATTGGATTTCTGTGAGCATTGTCTTTATGACAAACAGTCGAAGGTAAAGTTTAACATCAGTACTCATTACACTAAAGGCTTAATTGATTATATTCATTCTAATGTGTGGTGCTCTCCTATTCCATCAAAATCTGGTGCTCGTTATTTTGTCAGTTTTATTGATGATTTTTTCCAGAAAAGTGTGGATTTATTTTTTGCATCACAAAGTCGAAGTGTTTTTTGTTTTCAAACGGTGGAAAACTTCAGTTGAAAAAAGGACTGGCAGAAAAATCAAATACCTCAGAAGTGATAATGGCGGAGAGTACAAATCAACAAAGTTTCTCAAATTCTGTGAAGATAAAGGCATCAAATGCCACTTTACCATCCCAGAAAAATCTCAACAAAATGGTGTGGGTAAAAGGATGAACAAAACCTTATTGGAGAAAGCACATAGTATGCTTAGTACAGCTAATCTTGATAAAGATTTTTGGGTAGAAGCAATCAATACAACATGCTTCATTGTGAATCGCTTTCCTCAAACAGCCATTAATTATAAGACTCCTAAAGAGGTATGGACTGGTCAACCTACAAATTATTCTTCTTTAAAGATTTTTGGTTGCCCTGCTTATGTGCATGTTGTCAAGGATAAGTTAGATGCATGTTCCAAAAAGTGTATTTTCCTGGGTTATGCCAAAGGGGTCCTACTATTCTTTGTGGGATCCTACTATTTCAAATATAATTATTGAAAGAGACATAGTATTTGATGAAAGTGTTATGCTAAAATCTCTCAAGAAATGTCCTAATGATATAATACAAGTGAAGGTGGAGTATGTAGTTTCTTCAGAAGAAGATATTTAGGGTATACCCAACTCTCAAGAAAATTCTAAGAATCAAATTTCTAAGAAGACTCCATTTTGAAGAACTCAAAGAAACATAAAGCCACCTGAAAGGTATGGTTTTGAAAATATGGTAGCTTTTGCTTTAGATACTGACAATGGTGATCCTTCTTCCTATAAAGAAGCAGTGCAGGATAAGAATTCTTCTCAGTGGCAAGCTGGTGTGAATGAAGAGATGGATTCCCTTCAAAAGAACCATACTTGGGATTTGGTGAAATTACCAGAAGGTAAAAGAGCAATTGGTTGCAAGTGGGTATTTTGAAAGAAAGAGGATTTCTCTGAGATAGATGGTGTTAAATTGAAGGTCTGTTTAGTTGCAAAAGGGTATTCACAAAAGGAGGATGTTGACTTTAATAAAATTTTCTCTCCTGTGGTTAAACACACATCTATTCATTTTCTATTTGCTTTAGTTGTTTTTCATAATCTTGAGTTAGAATAACTTGATGTCAAAACTGCCTTTCTGCATGGAGAATTAGAAGAACAAATTTTTATGCAATAACCTGAAGGGTTCATCCAAGAAGGCAAGAAAAATTTTGTCTGCAAGTTGAACAAATCACTTTATAGTTTAAAACAGTCTCCAAGGCAATGATATAAAAGGTTTGACAGTTTTATACTAGGACAAGATTTCATCTACTGCAAATATAATTGTTGTGTTTATTTTAAGATGCATGCCAATAACTCATTTATTATATTGCTTCTTTATGTTGATGATATGCTTATCGCTACTCAAGACATATCTCTATTGAATGATTTAAAGTTTAAAATGAAAAATAAATTTGAGATGAAAGATTTAGGTGCTGTAAGGAAGATTTTCGGTATGGAGATTGATCGAGATCGAAAGCATGGCAAATTATGGCTCAAACAGAGCAAGTATCTCGAGAAGATTATTTCTCATTTTCACATGCAGAATTCAAAACCCGTCAGTACTTCTTTGATATCTTACTTCAAGCTTTCAGCTCAACTATATCCTTCTACAGATGAAGAGTATGCATACATGGAGAACATCCCATTTTCAAGTGCTGTTGGAAGTCTAATATATGGTATGGTATGCATAAAACTTGATATTGCACAAGCAGTTAGCGTTGTTAGTCATTACATGGTAAATGCAGGAAAAGAGCATTGGTAGGCTGTGAAATAACTATTAAGATATATTAAAGGTACTCTTAATATTGGCTTATGTTTCGACAGAAACATAGTTCAAGAGACCAAAATTATTGGCTACGTCGATTCAGACTATGCTGGAGACCTTGATCGACGACGATCCCTTACTGGTTATCTTTTCATTCTTTATGGATGACCTATTAGTTGAAGGTGTATCTTACAGTCAACTGTAACATTATCTACAATAGAGTCTGAGTATATGGCAGCTACAGAAGCCGTCAAAGAAGCTTTATGGCTAAAAGGATTGGCAAGTGAAGTTGGTTTTTCTCAAAATGTTCTTTCTATTTTTTTTGTGACAATCAGAGTGCTATATACCTTGCAAAGAACCAAATGTACCATACCAGATCAAAACATATAGATATTCGATTTCATTTTATTCGGGATATTATTGAAGACGGCGAAATTTCTTTACAAAAGATTCATATTTCAAGAAATCCTGCAGATATGTTGACGAAGGTGATTCCGATTGACAAGTTCAAGCTCAGTTTGGACTTGATCAATGTTCAAGGTCATTGATCCTGCCCCATGAGGTAATGGCAAAGACATCTATTGAAGATTCAAATTCAGAGAATAAGATGATTCGAGTCAAGGTGGCGATTGTTGGCTTAATTGTGTCTCGAATCCGGATTTTTCGGAGAGTCTTAATTATATTAGAAAGTAATTTAGTGGGCCTAATTCTTATCTGGATTTATTTTATACTAGAAGACTTAAATTAGTAGAAGCCTTATTTGAGTCAATCTTCTACTTTGATTCAAACACAGTTAGACCACATCTATAAATACTCTATTGATATAAGGGTTTCAATATAGAGTGAAAGAGAGAGATATAGATCAATACTCTCAATATGTCTTGTGATAGTTAGGCTACTTAGTCTTTTATGAGAGTTAGTGATATTGGAGTTTTGTCTCCATCGTTGTAATCTTCTCTTCCTCTTCTCATCAATACAATATCCTCTGAATCGTCTTCGACACATATATCTTTTGTGTGCTATTTTTTCTTTTTTTTTATTTTTCTTCTACATTATGAATTGTGGTGGATATCGATATTTTGTGCAACAAATATATTGAAAGAAATAAAGTGTGCAAAGGGTGATTTGCATGAATTTTTGGTTGCCATCCTTTCATGGCTCAATGCGGTGGAGCAAGGTATGGCCCGAATCTTGTGGAGTCCTCCTGCCAAAGTGAAATATACGGAGTCTGCATATGAAACCAAAGTAGCAACTGAAGGTTCGCATGAGTTTCCTAAGGCAATGATTGAGGACTGTGAGTGTGTTGCACTTGTGGAACAATCAAAAAACAACCATATAAATGAAGATATTATTTCCATGTGCAAACTTTCAACTAATTGTTTGTCCCATGTATTGTCGTGCGCTAATTGATTGGTGGGGTCTTTATTGCTATGTTATTGGTTGTTAACATATAGTACATAACAGAACTTACAATCACGGTGTGTTGTGCTTATGTTGGGGTCATGTTTTGCTTGTTGGCTCTCTTGGTTGGAGAAAGAAAAGGAAAGTGCTACCAAACGACATTGCATCTCAGCTCCGGATGTTGTTTCGCCGTTCCAAGAGTGGCACACGCGGGAAAGAGGGCCCGACTAGATTTGGATGTGAAGGAGAGTGTGAAGCAAAAGGAGATTCATGTAATGGCTAAAGCAACCCAAATTTATGTTTTGGTGGAGAAATAAACTGCCAATGCATCTGAAGATGCCGAGCTGGTCATTGGGTGCCTGAGCATCAACAAGAATGTTACATCTTCGGGAACTGAATTCATTGTTGCTAATAATAATTATTATCAATAGTCACAAAATGGACAAATACTTTTTGATGTTATATGAATCAGTAGTCGATATTTCAATTAACCCTCAAGTAGTTAAGCGGATGGTGCCAATTGCACTCCAAAACTCGCAAGATTCTAATTTTCCTATTGGGGCATCTTTGGTTGATAAACCTTGCAACATAGACGTTGGGATAGGCATTGCTACATTGCCAAGTATATTAGCAGATGAGCGTGGGGTTACAAAATCATAGTATTGTTTCACCCACTAATGGTGAGAGACTGCACTAAAAAAGGTTACAATCTTTTGATGGTCCCATTGCAGTGGTCTTTGTTGGTGTTGTGCAGTTGGCAAAGGCGGACGAGGAAAGGGCTATGGGTCAGATAATATCAATATTGCTTCAACCAAATGTTGATATCATCGAACTGAATTACTTTATTTATTTAAAAGTTTTAAATATTGAGATAAAGAGATATAAATTAAAATTACTAAAATGTCTTATAATGACTAGTTTAATTAATTTTTTATGAGAGTTGGTGATATTAGAGTTTTGTCTCTATTATTGTAATTTCTTTTTCTTTCTCATCAATACAATATCCCTTGGATCGTATTCACCTGTAAAGTAAGTCATAGATCGAATTACATGCTATTTTTCTTCTTTTCTTTTTTTTGACATCATGAATTGTATTAGATATTAGTATTTTGCACAACAAATTAGCATCAGAACTTAGTTCAAGATATTTACTACGAAATTTGATGTAGAAAAATTCAATGAAAAACAAGGATTTTTTCTTTGACAAGGGTTCATGCAATCCTTAGTCAAGAAGGGTTGAAAATCATATTGAAGGATGTCAAGGCTAAAGATATCACCGGAAGTATCTGGGAGAACCAAAAAGTTAGTGCATATAGTATTATCATCCTCAGTCTCACTGATGAAATACTTTATTCATTTTTTGATAAAACATCACCTTCATAGCTATGTAAAAAATTGAAAAAATAATACATGAGTAAATCTATCTCAAAACGAGTTTACCTAAAGCAGAAGTTTTTCAATTTTCAGATGAAAGAATATACAAATATACTTAATCATCTTAATACTTTCAATAAATTAGTCTTTCAATTATTGAGCATTGATATTAAAATTGAAGATGAAAATAAAGTAATTATTTTATTATTGTCTCTACCTCCTTCTCTTAAGAATTTAAAAATTACTCTTAATATGGTAAAGATTTAAGATTTAACTTTTTTTTTGTTATCTTCTATCTAATGAATATTTGAAAAAGATTGAAAGAAATGAGTAACACTAAAAAACACTAATTACTAAAGAGCGTACAAAAAAAAAATTAAAACCAAGTCATTTTAAATCCAAATCCAAAGGAAAGAGTTGCATGTATTATAAGAAGATAAAACATGTAATTGACGAGTGTTGAAAGCTCAAAGTAAAGAAAGAAAAAAAAATCTCAATCAAATAAGAGCAAGCTAAAGAACAAGTATTAGTTGGCGAAGAGAGTTCTGATGATGATTATGATAATGTTCTTTCTATTAGTTTTGATTTTGATCATTACAATGATACTTGGATTTTTTATTCTGGTTATTTTTACTACATGTATCTCAATAAAGATTGGTTTGAATACTATTAGTCTTATAATGGTGATTTAATTTTGATGGACAATAATAATTCATATAAAACTATCAAAATTGGAATACTTAAAATTAAGATATTTGATAATATTATTAGGACTTACTGATATTAGACATGTTCCTGATTGAAAAAAAATTAATTTGTTTGGGTCCTTTAAATTCTTTCGATTGTAAATATTTTGTTAAAAGTAGAATTCTTAAAGTTCCTAAAGGTTTATTAATAATAATGAAGGGTATAAAACATAAAATTTATATGAGTTAGTAGGAAAAATTGTTGAAGGTGGAGTAGTTTCTCAAAATTCTTATGATATGATTCACTTATGGTATGTGCGTCTCAGTCATATAAGTAAGTAATGTTTGACTAAACTCAACAAAAAAAAATTATTAAAAGACCTCAACTCATACAAATTAGATTTTTGTGAGCATTGTCTTTATAGTAAATAATTTAAGGTAAAGTTTAATACTAGTACTTACTGCACTAAAGACTTATTTGATTATATTTATTTTGATGTGTGGTACTCTCTTATTCCATCAAAATCTGGTGCTTATTATTTTATTAGTTTTATTGATGATTTTTTTCAAAAAAGTATAGATTTATTTTTTACATTACAAAGCAGATGTATTTTCTATTTTCAAACGATGAAAAACCTTAGTCAAAATAAGGATTGACAGAAAAATCAAATATCTCGGAAGTGATAATGATGGGGAGTATAAATCAATAGAGTTTCTTAAATTTTGTAAAGATAAATTAACGCTAGTTTTCCATCTTAGGAAACTCTCAATAGAATAGTGTGGTTAAAAGGATGAATAGAACTTTGTTGGAGAAAACACGTAGTAGGCTCAGTGCAGCCAATCTTGACAAGAATTTTTAGGCAGAAGCAGTTAGCACAACGTATTTTATTGTGAATTTTTCTCCTTAAATAACTATTGATTATAAAACTCTTGAAGAGGTATTGACTGGTGAGCCTACAAATTATTATTTTTTAAAGATTTTTGGTTGTCTTGCTTATATGCATGCTATAAAGGATAAGTTAGATACACGTTCTAAAGTGTATATTTTCCTTAGTTATACTCAAAGAGTTAAGGGCTAACATAATTAATGAGAGAGATGTAATATTTGATGAACATACTATATTAAAATCTTTCAAGAAAAATCCTAATAATATAATTTAGGTGGAGGTGGAGCCTTCAGTTCCTTCATAAAAAGATATTCGGGGTGAGTTAAACTCTTAAGATAATTTTGAGAGTCAAATTAAAGTTTCTGAGAAGACTCTACTTTGAAGATTTGAAAGAAACATAAAGCTACTCAAAATGTATAGTTTTGAGAATATAGTAGTTTTTATTTTATTTATTAATAATGGTGATCCTTCTTCTTATAAAGAAGCAGTGTAAGATAAGAATTTTTTCATTGACAAATTGCTATGAATGAAGAAATAGACTATTCAAAAGAATCATATTTAGGACTTGGTGAAATTATTAGAAGGTAAAAAAGTAATTGGTTATGAGTAGGTATTTCGGAAGAAAGAGAATTCTTTTGAGACAAATGATGTGAAATTTAAGGTCCGTTTAGTTACAAAAGGGTATTCACAAAAGGAGGATATTGACTTTAATGAAAATTTCTCTGTTATAATTAAACACACATCTATTCATTTTCTACTTGTTTTAGTTATTTTTCATAATCTTAAGTTAGAGTAACTTGATGTCAAAACTGCATTTCTGCATGAAGAATTAGAAAAACATATTTTTGTGCAGCAGCCTGAAGGGTTTATCCAAGAATGTAAGGAAAATTATATGTACAAGTTGAACAAATTATTTTATGGTTTGAAATAATCTCTAAGGTAATGATATAAAAGGTTTGACAGTTTTATGTTAGGACAAGATTTTATCCATGACAAGCATAATTGTTATGTCTATTTTAAAATACATGTCAATAATTCCTTCATTATATTGCTTCTTTATGTTGATGATATGTTTATTACTACTTAAGCCATATTTTTAATTAATAATTTAAAGCATATATTGAAATAAAAATTTGAGATAAAATATTTAGGTGCTATAAGGAAGACTCTCGATATGAAGATTGATTAGGATTGAAAATATGACAAGTTATGACTCAAATAGAACAAGTATTTTGAAAAGATTATTTCTTATTTTAGCATGCAGAATTTAAAACTCGTTAGTACTCCTTTGACAGTCCACTTTAGACTTCTAGCTCAATTATGTCCTTCTATAGATGAGGATTATGCATACATGAAAAATATCCTATTCTCGAATGCTGTTGAAAGCCTAATGTATGTTATGGTATGCACAAAATCTGATATTATATAATCTGTTAGTGTTGGTTGCTACATAGCAAATCCAAAAAAAAATATATTAGAAAGTTGTAAAGTGGTTATTAAGATATATCAAAAATACTCTTAATATTAGTTTATGTTCAATGGGAATATAATTCAAGAGCCCAAAATTATTGGTTACGTTGATTTAGACTATATTAGAGATTTTGATTAATGACGATCCCTCACTTGTTATTTTTTTACTCTTTGTGGTGGTCCTATTAGCTGGAGCTGTATCTTACAGTCAATTGTGATATTATCTACAACAAAGTCCGAGTATATGATAGTTACAGAAGTAGTCAAAGAATCTTTATCGCTAAAATATTTGGCAAATAAAGTTGGTTTTTCTCGATATATTCTTACTATTTTTTGTGATAGTTATAGCATCATATACCTTGCGAAGAACTAAATGTACAATGCCATATCAAAGCACATAGATGTTTGATTTCACTTTATTCGGAACATTATTGAAGATGGTGACATTTCTTTAAAAATTCATATTTCAAGAAATCTTATAGATATATTGATGAAAGTAATTCCGATTGATAAATTCAAGCTTTGCTTGGACTTGATCAATATTCAAGATTATTAATCCTACTCTACAAGGCAATAGCAAAGGCATATGTTGAAGATTTAAATTCAAAGAAAAAGAAAATTCGAGTCAAGGTGGAGATTGTTGACTTAGTCATATCTCAAATTTAAAGTTTTTGGAGAGTCCTAATTAAATTAAGATTTATATTAGAAAGTAGTTTAATAACCCTAATTCTTTTTTGAATTTGCCTCATACTAGAAAACTTGGAATAATAGGTCAAATTCTTATTTGAATTAGTTTCTTACTTTGACTCAAATTCAGTTAGAATACTTTTATAAATACCCTATTATCTAAGAGTTTTAGATATTGAGATAGAGAGACATAGATCAAAACTCTCAAAATATCTTGTAATGATTAGACTAGTTAGTCTCTTATGAGAGTTGGTGGTATTCGAGTTTTGCCTTCATTATTGTAGTTTTGTCTTCTTTCTCATCAATACAATATCTTTATGATCGCTTTCACCTATAGACCGAACCATATAAATCTCTTGTGTACTATTTTTTATTTATTTATTTTTCTTCTTCTACATCATGAATTATGGTAGAAATCCGATTTCACGTAATATTTTTCAATATATGTCTAAACATTGTATAAACATATTAATACTTGAATATGATGGTCATTCCCACTCAAGCTATGTTTTTTGTGTGTATTTAGATGTGCAACAAGAGAGTAATAGTTTCAAATGTTGCAAACATATACAAAAATATATGCAAGCATTCATATGATTTATGATGGACTCTACCAAAAATTAACATAGTTAATATGTGTAGATAGTAGGGAGCAATTATGATCTAGTAGACCAAAGTTTAAGTAAATATTGGGGCACAATAATGTAAAACATCCCATACACATCACTAGAGACTACAAAAAACACCCGTTGCTAGTCAATATAGATTTTAGGTATCACAAAAACCCAACACCTTCTCCCGATGGTTGCGTAATGTGTTTTGAGTCAATCTTCTTCTTCGCCTTATAGCATAATCTATCCCACATGTTGCCATCTATCCAACATACAATTCCATTCCACACATAATAATTTATTGCTATCTCTTTAGTGAATATTAGTGGTATCAATGTCGTGCAGATAGTCCAACCTTAATGGAATTCCATGTGTACTCATCAAACCATAATTTCTTCTCCCTCCATAGCCCTTGATTATTCTAACTTCGCCCTATAGTTTTGGGCATGATTGTGATTCTAGTGTTCATAATTGATACCATGTTGTGATTGATGTTAGAAGTTACTTGAAATGTGTTGGCATTGGATTCATGCTTGCATTCCACTCCAATGTTTAGTAACTTTACTAGTAAGCCATATGATGTTCTTCTAAGCCATAGGTTCACTTCTATTTGAGTGGTGCATCCTAATAGTGGCATTTGCTAGTCATTTCCCTATTTTACCCCTTATTTTATGTGACATATCTACAATGTTTTCATAGAAAGAAGTACACCAATCTCTTGTAGGTTTCATGCCCATGGAAAAGTGTGATAGATGCATAAAACCTTTCCAACATGCTTAAATATCTTTGCAAAAATGAAAAAACATTTTAAGTGACAAACTGCTGAGAATAATACCCATTTCTGAATGACCTCATCTTTGTTTCTATCTAGATAATTTGGCATTGTTACAAAACTCTGATGATTGCCCTATCCCACCAAAATATTCCCAAGAAATTGGGCCTCAAGAAGTGTAGCCTTTGATAGGAACAATGCTAGGAAATATCCATATGATAGTCGTTGGATACTCTAATCTCAGTTCTCATCCATAATGTTAGAAAGGGTACATCCTGATGTCTCCTCACTCATATTACCTCCATGGTATGCAACCCTCCCTACTTTCAGAGCACTAAGATTGCAAACTTCACATCTCAGTCAATGGGGGATGTTGAAATGTAGAGTCCTATTGTGATTTTGTGATGAACAACTTGATGAGAAAAAGGAACTCATTCTCGTTTCCCTTTGAGCTCCATGTTTATTGAATAGTTACACCATTAGGTGATAGTGATTTTGCCAATACATTTCTCCTTGCCTTCTCTTGTGTCAAATAAAGAATAGTGTTTTAAGTGAGGCAAAGGGGTCGGGAGAGGGGGAGGTGGGTATTGTTCTGAATTGAAATCACCACAAATCAATATATAGTCATTCTGATGGCATGTGACAGGGAGGTGAGATATATCTAATGAATCATTAGTGTATTTGGGTGTCACATCCATGCAATCCTCTCTCCCAATGGGTACATGGGTAGGTGATTCACTTTTTATTTTTAAAATAATAGTGTACTATTTACTACCATTTTCACATTTTCCAAGTTAGTCCATGTTAAAATGTGTAATTGCATGCACTACTTTTTACCAAAATATTAACTGAGGGTGTGGTGGGGGGGAGGAGGCTACATATACAAGTATCTATAAAGCTTCTTACTTGTATTTGGATGCAACTTCTAACATGTGATCATTTATGTAATATTGATATCTTACAAATGTTTCTAATGAATTTCACATTTTTTCTTAGGATGGGGTTGGACAAGCTTGTCAACCATAGGTCCTATCTTGAAAATCTCCATGGCTTAACGAAGGCTTTTAAGCCGAATATAATTCCTTATCACTAGAGGCTTATTCATAAAATATTTTTATTGATGCTCAAGATATAAAATGATTGACAATGATTAAACAAGTACTAATAGTGTATGATGAGGAAATTGATAGATTTAACATAGGTGGTCGGTCTGTCAAATTCAAGCGAAAGAACACATGTATATTTCATAGACTACAACTCACTGGCCATCGAGTGAACTATAATGGCAAGCATAGGAAATGAGAAGGTTTCACAAAGAGCTCAATCCTAAGCATATGTGCACTAGGAGTGGACTCGAGGTTCTTCTCATTCAATATGTGAAGAAAAGGAGCAAGGTAGAGTAAAAAGATTTCATAAGAGCCCTTATGGTGTATGCCATCTGATTTTTCCTTTTTCCGAGCAAATAATACATGTGTCTCTACATAGGTGGCTAGGATCACTAATGACTTGAACAAATTACACTTGTGCTTGGGGTCATGGTGTGCATGACTTCTTGTGGATGGAGTCCCCCAATCGGCATGGAAACTGCATGAATAGTAGGCCAAGAGAAGCATAAAAGTCGAGTATCTCCATAGTTGCACCATACTCCTACTATTAGGCTTTGGTGGGTCTTGGTTACACGAGGATTATGATGGTGTTGTGTGGTAGTGGCAGCAATTGGGGGCGGACATATAGGTCAACATCTCTAGGTGTGTAGAGGGGGAAATGATCATGTTTGATTGTGTTTGGGATTATTGAAATCTTTATATGTAGTCTATGTTTTCAATGCCATTATTTACATTGTAACTATATTTCATGTAGGCAAAAAATTACATCCATGCCTCTATGGTTGGTTTATCTTTGGCTAATATTTATTTATTCATGCCTTTTGTGAAGGTAGTAGAATATTTATTTTTAAATGTAAAGAGCTTGCATTTCGGTTAATGCTTGAGCCATGTTTGTACTTACACATGCTTTTGTATCCCAGCTTAATTTCTTGATGCCGAACAAAGTTATTTGCTATTAGTTCAATGCTATGAATGAAGAGGGTGACAATGTGCAACCAATTCTATTGTTGCAATGAGCACTCCATATTTTAACCTATTTGGAATCACTATCAATCCCTTAGAATGATGAGTTTCACAATATTGAGGTGAGTCATTAGAATAATTGTGGTATTATTGAGTTGGGAGAATCAAGTTACCGGTAAGAGTAGGTTCCCAATAAGAGAGGTCACTTGCTGCCGATCAAATCCTGTTATTATCAAGTAGAGATAGTCTAATCAACAATAGTAGTGCAATGTCAAAAACTGCTGAGAGATTAATTGATTGCCAGCGAAGAAGCTTAGGTAGTCACCAAGAATGTTACAGTCCTTAAGTCACTCGAACCCCTCTAGTATTGAAAGCATTGTCATCAAGACACATTCGGCAACAACAAGGGCCAACGATGATGACAAGTTGACAAGAATAATGATAAGACATCTCACAATAAGAACATTGATAATGTAAGTAGTGATAAGAGGGAAGAAATTGCATTACCGATGATTATCAACCTTGTGGATAGCCCAACCCATGTAGCAAAGCACTGCTTTGAGAGTGTGCTTGTCACCTAGTAAGCTTACGATGGATTATCTAAAAGTGAAAATGGAGGTGAGACACCACACACACACAAACACCCCCCCCTCGCCGTGGCGAGAGCATCTTGCGGCCCTAATGAGAAGAGGGTTTACTGAAACTTGGGAGATGAGGGCATCCTCTTCTAGGGAGATGGATCCGCTCGAATTGGGACTAACAATCCTCCCCTAATGTACGTGAAACTACCTTGATATCCAATAGTGTCCATGTTGAAGTAAAGGCTTTGCAATGATCCAATCGACAAGGGCAGAGTTCATACACTTAGTTGTGCCCCTTTGCCCATAGTTTATCGTTAACTTGCAAACTTTGTATAATCTTTCTTTACAATTATCTTCATAAGCAAATGATTTTTAGAATTCATCATATTCCTTGGTCTCTTTTAGCTATGTATTAGGGTTGGTCAGTCCCAACCTTCTTGTTGTGTCCCTTAGTAATATAAAGAATCTGAAGGCTAGGCATGAAAAGTAAGATGCCATCTTCACTTTAATTATATTTGCCCACTATGGTTAATTTTATAGATACTCACCAATTGGAGCCTTTGAATACAATAATGCAACCCATAGCCAACCTGATCAACCCATTTTATGTGATTTTAGTTTTAAAAATTTCAAGATTTTGGGGATTTTATTTACAATAATAAAGCTTTCCATGAAATTTAGCACATTCAATTAAAGTAGCAATCTTTTGATTTTTATCGCAAAATGAAAGGTTCAAAAACCTATGTACAATTTTCGTTCTTTCTAGGAAATTATTTGTAAATGAAAGTTTTTTCAACCTTTTTCCTGCAAAAAAATTATGAGTTTCTTGTAAAACAATTTGATTTTCTAGTCATCTTCTAGACTTTTTGAATCTTTTTGTAAAATTTAAAAAATCTAAGGTTTTATATGTAAAACCAAGGAGAGATGCATGAATCTCAAGGCAACTTCAACCGTGGATTGATTTTTCTAAATTAAAATATTATTTTTAAAACCTTTTGGATCTATTTACAAAATTATTTTTTTTAGAACTTTTCTAGAACTAATATTTTGGACTCCACGTGACTGGAGTTCTCGTGGGATGGATCCCATCTAGGTAGAGTCAGTATCAAGCGGATTCTATATGCTTGCCATCCAAAATGAACACCTAGCTCCATGTGTCTGCTTGGCCCAAAGTCTATGTTCCACCTGCACTCCTCCGTATTTCAGCCCCCATCACCTATATAAACACCTTATTTTTAGGATTTTTAAGATCAAACTTTCACATCAATAAACTTTCAAAAGTAGTCAACATACATTGAGGATTCTTCAGAGGTTCTTTTTTGATTTTTAGAGAATTTTGATAATATTTTCTCCTCAAATTTTTTTGAGTGAGAATTTCTAAAATTCTCACACGATGGAAGTAGAATCTTGAGGGTTCTCTTTGCGATTTTCAATGAGATTTATTGAAAGGTGATTGATCACATGGACATCACAAGATCCTTCTTTTCTATTTTTTTTTTTTTGCTTTTCATTGCAATATCTTTTTTCATTAGTCCTGTATATATTATAGGCTAGTTAATCTTCAGGCAAAACTAAAAGGGATCGGTGAGGGATTTTTAGACTATCCCTATTGAGATGACTAGTAAGCCCCTTTTAATATTTTATCACTATTTCTTTTTTTACTTTGAATTAGATTCTACACATAAAATTTTTTTAGAGATTATTTTGATTGCTTTCTAGGTACATACAAAGACAAATTGTATGCCACTTAAGCGGATATAACCTATACTTAGTGAAAAAGAAGTTTTACAAATCTCATGGAGAACTTGCATATTTTGTAGGCGAGATATGCAAATCTCAAAATTTATGCAAGCATTGTGCAGTCGCAGAAGGCATGATTAAATTGCCATATTGCACTCAATATCAACGCTACAATTCCATTGTGGCCTGCAAATTTGGTTTTGTTGAGAATTTGCTCCTATACACCCGAAAAATTTTTTTGAGACTGATTATTGCACTACTTTGCAACACAATGACCATGGGTAGGGATTGTGGTGGCTAGACAGTAGTGGAGGTGTACAAAAAAGCATGAGATGACTCCAAGCATGAGGGGAGGGAAGTGCTATAATGTCATGTGTGATGAATTAGTTCCACATCGGATATTGGATAGATAAAATCCAATATATATAGTGAAAAAAGATTCATATTCCATGAGCTTAACTTTTTGGGATGGTTTGGTGTCCGACCCATTATATTATTCCGATTCGATATTCTTTCGACTCCCTAACAAGTCGTATTAGAGTTTCAAGTTTGAAGCTATGTAAACTTTTAATACCGAAATTTTCGTGATGGTACGACTAAATTGAGTCGCATGTTAGTTTCTCTTAAAAAAATTAAAAAAATAAAACAAAAATTCATATGGGTCACATGGTGAAACTGGTCAAGTAAAAGAGTTCTTGATTAAGAGTGTTAAAATTGATATGGTCAAATCACATATGAAGAGAGAGATTATTATAATGTCAGGTGTGATGAATTAACCCCATATCAGATATTAGATAGATAGAATCCAATATATATAATGAAAAAAAGACCCATATCCCATGATATTAGGTTTTTGGGATGGTTTGATATTCAACTCGCAAGACAATGCGGGTGGTCAACGACAGCATGGATAAGGAGGAAGGTACACACCCCATTCTCTCGGTAAATAATTGAAGCTCAACTACCTAGGTGTTGCTTCCCTCCCATGGCCTTCATTTAATTGAAGGAGTTCGTGTGATATCCCTCCTTGCTTCTTCTAGTTTGCCCAAATACATTTCCAGTGATTGAATGGGTATATAGGACAATTTTTTTTGAATTGAAGGGTTTGCTTAGACTTGTTACATACTTTGCTTTTATGTTATTTGTGTTTCATTTTCGCTGAGACCATGTCTAGTCTTTATGTGTATTTGTAGGTTACTTAGACTAGGTGTTTCTTGTGTGATCACTAAACAATAATATCTCATGAATAGTTGCGTCACTACATATTATGCAAATATGCTAAGTTTTTTTGACAATATTGTTATTCTGTTGTTTATTTGATGTTATAATTACACAATCCCGCTCAATGCAGTTATCCCAAACATGAAGCATTTCTGTGTAAGGATAAAGACTCATAATTTAATTATGAGAAAAAAATACTTATATAAACTGCAAATGAAAGAGGAAAAGTAAACACCGATGAAGCTAAGAATCAGAACACACCTATTGATGACAACTATGATTAAAAGTAAATGATGCTTGAATTATTTGTAAACAATAGAACATTCACGACGAAGAAGGCAAAGGAGATCTACTCCATAACAAAATAAAAATAAACAAATATACACGTTAACCTTTGTTTACATTGTCACTAATGTTAGACGTGTCTACTCTGTTGTCAAATGTCCATTTGTTGCATCTCCTTGTTAATGGCCTCCTAGGTGGCATCATCGACCCAACACTATCTCCCTTGCCAGATTTGCTTGTTGATGACTAATTGTGGCTTTGGCCGTATAGATAAGAGAGGCCTCGGATGGTTATCGACATGAATCAGGGACCATGTGATCTCGTCGAACTAGCACTCCTTCTCCCTCCATATTCCGTACTTCATCTTCCTTGTGTCTCCCCCACCGGGTAAGCGTGGATAAACTTGCTAAGGTTGTGTTATTAAATGACAATGATTGGCACACTCTAAGATGTCCTTGCTTCGGGCGGGAGAAATATGTTATCTGCCACATCAATTACAGAGTTGGCACACTCTGAGTCGAGCCAGGGTCTTGGATGGAAGGGATATTCCATTTCAATGTGATACGACCTGTGCAATCCTTTTACTGACTTTGCCATCGAGGATGTGTGACAGCAATGAAACTTTTCGCATCAATAGCATGAGACCGACTTTGGAGAGGTCATTAGCAGTTGCAACCGACCTGTGAACAACCATCACCTCGCCGACCTCGACGAATATCTAGGTCAGAATATCTGGATGTTGGGTATAGAATTCCTGGGTCTCTATTATAAGTCATATCTTCAATCATGGTTAAAAAAATTGGTCGAAACGTTTCAACCGATTTTGTTTTGGTTCCATCAGAAGATTTGCTAAAATCATGGTTCAAAGTCTTCGGATGGAGGCAAACCCTAGTGAGAAAGTAGAGAAAGAAGTGAGGGAGGATGTCAATAAGCTGATTTAGCTCTTCTTTATTCACATAAATCTAAAGCGCATTGCTGTTCTTAGTTCTTCTATAAGGTAACAGTTTAAGTTTTTTGGTAATAATTTTGCATTGCTATCAAGAACTAGCATGGCAACTCCACATGTAGTAGGCATTGCAGCATTGATCAAGCAGTCGCACCCGTCGTGGACTTCGGTGATGATCGCCTCTGCTTTGTCCGCCACTACCAAAAAACACAACAATCGCGGTTCCCTGATCAAGTCTCAGGGTTTCCAGCTACACGCATTGCATCCTTCAGTACCTTTCAATTATGGAGCTGGTTTTGTCAATCCTTCATCAGCATTGAATCCAAGCCTAGTCTTCTCCTCATGTAATGATCATTCTTTAGCTATCCTTTCAAAAACCAGATTTCAGATACTTCATCTATTTTTGTAGTATTTGAGGACTACATAAGTTTCTTATGCTCAGTGCCAAACATTGATTCATCAACAGTGTGTTCATTAGTCAGAATGGCCTGCAACAAAACTCTTCCTTCACCATTAGACCTCAATCTTCCATCCATAATAGTGGCAGCTTTGTTTGGGTATAGATCAATACAAAGAATAGTCTTCAATGTCGCATCGCATTCAGAGGCACATTTGTGCTCAGTTCTGCCACCAAAGGGAGTGGAAGTGAACGTGAAGCCTAGATGGTTCACTATACATCCATAAGCTATTCAAGAGTTGGTGATTTCGCTCAATGTGACTCACGCATTGAATGATTTTAGCTTTGGTTAAATTGTTCTTGCAGGGAGTTTGAATCACATTGTAAGATTGCCCTTGTTAGTTCGTTCAATTGATGTAATGCCATGATAATTTCATAGGGATAATATGCAACAAAAAATCAATTACAATAAGAAAAGAAGCGCAAGAAGATGAATATAATTCAGCATTCACAATTTGAAACTAGTTCTGGTACTACATTGACATTTTCATCATCCAAAGAAGAAAACTTGTGAAACCAAACAATCCAGAAGCATGCATGATAGACCTCTTTGGCTTGTGGTCGTTGTTCTTTGTCTCATGAAAGGACACACCGACTCCATCAGAAGATTTGCTAAAATCATGGTTCAGATGAAGGAAAACCCTAGTGAGGAAGTAGAGGAAGAAGAAGGATGTCGCTAAACTGGTTTAGCTCTTCTTTATTCACATAACTCTGAAGTGCATTGCTATTCTTAGTTCTTATGTTGCATCCGGATTATTTGGAGCTGCAACCCCATTTGTTTTTGTAGTTTATTTTATTGGAAAACAGAAGGATGTTCATTTTAGAGTTGATTTTCATATAGCAAAACTCAAAGTTTGGGTTGGTCAAAACTAGGCCTTGGTTTGGTCAGCTAGTTAGGTTGTCATTTTTAGTGGAAATTGATAAAAAAAAAAACCTAATCCTAAGTTTCTAATCCTAGTTTTTCTCTATGCCTGGTCATTTCAAAGGCATAAACCAATAAGTTACTTTGTTAAAAGCAAAAGCAAATATTTCCATGTCTTATATGCTAATGTCAGAAATCAGCCCAAAGGGATTGAAGTGAAGTAGTCGTTGTATCCTCACGATAAGCTCACATTTCAAATCTTGGAGCATGATCCCAATATGTTCCCAACATGAGAACTTTCCCCTTTTATGCAAGACTTGTCAATGTTTCCACTTCCTAATGAAAACATGTGAATAAATTATGCACATGTGAGTAGTGATTATATTTTTTTCCTGATAATGAGTGGTGAAGTGATTGAACTTGGTGGAAGGAGATAAGGTTAGGGCTTAAGGCATGATTAATATTTATTACATAAAGCTGATATTCTACAAATTAGGGCGCTTAGGGTTTCTTCTTCAATTTGCAGGTATTGGTGCTTCGTCTTCAAGATATTCAAATTGATATTGCTTTTCTTCTGTTGTAGGCTATTGAGAAAAGAGGTAAAAAGTTCTTTGAGAATTAAGATTATTATATATGTCATATACATAATTTTACTTGGTAAGTAGATAATGTTTGTAATATTATTTAACTTTGATGGGAAAAGAGCTAGGGTTGTTACTTGATAAGGTTTGTATATGATCTAATTTTAATAAGTAGTTAACGGTTGTATATGAAAGTTATGATTTTCTTATGCTTAGTAAGAACTTTTTACTCCTTTGATCCCTATAAATTCATGTAATTTTTTTAAATTTTGTTACTAATAAGTTATAAAGTTTTTTTTATTTTACTTATTCAATATGATTTTATACAAATATATATGGAGATATACGAATGCCAAGATGTTGATTTCAATTTTATGTAAAAATATTCTTTATAATTATATATTTTTTATAGGAGTTATTTGTATAAAAAACTTTTTTACTTAAATGTGTCCTTCTATGTAAATTATTAATAAAAAAATTTAATAAAATTTGAAAAGTATTTGTTAATAAATTTGTAAAAAAAATATATTTTTAAATTATTTAAAAATTTAGGGCTTATGTGAAAATTAGATAGTAAACCAATAATTTTAAAATTTATGCAAAATTTAGCTACTAAATCTGAAGATTTTGAAACCATGTGAAAATTTGATAGTAAAGATTTAATTTTTGGTTATGCTAAAAAAATTGATTTAGTTTTTAACTTAATTATAGGTATATTTTTTACAATGACAAATTAGTTGTTGTATTATAGATGACTCTTAAACAAAACATGCAATAATTAACTTGCAATGACGATATCACATAACAATACTATGAATTAGTGGATGCCAGTTAAAGAAAAATCTATTGCAAATGGTGTGGTTGTATACTTTCTTCTACAATCACAAGGTGAAAAGAAAATTTGGGAGAAGTAACTGACGCAGTTCAAACTTATGAGAAGGTTTCCAATGAAAAGACAAATATTTTGGGCAATAGTACAAAACGACAAAGAGCAAAGAGAAAAGGATAAGGAAAAAAATTATGATTTGAATAGAAACTTTTGAGGAGATGTAGTTTAGAATTCGAACAAATTTTTGATGATGAAGAAGAGATTAATGAGATTCAAGGAGTAATTTGTGAGAGCTGAAGATTGTACGAGAAAATTCAAGGTGGTGTAGGCCCTTTTGAGATAGTTCATGAACAACTTGTTAGCAGTTCAAATACTTTTCATGAATATCATTCTTTTACTCTCCGAAAATAAGATACGCAGCACACATCTGACCCTTCAGGAGTTAGAGAGGATCTTAATATTTCTGACATCGGGTCTATTAATATTTCTCTTGTTGATCTATTTCTATTAAAGACAAAAGATGATAAATAACTAAATTTGAGGATAACATCAAGTGATTTTTGAAAAATAAAACAATAGTTGGGTAGGACAGTATTGATAATCTTTTTTGGCAATCATATTCTATTTTATTTAGTAGATGGTGGTTATTATTAGGAGATAATATGTGCTGCTCAAGAGGTTGGCTTAGGAGTTTTTTCACCAAATGCCTACCAAATTTTTGGAAAAAAATTTGAATCTTGAGGTTGAAGAGATATTTGCTTTCATAAAGACCTTCCATAAATATTGGGATGAATTTGATTACACCTTGATGTGTGATGGATGAAAGACATAACATAATAAGGATTTGATAAAGTTTTTAGTATATTATCCTAAAAGGATAGTTTTCTTAAAGTCAGTCAACACATCATAGAAGTTGAACACTGGCAATTTTTATATCATTTGGTTGATATTGTCATTGAAGAGATTGGTAAATCAAGAGTGGTATAAGTTATAACTGACAATACAGCTCTTTTGGTATATGCTGGGAAGAAATTAATGTAAAAAAGAAAACATCTCTTTTAGATATCTTGTGTAGCACACTCTATTGACTTAATATTGAAGGATATGAGTAAAGATCCTGCTATTAAGAAAGTTGTTGAGAAAGGTCAAAAATTGACATTATTTATTTATAACCATGCTTGGTGTCTTAAACTGATGAGAAAAAAAAGTAAGGGCTGGAGAGATTATCAAACTAGACATTACTCAGTTTGTTACATAATTCATCTCTTTGGATTCCCCTCATCAATAAGCGTTGAAGAAATTATTTACCAGTAAAGAATATGACAGACATTAATTGAAATTGAAACAATAAGAGAAAATTCTATCTGAATAATTTGACAATCAAATCTTGAATGAGCAATTTTGGGAATTAGTTGAAAATATAATCATAATCTTTAATTCATTAGTTAAGGTGTTGTGAATTGTTGACTCAAATGATCATTCTCAAATGAGATTCTTATATGAAACAATAGAATGAGCAAAATTATAAATTAGATAACATACATGAATAATTAAATTTTATAAATAGGAGAAGATTATCGACCATTATTGGGATAAAATATTTTTCAAAGATATTCTTGTTGTAGGTAATTGAGTAAAGTGTCATTTTATTGCATTTTATTATGTTACAATGATAATATTGTTGATTAATTTAATTATATTGTAAGATATTTTTTGAATCTAATATTTCAATATGTCAATGATGTCCACAACAACAATACAATTTTCGAAGTGTTACATAAGGTAATCGAGAGGATGGAGCTAGATATGAGAACAAGAATATCAACATTGTACGAGGTACATTCTAAATCATTAATTTGTATTATTTGCATAATTAAGAAAGTTTTTAACTTGAGTACATCCATTAAATAGACAAATGACTTTAGAAATGAAGTCAAAGACTTCGGTACATAATAAGCAATTATAGCTATTAGAGGTGATACTCCTGGTATATTTAATTTTTAATAATAATATATATTTACAAATTTAAATTATATCAACTTTTTAACAAACTTTTTTGATAAATTGTAGCTAAATAGTGGAGTATTTATAGTCGATATGTAGCACCTAATCGTACAAAGATAGCAATTAGAATTTTATTTCAAACTATTTCAATTTCATAATGCGAGAGGAATTAGACAATTTTTGGATTGATTCATACGAAGATGAGAAATATACTTAAAATGGAAAAATTGGCAAAACTTATTTTTTTGTCATTATAACATACGTTTAAGAATTCAAAACTTACAAAGAAGAACATCACTAGAAGATGAGATAATTAATTTGTCCGTCATATTTGAAGATGATGATCTTCTAATAGAGTAAATTAGAGAAAGATAAGAACTTATTTTAAATCATCCTCAAATATAAGAAACTATTTGTCATCTTTTAGTCGGAGAATCAAAAGAGGAAGCTGAGAGAATGAAAAATATTATTGATACTAGTGATAGCAGTAATGACGATATAGTTGGTGAGTCTAATTTTCAATAATCACAATATGAGGACTCATCTTCATCTTTTCCAAGGCATGGAGGAAATGAATTTTTCGATTTTAATTTATATGGTGGTTATATACCATAATATCTATATGCTTCAAATGGTGGATAATAAGGCAACTAAGGTCCAACATATTATATAAGCTTCGGCTATTATGATAGATATCATATCGGAATGTCTTATTTCAATCAATGATATTATTAGTCAATGCAAGATCATGTAACTTCGTATTATTCACATGCTGGACAATACTATTGATCACAACTCTATCATACTAATGAGGATGGTGATGGAGAGTACCAATTTTTTTAAGAGCCGTCTCGAAATAGTATGTGGTTATAAGACGTGGTTTATGCTACCTATGATAGATAGTTTCATTATTGTCTTAAATTGATATATTTCATGTTATATATATAGTCAGTGTGCATATAATATTATTGTAATTTTATGACATTCAAATTTAATGCCTATATGATTTATTTTGTACTACAATAATTTGTTTACTTTATTATCACATTTTGTTGTAGTATTTTTTTCAATATTTTCTATTATCTTCTTTATATTTGTGAATCTTAACAATTATATGATTTTTTTTACAATAGATAATGATAAATCATGATGTTTATGTTATAGTTTCACACCAAATTACACTTGAAGTAGAAAAAATAATTATGTTCATTCTTCGTTAAAAACTTATATTTTATCGTAAAATGATTCCACCTTTCGCTTATAATATACTTAGACAAACTTTAATTAAGCAAACATTAAAAGAACATAGAAGAATAAATGATTAAATTTATTGTGTCTCTCAATAAGGTTCACTTAACGCTATCAATCAGTATCTTACTGTAATTACCTCTGAGCACGTCGCATAGTGTGACATTTATTTTTTATGGGTTATTGAATCACTTTTAATATGTGTTGTCAATGAATAAGATTATTATTTTCATTTTAAACCTTCGATGTATGGTTATATTTCAGAATCGCTATCATGAGATAGTGTAGAGTTGGTTATTCTTACTCGTATGCCTACAAATGCTCGTTCTAATTGTTCAGGTATTGAATTTGTAATTTCACACCCAAATGTTCCAAATTTAACTGATGATGATTATAATAATAATGATGATGATGATGATTAATTATATTATATTATAATTAATAGATTATGTATGGTGAAGTACATTTTAATGATAAGTTAAATTTACTTATGTTATTTTTTAATTTTTAATCATATTCATATTATTTTCTGTGTATTTTTTATTTTTTAGACAGTAATATATAAAAAATAGACTATACAAATAATTAACTATTAAATTAATTCAATTTAATTAAAATAGTATTTAATCTTATGGTTAAATTAGTTATATTTTTTTAATTTTTTTATTTTTTATAAAAATATTATTGTATTTTTAATTCGGAATCAAAATATAGTTAAAATAAAGTTAAACTCTAGTTAACACATAATTAATAACTAAAAAAATATTTTGACAAAAAACGAAATGAGAATGATTTTGACCGAAATGATTAAAACGACCGAAATATATCGATTTCTCTTAGTATCAAAATCGAAACTCAAAACCTTACCTTCAACAATGCTTTTTTCATCTTGGGGATGACTTCCATTCTGAGCAATTCATGCAACATGCTAGGAAGAGGAGTAGCAGGCAAGGAACAGAGTAGGGGACAACTGATGGAGATTCTTATCCCGTGTGACTGTCACAACAACATTGTTCCACATCTCATGGTTGCCCAATGCACCTTCCCATCGACTGGAACATTGAAATGTAGGGTATTCCCTGAAAATAAACTATCATCGCTTGAAAACAACCTAGCCACAACACAAGAATAACCTTTGTTGCCAAGAGTGTGTGCCATCTAGACAAGGATCAATAGGAATGAGACACTTTGTTGCTAAGAGTGTGGGATTGATTTTGACAATTTAAGAGTGGCAGAGATCCTGAAAAATAACTTTAATATACAAATCAAAATATATTTAATTTAATCATGATATCAGATATTTGAGAATATTGATTTTCAACAAAAGTAAATCTTTGTTGTTAATTATCCCGATAATTGTCTAAAATCTTTTAAATCGATAAATCTAATTAATAAAATAGAGATACAAAATAAAATGAAAAATATTCAATTAATTTTTAAAAATGGTATAAGGCTTAAGTAAGGGTATACTCTCATTTTACAACAAGAAGATCATGAAAATAAAATAAAAAAAGAGAGAGGAATGGAAAAGAATCTTTGATATATGTTGCTGCTCCACTCTTGTGCATTGGACTATATGAAGTTTGACTTGAATGAGTTTTAACTTGGTCATTGGTGGTTGTTGATGATTTGATATCATGACATTGTCTAATGGGACATAAAAGAAAATGAGACAAATTTTGAGTGTTTTTAATATCTTTGAGCTTTAACGATAACTTCTATTGGTTGAAATAATTTTGTTAGTCCTGCAATGTCGGTAATAACTTTGTTAGTTGAAGTATTTCTATTAGTTAATAAGGCGTTCGTGATAGTTTTATTTGATTTGAAGTATTTTCATTAGCTAATAACGCATTGGTGATAACTTCATTTGATTTTAAAATATTTTCATTTGCCAAAAAGACGTTGGTGATAGATTCATTTGGTTTAAAGTGTTTTCGTTTACCAATAAATCGTTGGTAATAACTTCATTTGGTTTGAATTGTTTCTATTTGCCAATAAGGCGTTAATAATAATTTCATCTAGTTTGAAATATTTTCATTTACTAATAAGACATTGGTGATAACTTTATTTAATTTTGAAGTATTTCTATTTACTAATAAGGTATTAGTGATAACTTTATTTAGTTTAAAGTATTTTCATTTGTAAATAAGGATTTGGTGATAATTTCATTTAGTTTAAAGTGTTTATATTTGTTAATAAGATATTGATAATAACTTCATTTAGTTTTGAAGTATTTCTATTAGTCAATAAGGCATTAGTGATAACTTCTTTGATTTTAAAGTGTTTTTATAGCCAATAAGGCATAGGTGTTAATTTCTTTGATTTTGAAGTATTTCCATAACCAATGAGATATAAGTGTTAACTTCTTTAATTTTAAAGTATTTTTATTAGCCAATAAAGTATAGACAATAATTTTATTTATTTTTAAATATTTTTGTTATTTAATAAGGCATTGGTGATAAGTTTATTTGATTTAAAGTGTTAGAATGAGACATTTTAACTAACTGACTAAGTAAGTTTGAGTCTACCTTAAATTAATCTGATTTGAAAGAATGCTTAGAAGCCTTGCCTTGTGCTAAGTTAACGGTCAACAACCTTTCTTGGCTTGTTGTTAATTAGGACATAGGGCATTGTTAATGACTCCAAACCTATGCCCATATCATTCTTCTTTATTGGCTTGAATAATAAATGAATCATCTCAACCTTGGTGATTAAGTTCGTACTAATGCTCTATAGTATGAAATCAGAGGCTATTATCATAAATTGACTACTATAATTACGGAGGGAACATCATATTAATTAGGGAAACCATCTGAAACATCCATTTCCAAAATAACTATTGGGATTTTCGAAATTAAGGGTATCAATAGTGAATGTTCACCAATTCAATCTATCAAACTTAGCGTTGATTTTTAGAAGAATATTCGTTAAATATTGATCATTAACTCTAATTGGAGTAGTAATGATTTTTGATCTGAGTCTGATTTGATTTAGTTTGATATTCATAACTCGATTTTGGCTTGAGTTTCATTTCATTCGATTCGAGTCGAGTTTGATCTTGTGTTGGATACTTATCGATTTGCTAATGGATCTTTAACAGATCTTGGATTCAAACACCTCACGAATTGTTATTAAATCTTTAATGGATCTTGAATTCGACCCTTGATGGGTTCTTAAGAAATCCTTTTTGGATCCAACCCTAAATAGGTTTTTATTGGATCCTCAGTGTATGTTAGATACAACTCTTGATGAGTTCTTATTAGATGATGTCATAACCCATTGATAGATTTGGATTCGACCCATGTTCGACCTTCATTGTGTTCAGATTTGTATCTCAATAGACTTTTATTCAAGTTTAAGTCGATTTAGATTCATCTTGGTTTCAATTCACGCTTGACCTAATTCTGGTTTGACTTTGAGTTTGATTTGACCCGCATAGCTTTCAGTTTAAACTTAATTTAACCTAATTAGGGTTTGATTTGAACTTGGTTCGACCCAAATAGGATTTGATTTGAACTTAACATAATTTTGAATTGACCCAATTTGAATCCGATTAAGGTTGAGTTTTAGTTGATTTGGTTTTAATTAACTCAATTTGAATTTTGGGTCCCGTTTAATTTTAGTTTTAGTTCACTTATTTGATCAATTTAGGTATATTTAGTTGTCCATTTGAGTCAATTTAGTTTTATTCATTTGTTCTAGCTAAATTTGATGTGATTGAGTCACTTTAATTTAAAAGATTTATGTTAATTAATTTAATTCGATGGTCTTCGAACTATCATAATAATTTTGAGTGAATTCGTGGATTGGCCTAGATGTGCAATCCTGATAACTATCTTGGATGAGCGAGTTTAAGAGCTGACTTAGATGTACGAGCCTAAAAGCTAGTTTGAATATAAGCTCAAAGACAAGGTTGCATATAAACTTGAAGGTTGACTTAGTTAGAAGTATGAGAATTGACTTAAATAGGAGGTCGAAGGTTAGCTTTAGTGTGAATTCGAAAACTAATTTACTTGTAAGTCTGAGTGCTGACTTGGATAAGCAAATTCAAAGATTAGCTTGAGTGCCAATTCGAAAATTGGTTTAATTGTAAGTCCGAGGGTTGATTTGAATTTGAGTCAAAAGATTAATTTAAATGTGCGAATTCGAAAATTAACTTGTGTAAATTCAAAAACTGATTTAATTATAGCTTGATAGTTGATACAGTGGCAAGTCAAAAACTTGCAAAAGTGACCGTACATGCAACAAAAAAATTGAGGTTAAGTTTCTTTTTTACCAGCAATCCTTTTTTTCTTTTTTTTTTTTCTTCCCTGTTAAACCCATGCCTCCTTACGGCCGAGTCCCTCTTCTCCTTTCAATCGACCGGGCCGTAGTGGCCCAGAGCTTGTCCTGGCTGGATTCGACCACAGTCGACTGCGCAGAGCGGGGATAGGGGCGTAGCTAGCCGACGGGGCAAGGCTTGGCCGATAGAGTGTGTAGATGGAATCGTGTAGATGCAGAGCTCGGGAACCAGAGCTGTGCGAGATCGAGGCCAATGGCGGGCTACGACACCAGCATAGGACCAGGTGGGGAAGGAAGCAGCGGAAGGTGGCTTGAGCCGTGGACATGGCAAGAAGGCAGGATGGCAGTGGGCTACGGCGCGGGAGGCCAGAGCAGGTAGCGGCTTCTAGCTCGGACATAGCAGGAAGGCAGCCGACAGAGGATCCAGGCAGGTGCAGGGCGAAAGTACACTGAAGCAGAGCTAGGCGGGTGTAGGACGAGGCTTGCCGAAGCAGAGCCAGGAGGGACACAAACTTGGGAGTGCTGGCGGAGTGCACGGATAGGGCCACGCAGGTGTGAAGTTCTGGGGCAGAGCTGGGAGGAGGCTACAGGACCACGGGCCGACCTCCTCATCGCCGTGGGAGCTCGAACCGCGGAGTTCTCTGCCAGCTGAGCATTCAGCCTCGAGACTAGGAGATGCAGGATCCTAGGGACGGCAGCAGGGTGGCTAGCGGGTGGGGTTGTGGTGGGGGGCGCGTCGGGGTGCTCTGACGAAGTGTGGACAAAGAAAGCTACAAGACGAAGCATGGCTGGGGACGACAGTGCGGGAGCAAGGGTGCAACAGCAAAAAGCGGGGCTAGGGTTTTAGCGCGAGGGTGAGGAGGAGGACAGTGGAGGAGAATTACTAGAAATTACCTATATATTTTTTTCTGTCCTCTATTTTTATTCCTTTGATTTGCTGCTCCTGGTCTCCCATTATTTTTTAATTTTTTTCCTAATCTCTTATCCTCTCTCCTCTGGTTTTTGCAGATTCCCATTTATTTTATAGATCTAAAAAAGATTCATATTCAAATATTTGATTGGCTCATGTTTGAAATATATTATTGGATCATGATTAGTGATTATATTGGGTTTTTTTTAATTGACATATAATCTTATTAATTGAAATTTATTTCCCTGATAATGATGATGAAGAGATTTAAGATTTCTATCATATTTGGATATTAAATTTTTAAGGGGAGCATTTATCAATTTTTGAAGAAATTTGGATCAAAATATAATTTTATGAATTTTAGAAATTTTTTATAAAAAAATTTATTTATGAAAATTTTGAAACTTTTAAGGTCTTTTTTGTAAAATGATTTTGGACAGAGGCTTATTTGTAAAATTTATTTAGTCCAGGGATCCAACTATAATTTCTATTGAATCAGTTCTTTTAAAAAAATAGTAGTGAGGACTTTTTGTAAAACTTGGAATCCCAAGGGCTAATCTATAAATTTGCATGTTTTATTATTTATTTGTAAAATCTCAAAATTCAAGGCTCCATATGTAAATCCAAACATTATGATTTAGTCCAAATCTTATTTTCATTCGTGATTGGAACTTGACTCCAATCCAACTTAAGATTTCATATCTAAATTTAGCTCATCAGAAGTTGGCCTGTAACCAAACTTAAAGTTAGAGTTGACCACAAATTCTACTTAAACAAAGTACTTTCTTTGCATCTACTTCATGAATTTTTGTAGTGAAGCGAGTGGATGCAAAAAGAATAATGAGCATTTTATTTCTCATCGCTACTTTGATAGGAATTTGACCGGCAATGTTTTTACTTCTTTTCTCATTGCTTTGCAATTGCGTCCTCTCTCTTCTTTCACTTGTTTGCCTTTCTTTCTCTTCGAAGGCATTATGGAGCCTTTTGTGTTTGAGAAAATTCAAAACGGGAAAAAAGATAACTTGATTTTATGATGCTTTCTTCCCCTTTTGGGAACTGATGCTAAAATAATCATCGTGTGTCGACCTCAAGAGCATATGAAACGAGTGCAGTTTGACAACTACCACCCTTTTGCATGCTTTTCCAAAGAAAGGATGTCATGTGTTAACGGAGCAGGTGAGTCTTTCATGTTAGAACCCGTCAAATGTTTTAGGTAGTGAGAGTCTTCAAAAACCTTAGGATTTCAGATCTTGAATGGCCATTCATCGGTTTGGAGACAATCCTTCCTTTTTGTCAAAGTAGTGTCAATTTTGCTAAATTACTTAGAGTGGATTGATGACATGATGTTTTGATTCTTAACCATACTTGTAGGCCTTGGCATCTTGGAAGAAGTCATACCATCCAAGGGACAATATGCAAGAGACACGGAGACTTTATATAGCATAATTGAGATATGAAATTATGCTATGAACACCTTTCACACTTCATATGGTGAGGTTAGTATCTCCTTATGGGATATAAAGTAGTTGGGTGAGATTCCCTTCCTTGGGGATTTTTATAGTGAATACATCCCCATTGACTACCACATAAGCCTTGATTTCAACTACATTTTGCATGACCTTCTCAGAATTTATGATTTGCTAGTGGTACACTTTCCAAATAATTAGAGGTGGGTGTATTTCAATTGCTCAATTAAACTTTTTTGTAAGAGAAATCTAACAAGTGAGCCGGTTAGATTTGATCAGATTATGCATGATACAGGAGACATCCTCTCAGAATTTGGCTATGTAACCTATTTTGTTTCTTTTATCAATTTATGGTTTTGCCACTTCGTGATGCCACATGATGGGTAGTACATTCGCCTAGAGATGTTCGTGATGGCCTGTAAGGTGGCACATAGATCAAGAGTTGTTTTGGCTTCTGTGCGCTAGGTTTAATATATGCTGGTCTCTGAGTGATGGTAGATAGCCCTATAGGACTAGGTGATTCTTTGGTTTGGTTCCCCATTTGTTTTCTTTATGCTTAGATTTATGCTCACTTTAAGAGGATGTACACTATGTTGGAGCCTAGTGATGAATCAGAAGGCTATGTCATTCATGTTTGGTCTTTGTTCTCGAGATAATTTGGATCATAAATACGTTTGGTTCTCCTTTCTCTCTTAGAGAAGCCAGGATGCACGTGCATAATTCATAAAATTTTGAGTGGTGGGCATTTTCTTCCACTCGTTCAAATTCTAAATATTAGCGAATGTGGCTCATCTTGCATTATCTTTAGAGGATTATGAGTACATCTTCTCTTTTCAGCACAAAGTACTTTCACTTCACTCAAGGGAGCATTTAGTTGTAGAGTCTTATAATCCACATCAATTTTGTCGATAATTTAGGTATGATCAAGATTTTTCCAAGAACATTCTCTCTCCTTCACCACCATCATGTCCCAATAAGTTAGTAGGCTATTGGCTATATCTCACTCATGTCTAGGATGATTCAGAATATTATATTCCTGACATCAAGCTAGAAGCCAAAGTTATTCATTCCTATGCTACAGTATGGTCTGACAGTATGGAAGTATATTTTCACATCAATCCTGGGTCTCTATTCCAAAACAAGCTTGGTTTGCACAACAAGGAAAAGTAAGTAGCAAGCATCAGAGAGTCGAAATGATAGAGGACTCAAGGCAGAAGGCTCTGGTTTGTAAATTTTCTCATCTTGGATCTAGTAGAGAGAGATCCACTCCCCCTTACAGAGTCAGGGATGACCATTTTTGAGGTAATGTAGGTCCTGGATTGAGTCCAAGGTGAGAGACACCTCAATTTATATGTGGCTATCACATATTTGATTTTCCGAGGAGCTTGGTGACACATGCGAGCCTTCTTGTATGTGGGAGTGTGGGATCAGGATCAATGTTAGTGCATACTCCATCTCGAGACCCCATGCCTTTGTTTCCCATGATTAACACAAATGCAGGGCTAGAGGCCTCACCAACACCAGCACTTTAGCCTTCTGATATGGACTCGAATAGAGTGGTCCGACCAACTACTCCATTGCCTACATTGGCTAGCTATTTATCAGATGTGAATACCCATAGGAACTAAGGGCCCGTTTGGTTGGAGCTCAAGCCTAAGATCATCTCGGACTGACTGACCTATCATCCAAACATCAAAAATTTGACTAGACTAATATTATTTAATTTAATTTAATTATAAATAGGAAAGGACTAAAATGCCCTCATCTCCCCCAGTGAGCTCCCCGCCCGAGCTGTCCGCGTGAACTAGGTCGGTGAGCTGCCCACGCGAGCTCGGTCGGTGAGCTCGCGGCTCAAGCTGCCCGTGCGAGCTCGCCCGGCCAGCTCCCCGCGCGAGATCGCCACTCAAGCTGCTCGCGCGAGCTCGCCGCCCAAGCTCGCTCGACGAGCTCCCTGCTCGAGCTTGCCGGCGTGCCGAATCTCGTCGAAGAAAACGGAGTCGACAGTGGCGAGGACGGTACCCATTTAAAGGGAAAGCTGAGGGCAAATTTGTCCAGAAAAAATTTAAAACACCTGCTAGCCAAATCAGTAACCAAATAAGATTTACTTGACCTCATTATCATTTTACACTTTACCCCTTCTTCTGACCTTGACCTTGACATTGACTTCCAACCAAACGGGCCCTAATGACTTTCTTTTCTTTCCTTTCGTTCTTCTTTTTTTCTTGTTGAGGATTTGTTTCTTTCTTAGTGAACAAGGATTTTGGAGACCCTCTCAATGATCTCTTAGACTCTTATGGTGAGGGACATCAAAACTTTACTAAATTTTATTTCATATATATACTAATTTCAATTTTGTTTGAAATGAGGTCCCCTGGGTCATGCTTCAATCAAGGGATGCTTGTGTCCATGAGTGTCTATCCACCTTCCCCATCATCAGGTGATGGTTCACCATCTTACTTTTTTTAGTTTGAAATTTTGATTTAGAACCTTTTTTTTTTTGCTGATATGTCTCTTGATTGCTAAGGTGATGATGGAGAAATGTGAATAAGTGGCTTTCGAGTTGCTATGGCCATTGGAATGCATTGCTAGGCTTTATGTATCTTAGGATTATCATTATCCCCTTTATCTAGAGCTTTTGCTTATTTTTGTCCTCCTTATGTAGGAATATTATTTTTATGGAATTTTTTTACTTTGTACTATATTTTGGAACTTCGTATTCTTTTTCTTTCACATTCTAATCCCGAAAAAATAAATTTTGATTTTTTTTATTTTCACTTGACAATGAACTTGATTTGTTATGCGATTGTGGACTTAATCTCAAAACATGAGGGTAAACGTAATTTGCTACAATGAGTGGACTTAATTTGCCACAAGAAATTGACTTAATTTGTCATAAGAAATGGACTTAATTTACCACAATAAGTGAACTTAAGTTACCATAAGTAGTGAACTTTATTTGCCACAAGAAATAGACTTGAGTTACCACTAAAAGTGGACTTCATTTGCTACAATAAGTGGACTTAATTTACCATAATTAGTAGACTTAATTTATCATAAGAAGTAGACTTAATTTATCACAAGAAGTGGACTTAATTGGAGGCATGGACTCGATTGCCATACAAATTGGGCAGGATTTCATGTCCATGTTTTGCCTTAAAAAATATGAAGTGGATGTTTGGCTAGGTATTCCCTTTTAGAGAAGTCAGACGTTTTATCATAGACAAAACATAGATATTTTTATTTTGTTATTGTTACCCCTAGAGGCTTAGGTATAATACCTTTTTAGAAATCAAATATTGATTGGTAGAATAGGTTTTTTCCCTTTGTTATTAATTAGTTGGTAGGACTCTCTTTCAAATATTCTTTCAATGATATAATGACCTTTCCAATTAGGCTCAAATTTGCCCTTCTTGCTTCAATTTGGGATTATAGATCTTCTCAAAACTAAGACCATTTCTCCCTTTTGAAAGGATTTAAGCCGGGCCATATTACTACAGGACCTGGACATTTGTGCATGATACATCTCTAGGTTTTGTTGAGTTGCAAGTCTTATTTCATTCAAGGAATCTAGTTCATCTAAGTGGAGATGAATATTATTTTTTTTATATAATTTCCTCTTGCAAAGTGATCCTTAGGGAGAAAATTTATACCTCTAATAGTAGGATTGCCTCAGTCCCAAATACCAATGTATATGACATTGATTGAGTAGGGGTTTGATAGATGGTGCAATAGGCCCATAATGCTTTAGAAAGTTATTGGTGCTAGTGTCTCTTATTTCTGGTAACAACTTTCTACAATATCTTGGAGAGAGTTTTGTTGAATGCCTCAATAAAACCATTGGCCCTTGCATTATAAATGGATAAATATCTCTAATCTATCTTGCAATGATACACGATTTATCCTACATTGAACCTTATGAAAGATGACTCATTGTCAGAAATAATCTTTTGAGAGACACTGAATCGGTATAGGATGGTTTTCAAAAGAAATGGATGATAGGATCAGCTTTTACTTCTTTTAATGGGATTGGCTTTGCCCATCAAGAGAAATAATCAGCCACTGCTAATATGAAGAGATGACCTTTTGATGAAGACAACTCAATTGAGGCTAACAATATTTATTTCCCATACCTCAAATGACCATGAAGATACCATTAAATGTAAAGAATTTGGATGTTGATGAATGAAGTCACCGTGAATTTGACATAAGTGATATTTTCTTGGATATTCAATATAATCTCTAACTAGCATGGGCCAATAGTAGCCTTATGTTTAATCTTCATTATTATTTTTGGGCCTGATTGATGAGCCAAAAAACCTTATAATGCACCTCATACATGACTTCTTTAGCTTCTTTGTCAGAGAGATAATGTAGAAGTAATTGATCGAAGGACCTTCTATAAAAAGTGTCATTGATCAGCAAAATAAGTGTATGGCTCTCTTTCCTAGTGGTGTTCGTGCTGATTTATTTTTTGAAAGTTTTCTATTTTTGAGGTAGTTGGTGAATGATATTCTCTAATTTGTGGCCTCTTCTGTCAGTTTACATTTAGTCTTCTCATACTTGATATTAAAGATTGAACTTATCATTTTTCTACTATGGACTATGATCAAAATTTTGCCTTAGTCAGGGTCGACTAGTGTTTTGGCTAGCTTGGCTAAGGAATCAACTTTAATATTGATGGATCGAGGAACCTTAACTATTTGAACATGTTAGATTTGTCCTATGAGTTCTCGAGCCTTTTCGTGGTATTTTAGCAGTTCAAATTTGTGGACTTTATATTCATTTTCCACTTGGTTGATGACCAGTTGTAAATCACCAAAGACATATAGGTGAGATGTCCTCATGTTGAGAGCCATTTTTGGTCTTACAATTAGGGCCTCGTATTCAGTTTTGTTATTTTTGTATGATTTTGAGAGGGAGTAGGAGTATCATAAGATGCCCCCATTCAGATTGACGAATACGAGTCCAATGCTTGCTTTGATTTACAAAAGCTTGGGCTTAATCCTTAGTTTGATGAATGATGCCCCATCAAGTATAACTTCCACCAAGATTTTCCTTTCTTGACAAAAAGGACCTTTTTATTAGGGAGTTCATAACTCAATGGAGAGTCATCTAACATTGGATGAGCGGCAAGAAAATCAGCGAAGTCTTGCCCCTTAATTGCGTTTTGGAGAGTGAACTTGATATTGTATTTCATGAGGATTAAGGCCTATTTAGCCAACCTCCTAATGAGATAGACCTGGTCATCAAGACACCGTTTAGTTTAGAATTAGGATCAAGATCAAGGTCAAGACTAGTGAACCATTTTTTATAAACTAATATTTTTTTATCAAAATTAACCCTACAATAATTTAAAGTTTGAAAATTTATTTAATTTTTTATAATAATTTAATTTAATAACAGTGTCAAATAAGTAATATTAATTTTATAAAAAATAGTTATGAAAAATATTGATCCTGATCCTGATCTTAAACCAAACAGTGCCCAAGTCTTTTATGTGATCAATTCTTGATATTAAAATAACTTAATGAGAGAGCAAATAATATCTCAACTTCTTGACCATAAATATGAGTACCATGCAATATTTTTTGATAGGAGAGTAGTTACTTTCTGCTCCTATTAGCATTCTACTCAAATAATAGAATATATTTTTCTTTCCATATTCATTATTCTGGGCAAATAGTGCCCTCGGAGACTCTTCCATTATGACCATGTAGAAGATCAAGGGTCTATCAGGCATGAGTGTTGCTAGGACTGGTGGCCTTAATAGATACTACTTTATCTCATCAAAGGCTTGTTGGCAGTCTCAATCCCAAATTAATGGAAAATTATTTTTCATCAACTTGAAAAAGTGTTTGCATTGTCTAGAGAATTTTAAAATAAATCTTATTATGTATGCGAGTTGGCCTTGGAGTGATCTCAATTGCTTCAAGTTGGAGGGCATTGACATGTCCAAAATTACTTTGATCTTAGATGGATCAATTTTAATGTCTAGGTGTCTAACGATGGAGTTGAGAAATTTTCCAAGTGATACCCTAAAACATATTTCATGGGGTTCATTTTCAGGTTATATTTTCTAAGTCAGTTCAAAATCACTCTTAGGTCCTGAATTTGCTTATCTTTGGACTTAGTCTCAACTACTAAGTCATCCACATAACATTCCACCAGCATGGCTCTTTGATAAGTGACACCTATATTCGAGAGCCCGAAGGGCATCACCTAGTAACAGTAAATACAAATAGGAGTTCGAAAGGCTATATGTTTTTCATTATTGGGATCCATCTTGATTTAGTTGTTTCTCGAAAAGCCATCCATGAAGGAGAACAGTTTAAAATTGACCATATTGTTAATCATAATTTCCATGATTGGTAATGAAAAGTAATTCTTTGGACATACCTTATTCAAGTCCATATAGTCCACACAAATGGAAATTTGGCCATTTTTCTTTTTTACTAGCATGATACTTGCTACCCAATTTGGGTATTTCTCTTCTCAGATGAAATTTGCTTCGATCAGTTTCTCTATTGCTTCTATCACCTTTTGTTCTAGGTCAAGTTTCATCTTCCTAGGTGCCTATTTAACAAGTAGAAGTTTAGGAATGATAGCCAATTTGTGGACTACAACTTTAGAATCTATGTCCAGGCATTTCCCTATAGTTCCATGCAAAGTAGCCGATGTACTCTTGGAGCACTGCTTTGAGTTGAGTTTGACCTTTCTTTAAAAGTTTCATGCTAATAAAGGTTGGCCTAGGGTCTTCTTCTGAGCCTAAGTTGATTTTTACCAATTCATAAACTATGGCTTACCCCCTATCCTTGAGTTTTGGTCGAGCTTTTTTTTGGTTTAAGGAGCATTTCTTCACTAGGCAGTTGATCATGTGGAGTGAGATTTGGCAAAGATTGGTATAAGGGCATTTCAATTGTATTATGCCTCTTTTCTTATGGTTTTGATGGAATTTTATCAGGATTGTCATCTTCTTGTGATGTTTAGAGAGTCATGGTTGTATTGGTGCATGTGTCAGAGGGTGTTAATATTGTTTGGTCATCCTAGACATCAGATAGAAGTCCAATGGTGGCCAAGAGGTATGTGATGATGTTTGGAGTGATATAATCCAATCCTTTGGTGTTCTTATTTTCGCTTCTAGGAATGTAAGCATGCTCTTGAAGTGGATCCTATAAATTCTTGAAGAAATAACTCTCTTTTTTTGTTTGTTGACATCTATAATTGGATTTCTTGATTATTTGACAGAGTTGGTCTGAAAAAATATTTAGGTATGACCACAGGCTAACAATCACCATCATCCTCTAGATCCTTAATTCTCAGAATTTCATGTATGCTTGGGACATGGGGAATTACCTTGTAAAATAGTATTTTTCTTTTCTTCTCTATGTCACGGAGGAATGTAAAATGTCGTTAATTCTTTTATGACATTGATGCTCAACTTATCTAATGGCTTAGATGAGCCTATTATCATCTTTGTCAGAAATGTCTCCACCTAAGCATATTCGTGGGGTTTCTTCATTTGAAGAGTCAAGATTAGTATCACTTCCTATATGAGAAGGAGCGAAGACTAGACCAGCGATCTTTTGTTTACTTGACTTATGGAAGCAGACCCTTTGTTAGTGTGGGATCTTTGATAGTATTTTACATCACCATAATGCACTTTATGAATATCAAAAAGGATGTATATCTCCATTAATTTAGTATTCTTCACCATCTTTGAAGTATTTGAGCTATTAATGTAGGGTTGATGACACTACTTTATTTTCATATAGCGACGACTTCCCTAGTAGTGTTTTGTATGATGTATCGATATCGATCATATAGAACTTAGAGTCTATCATTAGCTCACCTACTTTCAAAAGTATAGCTATAGCCCTTAGGGCTCTTTGACTATTTCGATTAAACTTTTGGATGATTATAATTTTGGACTATATGTAGCATACAACTAAAGTTAGAGCTCCTAGAGTTGGAGAGTCATCAAGTTGAGAGGAACCTGGGTCAATCAGGATATGATTGATCTTGATCCCATTATTATTCCCTGTGATATATAATGGCTTGCTATGGTCTTTTATTCCTAACAATTGGTCGCCATTTGTGAATGTGATGGTAAAAGTTTAATTTGCATACAAAGACTCCTTCATCTTCTTTTTAGTGAAATATGCCTAGTAGTTTGCTAAATTTTGCAAGATATATACTAGTGTATTCCTAAATTCTTGTGATATCATTAGGGTATCAAATACACTTAGCATAACAGGGATCTTCTTACAGTGGACTACTATATTATATTCCACCTTTTTGAGTGCAGGTTCAGTTTGAAAAAACTCAATATCCTCATTTCTATGAAATTCCTTTTCCTTATCCTTGGAGGTATTCTTGTCTCTAGGCATTGGAGTTTGTTTCAAAGGTAGAACCTTTTCACCTCAGAGTTGTACCTAATTTGCTAAATTGCTTGATGGAGGCTGGGATAGCTAGTCATTGGTGTTTACCTTAGATATATGAGTCACTATGTGACATGAGACAATGAACTAGATGATTATTCTTGAGAGGGTTTGCTCTCCTTGATCCATTTCTAGGGTAGGAGGTGTGAATGGTCATTCCGGTCCCGATGAGAGTTGGTAGGTAACTTTCTACCACCCTTGTAGGGTCTTTCATGTGATTTTGCCTTTTCTATTATCATGCTTTCTACCCTCTTGGCTTCTCTATGAAGTATAATGGTTGTACTTGACATGCTTTTTGTATGGGCAGCCATAGCCTACATGTGTTTATTCAACACTTATATTTGCACCCTAATATATCTCATATTAGTCATGGCCTGCTCCTTCATAACATCTAGCTATAGTTTCATCACACTATAATCACATTCACAGGTGAAACACTATTTGATATAGTTATTTTGGATACAACCTTAAGGAAGATCTATTGGATCTTTCATTTTATCAGTAACATCTCTAATGAATCTATTTATTTCTTCTCACCTTATGTCTTGCATTTTATCATTATTGAAATGATGGGATGAGGATCAGCTTGGTTGTGAATCTATAATAGTAAATATGGCAGCCATGTTACCACTAGCAATTCACTTTCTTCATCTCTCGCATCAGTCTTCCAACAAAGCTTTGAGTTTGTCAAGAAGAAATTCCTTGAGAGTTACTTGACTTTTCTCTCCTTGGACATATTCATTCAAGGTGTTGATGTATTCTTAGATGGCTAATTTCTTGACATTGTATTCATCTAATTGAACTAACTTCTTCTTCTTGCTTCTGTTCTTTTTCTTTTTGACCCTTTGAGTAGGTGGAGTAGTTTTTTCTAATGAGGCGTTTCTTATCACCATCACAGGCTCTTCAGAATTTTTAGTTATTTTCTTTATTACCTTTTTCAAAATTTTTGAGATATAGATATTCCATAGCTACTCTTGTTCGAGGGTACATTGTACTTCTTTCCTGAAGAGGAGTTTAGCAAGTGGCTTATGTGTCTCAAACACAGTAATGTAATTGATGTGCTTAGTAGGTGTTTCAAATAGTGCTAACTTTAAAAGAGTCAGTTTGCCCTTTTGATATTGCTTTTCGACCCTTAATATAAAGCAGTCTTCAATGGTTTGACCTGAGATTCTATGATAAGGATAGTATTTTGGGTAATCCTTTTTATCGGCCTCATTCAACTTCTGTATTATGGCAATTGAAGGCCTGATTTTAGGATATCCTTGAAAATTTTACTCACTCTCTCTCTTTAAAAGAATATTTCTTTCTGAGCCTTTATTGGAGATGGTTGGATCGTTCTACTTCTCTATCTCCTCCAAGTATTGATAGTTTCTGAGAATTACCCTTGTTCACGGTGGGGTTCAAAAATTTCTTCTACTCAATTTCTATGAATGCCACCCTTACTTTTTTGGAAGGTTCTCCGTATTTTGCCTTATCTTTTTCAAGTTTAAAATTTTGTGAATTAGGTAAGGCTAGTGGGCTAATCTTTTCTAGTTTCTTGATTTGCATAATGAGATCTTGGAAAGTGTGAATAGAAGAAGCACTTAGGTAAGGTGTTGTCCACTTTCCCCCTTTATTGCCAAAAACTAGTTTTATTACCTCAAATTGGCTCATAGATTGTTCATACTTAATGTTAAGATTTCTTCACCTTGTGATATAGTCCATGACCTATTCATTATTGCACTTTGTTGTTGAGATGAGATTTGCAATGGTTACTTTGTCATTGACTCCTCCGAACCTGATTCAGAAAATCTTTTTTATTTGTGCCCAAGCTTGTATAGATTTTTATTGCAAAATGACATAGTTCTCGAATGCTACTCTTATTAGGCTTGCTTAAAATTAGCGAAGTAATAATGAGGAATTATTATTTGAATCTCGCATAGAGTTACAAAGTAGGCTATTGGTGTTGCCCATGCCATTAAATTGCTTGAAGCTAGGCACCGTATAGCCTCTGGTATATGGCACTTTGTTGTGATGACTAAGATACAGTTTGTCAGCATCGTTCATCCTATCCATCTCACTTTCTTGTCTCAATTCAATCACTATTCGCTACACCTACTATTGTATGTATGCTAATAATTCCATATTATCAAGTATTCTTTAAGAATCCCTTGCCGATAGAGGAGGCACTTGTGAAGGGTTTGTGTTTTCATGGACTTCATCCATGGGAGATGCATTTTCTATTTGCATCTTTAGACAATTGTTGAGATCATTCCAGCTTATCAAATTTTTTACTCATTTGTAGCATCATTTTCATTAGCTCCATGACCTTCTTTGCGCTTCATCTTTCTCCTTTCCTTGCTACCTCTATGGTTCTTGTAATGTTTCTATAATAAGTTCTTGATTGGAGCTTTTAGTTATGACCAAGGCTTCTATCAAGATATGATGATTCATATCTTGAGAGTTAGGTCTAGATTTTGAGTTGAGACTGACTTCTCCTATTAATTGGGTTATCTCATTCAAGAGTCTGCTAATAGAGCGGGTTGTCACACCTTCTCTTTGACATGAAAGTAAGGATTGATTCGCAGGGGCCCTCTCATCTTAAATTTTTTCATTAGTAAGCCTTATCCATATAACCTTCTTTTGGCATTTGGCCTATTGGGGTGCCAGCTCATGGTCCCTTCTAGAGTTATAATGAGAAATAACTCTAATAGTGTAAGTAGTCTCCCTTTATGAGTCCTCATGCTGAGTTGCAGCCTTATAGCGACTCTTGTTATTTTATTTGGCTATTTGTCCCTTTGTCACAGTCTTAAGGTAAGACAATGTCTTTTGTGATTTTCTTTTACCCCTTTCTAAATTACTTAATGGAGCAAAAGAGTTGGAGGTGGGCATGGTAATGACTAACTTCATTTGAGGGGTAGGCTTTCCAAGTCAACTGAAAATCTCAACAGCTTTTCCTTTACTTGTGATAGTTAAGATATATTTTTCATCATCCATGCATGTGTTTGGATTTGTTTTTATTTTCCCCCTATTAGAAGGTGAGCAAAGACTATCGAAGATTGAGATTTGCTTGGCGCTTAACCTCTGGAAGACTATGTCCTTGTTGGTTTAGGCGTAGCTTCTAGCTTTTCATTAGATTGACCCTTCTTCTTGAGAATGATGACATTGGGCATTTTTTCCCTTAATGGAAGGCGTGAAGTGGGGTATTCTTGTATGACAGCAACATCAATTGGTGCAGTAGCATATGCCTTCCTAAACTAAATGACCTCAGAGATGGTCTCAAACTTGATTTGAGCTTCAATTGTGACCATCAACTATGGCAGATGTACAACTGATACTACCCCTAGGATAATGGTGTATTTTGGGGTGGAGATGCTTTTGGTAATGCCATTTAATGTTTTGTTTTACAAAGAAGAATATAACTGATTAGTTTCTCATTATAATTCTACCTTGTCTCTATCATATTAGATAGGTTTTTACACTTGGAGAAGAAGTCATGTCCCACTGGACGAACCAGAATTTGTAAGATTGATTTCAGTGGTTGAGAGTGGTGGACCAGAGAATGACCTTGATGCACAAATCAAAGAGTGTTTAATTTGAGTGTATTATCAGGTGTTATGAGAATATTGACTTTCAACAAGGACAAACTCCTATTGTTAATTACTCTAAAATCTTCTAAAGTAAAAAATCAAACTAATAAAATAAAGATACAAAAGAAAAAAAGAAAGCATTCAATTGATTTTAAGAAATGGCATATAGCTTAAGCAAGAGTATAACCTAACTGTACAACAAGAAGATCATGAAAATAAAATAAAAGAAAAGAGAGAGGAATGGGAAAGAATATATGATATGTGTTATTATCTCGCTGTTGTGTGTTGGACTATAGGAAGTCTGACTTGAATGAGTCTTGACTTGATCCTTGGCAGTTGTTGATGATTTAATTTGGTGGCATCGTCCAATGGGACATGGAAGGAAATGAGGGATTTGGAGTGTTTCCAATAACTTTGAGCTTTGGTGGTAACTTCTATTGGTTGAAGTATTTCTATTAGCCTTTCAGCATTTGTAATAACTTTCTTTAGTTGAAGTGTTTCTATTAGCCCTACGGCATCGGTAATAACTTCATTGGTTGAAGTATTTTTGTTAGCCAATAAGACGCAGGTGATAACTTTATTTGGTTTGGAGTATTTTCATTAGACAATAAGACATTGGTGATAACTTCATTTTACCAATAAGGTATTAATGATAACTTTTTTTTGTTTGAAATATTTTTATTTGTCAGTAAGGTATTGGTGATAACTTAATTTAGTTTGAAGTTATTTTCATTTACCAATAAACCATTGATGATAACTTCATTTAGCTTTGAAGTGTTTTCGTTTGCTAATAAGGCATTGGTGATAACTTCATTTGGTTTGAAGTATTTTTATTTACCAATAAGGCATTGGTGATAACTTTATTTGGTTTTAAACTATTTCCATTAGCTAATAAAGTATTAATAATAATTTCATAGTTTGAAATGTTTCTATAGTCAATAAGGCGTAGATGTTAATTCTTTAATTTTGAAGTATTTCCATAGCCAATGAGGTGTAGGTGTTAACTTCTTTGATTTTGAAGTGTTTCCATAGTTAATGAGGCGTAGGTATTAATTTCTTTGATTTTAAAGTATTTCTGTTAGCCAATAAGGCATAGACAATAACTTTATTGCATTTGAAGTTTTTTCATTAGCTAATAAGTTGTTGGTCATAATTTTATTTAGTTTGAAGTGTCAGAATGAGGCATCTCGGCTGATTGACTAAGTGAGTTCAAGTTTTCCTTAAATCGATCCAATTTAAAAAAATGATCAGTGGCCTTGGCTTGTGCTGACTTGACGGCTGATAATTTTTCTTGGCTTGTTGTCAATTAGGAGTTAGGGCATTATTGACAAGTTCAAACCTATGCCTATATCATTCTTCTTTATTGGCTTGAATAGTGAATCAATCATCTCAACTTGAGTGATTATGTTTGCTCTAATGCTCTATAGTGTGAAATTAGAGGTCATTATCATATACTAACTACCGTAATTAGGAAGGGAACATTAGATTTACCAGGGGAATTATATGAAATATCCAATCCCAAAATAGCTATTAGGATTCTTGAAACTAAGGGTATCAGTAGTAAATGTTTATGAATTTAATCCATCAAGCTTAGCATTGATTTTTAGAAGAGCATTTGTCAAATATTGATTATTGACTCTAGTTGGAATAGTACTAATTTCTATCCAAGTCTAATTTGATTCAATTTAATGTTCAGAACTCGATTTTGACTCAAGTTTGGTTTTATTCAATTCGGATCAAGTTCAACCTTTTGTTGGACTCTTATTAGTTTGCTCATGGATTCTTAACGAATATTGGATCCAAACCCTTGGAGGGTTCTTATTGGATCTTGGATCCAAACCTGTGGTGGGTTCTTATTAGATCTTGGATCTGACCATTGATGATTCATGATGGATCTTTCTTTGATCTAACCTTGAACGGGTTCTTATTAGATCCTTGATGGATATTAGATTCAACCCTTGATAAATTGTTATTGGATCCTGTCTCAACTCGTTGATAGATTTGGGTTCAACCCATGTTGCACGCTCATTGGGTTTAGGTTTGCATCTTAATGGACTTTGGTTCAAGTTCAAGTAGATTTAGGTTCAGCTTGGTTTCAGTTCAGACTCAATTTGGTTTTGAGTTGACATTGAGTTCGATTTGACCCAATTAACTTTTAGTTTGAACTTTATCTAACCTAATTAGAGTTTGATTCTAGCTTAGTTTCACCAAAATAGGGTTTGATTTGAACTTAATTTGATTTCAAATTGACTTTATTTGAACCCAATTAGGATTAGGTCTGAGCTGATTTAGTTTGAATTAAATTAATTTAGATTTTGGGTCCAATTCAATTTGAATTTTAGTCCATCTATTTGATCAATTTAGGTTCCTTTGATGTTCTATTTGAGTCAATTTTTGTTTATTTGTTCTAGCTGAGTTCAATGTGATTAAGTCACTTTAATTTACTCAGTTCATGTTAATCAATTTAATTTGAGAGCCTTCAGGTTGGCATGGGTTGGCATGATAACTTTGGATGAGCCTGAGAGTTAGCCTAGATTTACAGACCCAAGGGCTGGCTTAGATAAGAATGCTCGAGTGTTGGTTTAGATGAGCGAGTCTGAGGGTTGGCTTAGATATGCGAGCTCGAGGGCAAGCTTAAGTGTGAGCCCAAAGGCAAGCTTAAATACGAGCCCTTAGGCTAGCTTAGATGTGAGTCCGGAGGCTAGTTTAAGTGTGGTCTGAAAGTTAGCTTAGTTGTGATTCTGAGGGTTGACTTAAATGCGAGATGAAAGGCTAGCTTAGTTTGAGTTCGAGGGATATCTTAGATGAGCGAGCCAGAAGGCTGGCTTAGTTGCGAGCCTAAGGGCTAGTTTGAATGTGAGCTCAAATGCTAGCTTAGATGTGTGAGCCTAAGAGCTAGCTTAAGTGTAAGCTGAACGCTGGATTAGTTGTGAGCTCGAGAGCTAGCATAGTGCCAAGCTCGAAGGCCAACAAAGTGGTGATGCACGCAACATCTTTTTTTTTTTGCCCAACAATCCTCTTTTTTTTCTTTCTCTCTTTTCTTCCCTCTCTAATTTGTGCCTCCTCCTTAGGCCTGAGTCCCTCTTCTCCTTTTAAATGACTAAGCCATAGTGGCTCGGAGCTCTCCCTAACCAAATCTAGCCAGATTTGGATAGATCCAGCTATAGTCAACTGTAGAGAGCAATGATAGGGGCATAGCTAGTCGATGGGCAAGACTCGGTCGGTGGAGCATACAAATGGAGTCATGTAGATGTGAAGCTCAAAAACCAGGATAGCATAAGATCGAGGCCAATGGTGGGCTACGGCATTAGTGCGGGACTAGGTGGGTGAGGAAGTGGCGAAAGGTAGCTTGGGTCACGGACATGGTGAGAAGGTAGGCTAGCAGTGAGCTATAGCATAGGAAGCTAGAGCAGACAGTGGCCCCTCATTGGTGTGGTGTGGACATGGCAGGAAGGCAGTTAGTAGAGGAGCTAGGCAAGTGAGGGGTGGAAGTATGCCGGAGTAGAACCAAGCGAGTGTGGGATGAGACTCACCAGAGTGGAGCCAGTGGGACATGAACTCAGGAGTGCCAGTAGAGCACAAGAATGGGGCCGCATAGGTGCAAAGTTTGGGTGCAGAGTTGGGAAGAGGTCAGATGATGTAGTAAAAAGCATAAAAAAATTAGGAAAACACCTTGCCTTCATTAAGAACTCCTTGAATTCCCAAGGAAAAGAAAACATTCACTAAAGTAGAATTTTATTGAGAATAAAAATAGTTATCCATGTCCATAAGGCTAGAGTCTATTTATACAATTATCAGAAATTCTAATTGAGTAGGTTTTTACTTTCCCAAGTCCTACACTGAATACAACTCAATTCGAACCCTTTAATTGGTTGGTAGAAGTCCTAAATAAGTTAACCTAGGAAAAGAAAAACCTAAATAATGATTCATCCTTTCCAAGTCCTAGACTGAATAAAATTAAACTCAAAGTCAATCTTTGGTTGGTGGAATTTCAATATAAGACGTAACTAACTCAAACTAGGAGAGACTCATGACATTATAATATGGAAATATTCTTATCCTTAGGCATTAGAGTTTATCTCAGAGGTAACACATTCCCATCTCACAGTTGTATTTGGTTTATTCTCCTTAGTTGAAATTCGGCATTATGAGATTAATAAGGTTCATCTTTGAAATCACTACTAAGACTAATCATGTGATAGGAGGTAGTGAACCCTTATCCTGAGTTAGTAGTTTCCTAAATATTCTTGGAAGATTTGACTGGCTGATAATCATCCTATTCAATATCAGAATCAAGCACGTGAGGCTTCCTCATAGAGAGATCTTTAGAGACTTTGGATAAATCTTTCTATTTTTTTCTGCTGGCATAGTTTTCTTTAGGACTTTATATTTTGGATGTTTCTTCTATGGATATTCAGATTGGCTTGACTGTGGATATTTAGATTGACTTGATGCAAGGACAAAATGAGCTTTAGCATTAGCTCATTTGATCCTCTCCCAAAATGCTTGCTTCTTCCTTTGGTGCTTGTTGGTTTAGGGTCTTTTGAACTGGTCATAAAGTTATTCTGACTCAGACATGGAGTCATATTGATCATTTATGCCTTATATACATAATTCCTCTAAAGTTGGCAAAGCGCATCCTTCCACAAGTTCTATGATTGGAACCTCACTAGACCAAGTAGGTTGAGAGTTTGTTGTTGGATTGCCAGATGGAGGTTGGGATAGCTACCCATCAATGTTTATCTTGAATATAGGAGTCACCATGCGACAAGAGGTCATAGACTTAAATAATTCTCTTCGATAGTGTCTAGGTTTCTTGACCCATCTCTGGATTAAGTGACATGAGTGATCATTCTAATCCCAAATAGGATTGGTAGGTGATTTCTTACTACTCCTATAGGGTCTTTTGTATGTCTTTGTTTTCTCTGCTAGCACCTTTTTTATCTTCTCGACTTTCTCATGGAGCACGATAGTCATATTTGGCATGTTTTTCATATGGGCAGCCATAGCCTTCATCATTTGCATTTGTATCTTAATGAACTTCATGTTAGTTGTAGCTAGTTCTTTCATAATATTTAGTCATACTCTAAGCACGCCATACTCATACTCATTAGTGAACCACTCTCTAAGATAGTCGTCTTGGGAGCAGCCTCAGGGAAACTTGTGGGATCTCTCATTTCATTAGTAACATCGTTAGTGAATATATTCACTTCTTCTCACCTTATGCCTTGATTGTAAACGTTTGATAGTGAATATGGTGAAGCACATCGCTAGTGAAAGTTCACTTTCTCCGCCTCCTACATCAAGGTCTTCTAGTAAAGCTTTAAGTTTGTCAGGGAAGAATTCTTTAAGAGTTACCTGACTTCTCTTTCCTTAGATATATTCCTCCAAATCATAGATATATTCTTGGATAACTGATTTCTAGACATCGTATTTATCCAGTGGAACTAGCTTCTTTTTCTTGCCTATGTTCATTTTCTTCTTGATATTTAAAGCAAATGAGGCAATTTGCTCCAATAAGGCTTTCCTCATCACCATCCTAAGATATTCAAGATTTTTAGTCATTTTCTTCATCAGCTTCTTTAGTTTATTTGAAATATAGATGTTCTATAAGTTCCCTTGTTCAAGAGTACATTATGCTTCTATCCCGAAGAGAAACTCAATAAGTGGTTTGTGGTCTTCGAACATAGTAATATGATTAATGTGTTAGATGGGCATTTCCAATAAGGCTGCCTTTGAGAGAGTTAGCTTGCCCTCTTGATGTTTCTTTTTAACCCAATCCTTGAACACCTAACAATCTTCAATGGTATGTCACAAAACTCTATGGTAAGGATAATAGTTTAGGTGATATGTTTTGTTGCCCTCGCCTGATCTATTGGATTTTGGCAATTAAAAACCAAACTTTAGGGCATCATGAAAGATTTGACCTACTCTTTCTCTTTTGAAATAATATTTCTTTCTGAGCCTTTATTAGAGATTATTAGATCATTTTACTCCCTTGTCTCCTCCAAAAGTTAGAGGTTTCTGACGATTACCTTTATTGATGATAGGGTTACGAAGTTTCTTTTACTCAGTCGCTATGAATGTAGCCCTCACATTTTTAGAAGTCTCTTACCTTATCCTTTTCTTGTTTGAAAGTTTATGAACTGGATAAGGTTGGTAGGCCAATCCCTCTTAGTTTCTTAACTTGCATAATGAGGTTTTGAAAAGTATGGATAGAAGAAGTGCTCGGATAAGTTATCGTCCACTCTCCCCTTATGTTGCCGAGGACTAATTTTACCACCTCAAATTGGTTTATAAGTTGTCCAAACTTAATACTAAGATTTTTCCACTGTGATATAATCCCAGATTGACTCATTGTCATGCTTTGGTATCAAGACAAGGTATGTAATGGTCATGTTATCACTGACTCCTTGAAATCTAATTTGAAAAGTCTCTTTTGTTTGTGCTCAAGTTTATATCGATCCTAGTTACAACTGGCATACCACTTGAATGCTACTTTTGTCAAGCTTGCTGAAAATTGACAGAATAACAATGAAGGACTATTACTTAAATCTTCACACAAAACCACAAAGTGAGCTATCTACTATTCAGGATTGCCCATGCCATTAAATTATTTGAAATTGGGTATTGTATAGCCTTTGGGATGTGGTATTCAGTCCTGATGGTTAGGGTATAGTTTATTAGTATCGTTCATCCTACTTGTCTCACTTTCTTGTCTCAACTATATAGCCACCATTCATTGCATTTGCTATTGTATGTATACTAGAAGTTTTATATTATCATAGATTCTTGAAATAGGGGATTGAGTATCCCTTACTGAAGGAGGTGCTTGTGAAGGGCCTATATTTTCATGGATCTCATCTACAAAAGATGTACCTTCTGCTACCTCTACTACTTGGGATAGCTATTAAGATTATTCCAACTTGTCGAGCTTTTAACTCATATATCACATCATTTTTATCAACTCCATGACTTTCTTTTAAGCTTTATCTTTCTCTTTGCCCTACTATCTTAGTTATTCTTGTGATGTTTCTATGGTCTCTTCTTAATTGGAGCCTTCAATTATGACCAAGATTTCTATCCAAAAATAATGGTCTATATCTTGACAATCAGGTCTGGGCTTTGAGTTGAGGCTAACTTCTCCCATCAGTCCAATCACCTCATTCAAGTATCTACTCATGGAATGGGTCACCACACCTTCTCTTTGACATGGTGGTGAGGATTAGTTCATAAGAGCCCTCTCCTTTTGGATTTCTTCATTAGGAAGCCTTACTCGGATAGTCTTTGTTTGGCATTTGGCCGGACGGGGTGCACGCTCACGGTCCCTTCTAGAGTCATGATAAGAAATGACTCTAACAGTGTGGGTGATCTCCTTTTGTGAGTCCTCATACTAAGTTATAGCCTTATGGTAATTCTTGTAATTTTGTTTGGTGATTCGCCCCTTTGGCATAATCTTAAGGTAAGACTGTGCTCCCTATGATTTGTTTTTACTCTTCTCTAAATTGCTTAATAGAGCAAAGAAATTGGAGGTAGGGATGGTAATAACCGACTTATTTTGAGGGGTGGGCTTCTCAAATTGATTGAAAATTTTGGTAGCTTTTTCTTTACTTGTGACAGTCAAGATAAGCTCTTTTTCATCGATATCTATGTCTAGATTTGCTTTTAATTATCCCCTGTAAGGAGTTGGGTGAAGTCAACCAAAGACTGAGTTTTGTTTTGGTCCTAACCTTTGAAAGACTGATATCCTTATTGGTTAAAATGTGGCTTTTGGCTCTTTAGCTGAATAGCCCTTCTCATTATGAATGATGACATTGGGCCTCCTTCCCCTTGATGGTAGGCAAGAGACAAGTTGATTTTTCTTGATAGTAACTTTAGTCACTATAGTAGGAGGTTCCTTCTTGAACTAGATGACCTCAGAGATGATCCTAAAATTTATCTAAACTACAGCTACTTCTGTGATGTCATTGACTGAGATAAATGTATAATTAATCCTGCTCCCAAGATGATGGTGTATCATAGGATAAAGATGTTCTTCTTTGATACCATTGGATTCTTTTTTTCTACAAAGGAGAACATAATTATTAATTTCCAATTATAGTTCTATCTTATTAGTACCTCTGGTATATTAACTAGGCTTTTATACTTGGAGGAAAAGTCAATTTCCACCGGTCATGCCAAAATTTGTGGGATCAATTTCGGTGGCTAGGGATATGGCGAAGACCCCAAAAGTGATCTTGAATAATAAATCAAAATTTGTTTAATTTGAAATGCGCTATCAGATATTATGAAAATATTGACTTTCAATAGGCGCAAGCTCCTGTTATCAATTATCCAGACAATTGTCAAAAGTCTCCTAAAACAAGAAAACTAATAAAATAGAGACAAAAAAAAGATAAGATAAAAGTGTGATATTGATTAATTTAAGAAATAGTATATGGCCTAAGCAAGGACATGTCCTCACTTTGTAATGAATTTTAAAAATAGAATTATGAAATATAAGATGATAATAAAAAGAAAGAAAAGATAGGATTGTAAAGGAGATTTGTATGCACTATTGTCCCATTCCATTGTGCTGGACCATGTAACGTTCGGCTCGGATGGGTCTTGACTTAGTCTCTAGCAGAAATTAATAATGTGCAGATAAGTAAGGCTAACTGTCTTGGCTTATGTCAATAAATCCTATTGGGATCTGAAGGTATATCATCAACTGCCTCTAGAGTTAACTAGCTTGAAGGATGCATCGTCAATTACTTTTGGGGCTAACTAACTTAAAGGTTGCATCATCAAATGCTTTTAGAATTGACTAGCTTGAAAGGCGCATCGTCAACTACTTACGGAGTTGACTAGCTTGAAGGGAGTGTCGTCAACTACTTCTAGGGTTGACTAGTTTGAAATGTACATCATCAACAACTTCTAGGGTTGACTAGCTTGAGATGCACATTGTCAAGTACTTTTGTGGTTAACTAACTTGGGGGTATCATCAACTACTTCTATGGTTGACTAGTTGAGGGGTGCATAGTCAACTACATCTAAGGTTGACTAGTTGACTAGCTAGGGGCACGTCATCAACTGCTTTTGGTGTTCACTAGCTTGAGGTGTGTGTTGTTAATTATTTCTGGGATTAACTAGCTTCAAGGGCATGTCAACTACTTCTGGAGTTGACTAGCTTGAAGGACGACTAACAGTTATGTGTTAGTATTTAACTTCTATAATTTGGTAGCATCACCAACGACTTATGAGATTGGCTATAGCTTTGGAGTGTTATCAAAGGCTTTCGTAATATACCCAGTGGGACTCAGTTTAACCCAATTTATTTCTTCTCAAAGTAGTTCTAGTTCAGGTCAAAATGATATCATCACCCATTGTTCGTGGCCTTGGAGTATTGCCAAAGGTTCGACATACCCAATAGGACTTAGTTTAACCCTATTTAGTTTCATCAAGACTAATATAGTTCAAATTCGAGTTCAGTTTGGAATCAATTCAATACTCAGTTTTGATTTGAATCTGAATTGATTCAGCTCGATATTTAAAACTTGATTAAATTGCAATTCACTAACTCCTTCTTGGAAAATAGTGAAATATTCTAGTTTTCTATTCCCAAAAGCTTTGGTGGTTGGGTTAATATTGATGCTATATAGCATGCCTAGGGAAAACATGTGAAACATCCAATCCAAAATCATTGTTGGTATTCATAGTGAATGTTCAATTCACTAAACTTAGCATTGATTTTTAGAAGAATATTTGTTAAATACTGATTATTGACTCTAGTTGGAGTAATGTTAATTTGATTTGCATCTGATTTAACCTAGTTTAATGTTCAAGATTCGATTTTGGTTTGAGTCTAGTTCTATTTTATTCGGGTCGAGTTTGACCTTGTGTTAAACCCTTGTTAAGTTTGAATTTGCATATTAATGGACTTTAGTTTAAATTCAAGTCAATTTAGCTCAATTTAGCTTCAGCTGAGGCTCAACCTAGTTCTGGCTTAACTTTGAGTTTGACCCTTCAATTTGAACTTAATTTAACACAATTATAGTTTGGTTTGAACTTAGTTTGACCTAGATTGGATTTGATTTGAACTTGACTTGATCTTGAATTAATCCATCTTAAATCTAATTAGGATTAAGTCTTATTTTGGATTTTGGATCCAGTTTAATCTAAGTTCTAATCCATTTATTTGATCAATTTAGATTTACTTAGTGATTTATTTGAGTCAATTTGGTTTTGAGTTCAAAGTGATTGAATTGAATCAATTTGATTTGAGAATTTTTGGCTGTCATAATAATTTTTAGGTGAGCCTATGGGTTGCCTTGGATATGCAAGCTCGAGGACTAGCTTGGTTCACAAGCTCAAAAACTAGCTTAGAGGTGTGAGCTAAAGGCTAGCTTAATATTGGCGAACTCGAAAGTTGGCCTATAATTTAGGGTTTAGGGTTTAGAGTTTAGGAGGGCCCAATGGCTAGCCTGAATGCGACGGGGCTAAAGATTGTCATAGATTTGGCTGGTTTAAAAGTTAGCCTGGATTTGGCATCGCTAAAATCTAGCTTGAGTTTTAGCAAGTCCGAAGGCTAGCATAAATTTAGCGGGCCCAAAAACTGGACTGAGTTTGGAGACCCAAAGGTTGGCCTAGATTTGGTAGGCTCAAAGGTAGGCTTGACTTCAGCGGGCTCAAAGGTTAGTCTAGGTTAGGCGGACCCGAAGACTGGTCTAGATTTGGCAAGCTTAAAGGTTAGACTAGATTCGGCATATCTGAAGGCTGGTATAAATTCAATAGGCTTGAAGGGTAAACTGGGTTGCCAGGCCTGAAGGTTGGCCTAGGTTTGACACACCCAAAGGTTGGCATAAATTCGGTAAGCCCGAAAGCTGACCTAAGTTTGATGGGCATGAAGGCTAGCCTAGATTTTGCAGCCTGGAATGCTAGTTTGTGCTTGGTAGGCTTGAAGGTTGATCTAGATTCGGTGAATCTGAAGACTGGCTTGAGCTCAACGGTCACAAAAATTGACTTGAGTTCGGTAGGCCCAAAGGATTGGACTAGCCCAAAAGCTAGACTTAGTTTGGCAAACTTGAAGTCTGATCAAGGTTTGATAGGGCCTTAGTTTGGGTTTGACAGGCCCAAAGGCAGAATCGGTTAGGTCGGGTTTGACAGTGGGGCAGCTCTTCCCCTCGTCTTACAGCCAGATCCGGCGATTCAAGGCCAAATCCAACTTATAGCGATGACAAGTCATTGGCCGGTGTAGGTGTGGGCAGTGCTTGTGGGGTAAAGGCCTCGGGCAATAGAGTTTCAAGCAGTCAGGGCTAGCAGTGGCTAGACAACATTATACGGCTGTGGAGGACATCTCGGTTGGCAAGAAGGCAAAGCTAGGGTTTTAGCGAGGAGGCCAACGAGGCTACAGGTCTGGAGGCAGCCTATAGCAGGGGTCCGAGCTAGGGGCAGGTACTGTGTGGATGGTTCGCCGATGGTTGTAAGGCATACGAGAGCAATATGGGATAGCAGTGGGGCGAGGCCAAGGGCGGTGAGGGCCAGCGAGTGGCTCAAGCAGGCGATGTGCGGCTTGGGTCGGTGAGAGTTGGTGGAGATCGGAAGTGGCCTAAGAGCAAATCCGAAAATAGGGGACAACTCGGGGTGGTTCACCGGTGGCTGCAGGTGCTGGACGGGGGTTTGCTGGAGTGGAGCATGGTCAAGGAATTCCAGAGAAGATTAGCATCCCTACAGGAAAAGAAGAGAGCAAACCAAGAGAAGAAGAAAGGTGAACCAAGATAAGAATTTTCACCTTTTCAATTTTTCTTTGAACTTGATGGATTCTTTGATGATAGCTTCCTTTCTGGTTATTATATCTATCTCTTTTACTTTTGTAGAATCTTCATCAATACCGAAGAGGAATCGATATCAAATCTTAATTTGAAATGTGATACGATTATAATATTTGATTAAAATTATACTTACAGATTTTGTGATTGACCTATAATTTGGATGATTGGGATTTGTTTCTTTAATAATAAAATTTAAAATATGTGTTATTTTTGGATAGTGAATTTTGAGGAAATTATTTGTAAATTTTTCAGAAAAATTGTATTAAAACATGATTTTATAACCTCGAAGAATTTTTTTTAAAAAATATATTTATAAAAATTCTAATATTTTTCAATGTTTTTTTAATAAAATGTAGATTTATTCATAAATAAAAAATTTTGACGGGGTTATTTACAAAAGTTAGGAATCTAGTATATTTACGAATATTAAATTTTAAGAGCTTTATTCGTAAATTCTAACTTAGTTTAAATCTTATTTTGATCTTTGATTGAAATTTGAGTCTAATCTAATTTAAGTCTCTATATCTAAATTTGGCTCATCATGAATTCAAAACAAAGTCAAAGTAGAAATATAAAATCTACTTAAATAAGCCATAAATAGATGAAAGTAGAGAAATAAGTTTCGAGGCCAAACTCTAAAAGAACGTCTCTTGTGTCATGTATAATTTAGTTAACTTTAGTCCACTTACTTGTCAAACTCCTTTCATAAAAAAGTTTGATCCCATGGTCGAAATACACCCATCTCTGATCATTATGGAAATATGTTATATCCAATCATAGATCCTGAGAAGATCGTGAAGGCACCATTTGGTTTGGGATTAGGATCAGGATCAACATTTTTTGAAATTATTTTTTTATTGTAAAATTAATATTTCTTATTTTACATTGTTATTAAATTAAATTATTATAAAAAAATTAAATAGTTTTTCAAACTTTAAATTATTGTAGGGTTAATTTTGATAAAAAAGATATTAGTTCACAAAAGTGGTTCACTAGTCTTGACCTTAATCCTGATTCTAATTCCGAAATAAATGATGCTGAAGAGTATAACTAAAAGTCGAGACTCATATGATAGTTAATAGGGACATATTCATCATAGAAGGATGGGAATCCCATCTATTTGCCTTACAACCCATAAGAAAATATTAACCTCACCAAACCGAGTGTGAAAGGTAGTTATGGCATGATTTCATATCTTGGTTACGCTATGCAAGTCACCTAGACTCTAGCATATTGTCCTTTAGATGCTATGACTCCTAGGAAGTCAAGGCTTGTAAGTTGAGCCGAAAATTGAGACACCACATCATTAACCCACACTGACTAATTTGGCAAAACTAGCACTACTCCAACAAGTGGGAAAGTTCACCCCCAAGAAGATGACAGGCCATTCAAGATGTGAAATCCTAGAGTTTCTGAAAATTCTAGTTGCCTAAAGTATTCGACAAGTTTCAATATGAAAGACTCACCGCTCCATTAGTACATGGCATCCTCTCTTTGGAAAAGCATGCAAAATGGTAGTAGTTGTCAAACAATACTCTTTTCTAATGCTCCTGAGGTCCGTATGCAATGATTGCTTTGGTATCAATTCCCAAGATGAGGAGAAAGCATCGTAAAGCCATGTTCTCTTCTTTTCTGCTTTGAATTTTTCTCAAACACAAAAACTTCCATGATGCCTTTAAAGGAAAAGAAAAGCAACCAAGTAAAAGAAGAGAGAGGAAGCAATCGCAAAGCGATGAGAAAGAAGTAAAACATCTCACTTGTTAAACAGTTGTCGAAGCAATGATAAGAAATAAGACGCTCACTCTTCTTTTTGTATCCACTCCCTTTGCCAAGAAATCTCATGAATTGGATATGAAAGGGCACTTTATTTAAGTAGACCTTGAAGTTCTATTCTGACTTTGAGTCTAACTCATGATGAGACAAATTTAGACATAAAATTTTAAGTTGGATTGGGTCCGAATTTCAATCATTGACAAAAATAAGATTCGGGTTAAATTAGGATTTGTGGATTAACATATAGGGCCTTGAATTTTGGGATTTACACATAAATCCTAAAATATAAAAATTTACAAATTAGCTCATGGGATTCTAAGCTTTATAAAGAAATCCTCACTGCTAATTTTACAAAAAAGTTCATGATTCAATGAAAATTACAGTTGGGTCCCTAGGCCAAATAAATTTTGCAAATAGACCCCTATTTGAAACTTTTATAAAAAAACCCTAAAAATTTTAAAATATTATAAATATGTTATTTTTCTAAAAAGGCCCTTGGAACTTGTGAGATTATATTTTGATCCAAATTTTTCAAAAAACTTACAAATACACCGTTGAAAATTCATATCCAAACATAGTACAAATTTTGAATCTCTTCATCAAGGAAGCAAATCCCAATTAATGGATTACATGCTATTCACAAAATATGAAAATACAATCCATCACAAACTACAATCCCACAACATTCTAAAATCAACCAATCAACTATTTGATCCAAAATATTCTTGATGCCTATAAATTAATCGAGAGCGTACAAGCAATAAAAGAATACATCACGAACAAGGAGAGGATTAGAAGGCCATCATCGAAGAGTTCATCAAGAGAGGTCAAAGATCAAAGAGGTAAAGCTTTAAACTTAGTTATGTTCTTTCTTGCTTCTCTCTATCTAATCTCCTCCTCTCCCATAGGGCTATCAAGCTACTCTGTCCCACTCTAATAAGATGTAAACCTTTAGTAACACTCTAAAACTATGAAAAATGAATAATATTACTATCCTGGCTAGAACCAAAATTAATTAAAAATAAAACTAAATGTGGTCAAATTGAGTCCCTCTAAGTGTGTTACAAAGTTATTTAGGCATATTTTAAAGCTATATCTAACCTCCTAAGTAATTAGTGATGCTACTAAATTAAAGAAGTTAATCGTCAACATACTCAAAGTTATCAGTCACAGTTCAAAACTATACCTAATTCTATAAGCCATTAGTGATCCTACCAAATCAAAGAAGTTAATTACCAACATGCTCAAAGTAATTAACCATACTTCAAAGTTATACCCAACCCCATAAGCCATTGGTGATGCTAAAAAATCAAATAAGTTAATCACCAACACACTTAAAGTTATTGGGTACACTTCAAAGTAATACCCAACCCCATAAGCCATTGGTGATGCTATAAAATCAAAAAAGTTAATCGCCAATACACTTAAAGTTATCAAACACACTTCAAATCTATACCCAACTTCATAAGTAGCTGGTGGTACTACCAAATTAAAAAAGTTAATCATCAATACTCAAAGTTATCAACCATACTTCAAAACTACATCCAACCCTATAAGTCATTAGTGACACTACCAAATCAAAAGAAGTTAATCGCCAACACGTTTAAAGTTGTCGGTCATACTTTAAAACTGCACTCAACCTTATAAGTAGTTGATGACACTACCAAATCAAATAACTTAATCGCCAATAAGTTTAAAGCTATTAGTCACACTTCAAAACTACACCCAATCGCATAAGTTGTTGGTGACGCTACAAACCAAACTTTTGTTCAAGTCAGCCTCCACACAATTTAGTACAAGGGAGTAGGAAGCAACACACATCATAGCTTATTCACTCTTTTTTTCTTTTTGTTTCTTTCATATTATCTATAATTGCATATGAAAATTTATTGTGAAGTGAGAGTATACTCTTATTTAAGTCATATACTATTTCTTAAAATTAATTGAATGTTTTCTTCTTTTTTTTGTTTCTCTATTTTAGTAGTTAAGTTTCTTTTTCTTAGAAGATTTTTAACAATTATTGTGGTAATTAATAACAGGGACTTATGTTTGTCAAAAGTCAATATTTTCATAATACCTAATATTATATTTAAATTAAAATAAACTTTAATTTGTGTATTAGAGGTTGTTCCCTGGAGTGTCCGCTATCCCAGGCCATTGAAACTAATCTCACAATAGTTCCATTGTCATTGCCACAATGATTAATAGAATCAAGCAACCCCATATAGCCTATGAAATAGCCTGAAAATCTCCCAAAAGCTCGACTGAATTTATTCAATTGGCTCAAAAATATATTGATATTGAAGAAATAATCTCGGTAAAGAGGGAGTCAAAAGATAGTAGCAAGCCCAGGAAGGAAGCTTGGAAGAGCAAAGCACTAGAGCCAAAGAAATAGAAAATTGAGCAATGGGAACGCTGACAAGAATTTTGAGCCTATACTCAACCCAAATAGAGCATTGCGATCTCTTGAGAAAACCTCCACCCATCCGGACAAACAAGCAATACTTGGCTAAATCAAAGTACCATTGTTTTCACAAAGATTATAGCCATGACACTGAAGAATGAGGCACCTCAAGGATGATATTGAGATGCTCATTAAAGAAGGCCACATTAGACACTTTGTATGCCGAGGTGACCAAGCTGATGAAACCCTAACTCAGGAAGCTCGACTACATGGCTCTCCTGGAGGAACCCTACCCCCAAATTGCAAAAAAATGCTAGTTAAAGACCACCTCAATATGATTTTGGTAACCTCACCAACTCAAAGTAATCTCTCAGCATCGACTGGCAAATACCAAACCATCACTGGGGGGTAGGAGGAGTTGAAGTAGGAGCCCAAATGATAGCACTATGAGCTTGGGTATGAAGATATAGTCTTCATAGCTAAAGACTTGTAGAGAATTTCAACACCATACAATGACGTTTTAGTCATCTCGGCAATCTTAGATGGCTACTCCATGCAATGTATCATGATAGACACGAGAAGCTTGGCTAACATTCTATTTACTCGAGCATATGATCAAATAAAGATTGAGCAGAAGCTGAAACCCTATGTAGAAACATTAACTAGGTTTACGAGAGACTCGATTACCCCTCTAGGTGTAATCAACCAATTGTTTACAGTCAAAGAGAATCCCAATAGAACCACCTATCTACATTCCAATGTGATACTATATCATCCAACATCGAATCAGCTTCAAGTGGCAACCTTGAATTTTTATTTAGTTATGAGATTTCTGACTAAATATGGCACAAGTGAAGTGTGGAGAGACCAAAGTCTTGCCAAAAAAATGTGAGATGACTTACTAGCAAAATAACCTCAGGTAGAAAAAAAAGAGCCCTGTAGTTGCAGAGATCAAACGATCTTCCACTGACTCATAGAAGGTGCATGCTAAACTAGTAGAACAACTCGTCAACCTAGTTATCGATGAGAACTCAGGGAGAAGGCTGAAGCTTGGGGCAAGCCTCATAGAACCCCTCCGCACCGAACTTAGGGAGCTCTTACGAAAGAGTCAGGATATCTTTGTATGGTCTCCTGAAGATTTACCAGACATAGATCCTCCAGTCATGCAACATGAACTTGTAGTAACAGAAAATTATAAACCAATCAAGAAGAAAAAGAGACACTTTATCTTAGAGTGCCAGAAGGCCATCACTGAGGAGGTAAAAAAACTTTCTCAATGCAAGGTTCATTAGAGAGGTCCACTACCCTAAATGGCTAGCCAATGTAGTGATGGTGAATAAACTTAATGGCAAATGTAAATGTGTGTGGACTTCACCAATCTAAAAAAATACTTGCCCTAAGTATAGCTACCTACTACCAAAGATAGATCAACTTGCCAATTTTACCTCAGGTTATCAGCTTCTAAGCTTTTTGGATGCATGCTCAAGCTACCACCACATTCAAATGCTGCCAAAATATGAGAAGATAGCCTTTAATACCGACCAAAGAACCTTCTGCTACATAGCAATACCCTTCAGATTAAAAAATGTTGGGGAAACATATCAAAGGATGGTAAATAAGGACATTGAGCACCAACTCGAGCTAAATGTAGAGCATATGTCAACAACATGCTCATGAAGAGCCTACATGTTGGAGAACACTTGAATGACCTTGAAGAAACTTTCAATACACTTCAAAAGTTCAAGATGAGGCTGATCCAAAAAAATACCTTTGATATGGTATCAGGAAAGTTCCTCAGATACCTTATTTCAGAACAAGGACTAGAAGTGAATCTCGAGAAGATTGAAGTAGTTTTGCAAATGAATCCTCTCAGTCCTACCAAAGAGATGCAAAGACTTGCAGGTCAGTTAGCAACCCTCAGTCACTTCTTATCTAGGTTGGGTGAAAAGTGTTCACATTTCTTCAAAACACTTAAACAAACTTTTGGATTCAAATGGACCAAAGAATGTGACTAAGCTTTCAAAGATCTTAAAATGCACCTAGCAAAACCTCCTCTATTGGTGAGACCTGAACCAAATGAATCATTATTCCTCTATGTAGCTACCTTGGATTAGGCTGTCAACTCAATATTTGTAAGTGATCAAGGAGGAAAATAATGCCCCATTTATTATGTGAGTCATGTCCTCACAGAGGTAGAGGTTTGATATCCCCCACTAAAAAAAATTAGCCTATGTTATGGCATTAGCAACCCAAAAATTCCGACCATATTTCCAAAAACATCTAGTCATGGTGTTCACCATCTCTCACTTAGGCAGATGTTACAAAACTAGAAACCTCAAGAAGGTTACTCAAATATTCTATTGAACTAAGCCAATGTGAGGTAACTTTTAAGCCTCAAAAAGCTATCAAAACCCAAGCCTTATTAGACTTCTTGGTAGAAACTATATCATATCCTACCAGGTTGTAGTCCAAGCCTTGGGAGATTTGAGTAGATGGCTCTTTTTGTGAGTCAAGTTGTGAGATAGGTGTTATTCTCTCAAGCCTACATAGGAGAGTGGTCAAATATTTAGCTCGATTGGAGTTTGAAGCATCAAACAATACTGTTGAATGGTTTGCAGGTGGCGATAGCAGTAGAAGCAAAGAAACTAAAGGTATTTAGTGACTCCCAGCTAGTTTTCCTATAAGTCAATGGAGAGTATGAAGCAAAAGACCTGATCATGACCTAGTACTTGACTAAGGCTCAAATTGCAAAATTAGACTAGGTAGAGATTCAATGGGTACCATGAAATAGCAATACAGAGGTAGACACCCTGGCATGATTAGCCTCAGCTTCCTCAAATATAAGACCAATGCAAATCTTTGTGAATAGTTTACAGTATCCTAGCTACTCATGGTCAATCAAATTTAGTGTGATAGAGTATGAACCATACTTGATAGACCATATCATCTCATAACTTAAAGCAGCAAGCTCCCCAAAGATTAGAAGGAGGCTCAAAGGATAAAATACTATCACCATATTTTGTCCTAATCAATGGGATTCTACACAAAAGATCATTCTCACAACTACTCCTCCATCGTTTGAGACCAAGTGAAGTAGAATATGCCCTTCGTGAGGTGCATGAAAGAATATAAATGGAAGCCATGGTGAAGGGCAAACCTTTGCCCATAAACTCCTCAGAAAGGACTATTATTGGCTGAATATGTTCTCCAAAGCAACTGAATTTGTTTCTAAATGTGAACACTACTAAAGGCATGCTTCTCTGTATCACACTTCCATGGTTCAGCTCCAACAAACTCAGTTTTTCTAATCTTTGACCAATGGAGAATAGATATACTAGGTCCATTTCTATTAGCCTTAAGACAAAGAAAGTTTTTAATGGTTGCTATTGATTACTTCACCAAATAGGTAGAAGATAAATCTCTCCTCACTATCACCAAAAAGAAGGTCTGAGAGTTCTTCTGGTATAATATAATTTGTAGATTCAGACTACCTTGAGTACTGGTTACAAATAATGGGGGAAATTTTGATAGCATGAGCTTTAAAAAATATTGCAGTCTCCATATTAAATAAAAAATTACCTTTGTTGTACACCCTTAGTCTAATGGTTTAGTCGAGGTAACAAACCGAACTCTACTCATAGGCATAAAGAGGTGTCTTGATAGAGCAAAGGGTGCCTGGATCGAGAAATTATAACATATTTTGTGACCTTATCGAACCACCCCTCGAACAACAATCGGAAAATTGCCGTTTATGCTTTCTTATAGAATTGAGGTAGTTATTCTCGTAGAAGTCATCCTCACCTCACCATGACTCAGGATTCATGATCCTAAATCAAATGAAATAAACATCTAGGCCAAGAAAGACCTTATTTTGAAAGTTCCAGAAAGAGCTCACACAAGGATCGCCGAGTACTAGAGATGAGTGGCTCAGTACTACAATGCTCAAATTCGTAGGAGGTAACTATATCTAGGTGACTGGGTACTCTGCTAAACCAAGCTCATTAATCTAAACTTAGGAAAATTATCTCCAAACTAGGTTGGCCCTTTCAAGATTGCTTCTATTGTGGGAGCAAGCGCCTTCAAGCCCCAACACCCAGATGGCAAACTACTTCCAAGAACATGGTATCTCGATAACCTCAAAAGATTCTATCTCTAAAATAAATTAAATATTCTTTATTTTCTAGAATAAATTACTCTTTAAGTGCCACTTTAGAAGAAACACAAAAGACCTCAGTCCAAATGAGGCATAAGATCTCAACTCTACATCAAGCACAAAAAGACCTCGGTGCAAATGAAGCACAAGACTCAGTTCTATATTAGACACAAAAGACCTCCGTTCAAATGAGGCATAAGATCTCAGTTCTACACCAAGCATAAAAGACCTCGGTTCAAACAAGATATAAGACCTCGGCTCTACTCCAAGAATAAAAGACCTTGGTCTAAATGAGGTATAAGACCTTGGCTCTATGCTAGGCATAAAAGGCATTAGTCTAAATGAGGCATAAGACTTTGGCTCTTGATAGGCACAAAAGTCCTCTATCTAAATGATGCATAAGACCTTGGCTCTACACCAGACACAAAAGACCTTAGTCCAAACGAGACATGAGCCATTAACTCTATGCTAGGCATAAAAAACCTCAATTTTAACAAAGCATAAGACCTCGGTCTTATGCCAAGCATAAAAGATCTCAGTCCAAATGATGCATAAGACCTTGGCTCTATGCCAAGCACAAAAGAACTCGGTCCAAATGAGGTATAAGACCTCGACTCTATACCAAGTACCAAAACCCACAGTTCAAACAAGGTACAATACCTCGGCTCTATGCCAAGCATAAAAGACCTTGATCCACCGATTCATAAGCCTTAGGCTCTATGCTAGGAAAAATACCTTGATTCACAAAGGATATCAGGCATCAAACTATATTATGAAAAATTTCAAAATTGTTAAAAGACAAGCTTTATCCAACTCATAATGTAGCTGGGTGTTTCAATATTTCAATCAAAATGCTCCTCTCTAGAAGGCACTCCCTAGCCTAAAGAGAATCCTGATCAGTTGATGAGAACATCCTTCCCTTGAAGTTGTGACCAAAGAAAGAAGCACTAGGCATCTTGGGTACCCACAGAAGAAATGCTTGCAAATACCTAGGGGTTTCCAACCAAACTAACACTTTATCCCAAGAAAAAGTAGGATCGCCTTACTAGCTTAACTATTGGAAGACCAAAGTTTAGAAAGAAGGCAAAATTTTATTAAATTAAGAAGCAAAACTAGTTCAAAAATTTTTTCATGGCATAAACAAAGAAAGGTACAACTAGTCAAAAATATTTAGGGTCTCTGAAGGCCCTACTAGCTTGCTAGACCCGAGGCTCAAACCTTGGTCTCCATCGCCTTTGCCTCTTCAATCTCCCTCACCTTCACCGCTTTGGTCTCCCTCCAAAGAACCTGCTCATACTCCCACCTGAGGCATCAAATCCTTAGGTTGTTGTAGAGTTCAACTTGAAGGTTTTTAGGGTCAAACTCAACCTCCAATGAGTTTGCTTCATCATGTCCCAACATACAAGGTAGCCCTTCATGAAACCATTGGCCAAGAGCTTGGCATGTGCCCGAAGATAATCATCACTAGCCTTGAATTTTTGAGATGGTTTGCATCCTCGTTATCTTCAAGGCATTAGTGTATTGGGAACTCTGGCGGAATGTGGTGACCGCTTAAGTCTTAGCATACTCTAGGGCTATATGATATTGAGTCTTCAAGGCCTTTAGGCTAGACAAAGATAAGCCATGCTTGGCTAGAAGGAGGTTCTTCTCTTCTCCCATCTTCCTCCTTGACTCCACCACACTGTACTAAAGCGACTTGAGTTGAGAATGAATAAGGTTCACCTCTTATTTGCCTTTGCTCTTCTTGGACATCATCTTCTTCTCCTTTTGAGCCTCATAAAAATGATGTCCTGCATAGTGAAAAAAACTACAAGACCTGTAGCCAAACTAAAAGTTAGGACGATGAAAGAAGAGAAAAATTAAAGGAATCAAGTCTAGACAAGCTTATGTTGGAACAAGATTTGGCCCCTTTTAAAAAGAGTTTGTCAACAAGGAGCCTAGTGATGGAGGAATTGGCAATATCCCTAAAATCCTTGAGAAAGTACTACTCAGCATCAATCTTATTTGAGGCACCTTAGTGTCTGGAAGGAGAGTGCCTTCGTGCCTTAGAGCGTGCTATAGAAGGAGTAGAGGTAGAAGAGGCTCCCTTGCCATGATCAATCTTCTTCATCATATGATGAGTCAATGATCTGGCACCATTCTCTAAGGAAGTGACTCAAGAAGTTGGAGAGAAAGAATGAGGTGGCACTTGCCTCTTTCTCACCCATTCCTCACTTGTGCCTCGACTTTTCCCTTCCACCTCCTTCTTCTTCCTCTTCTCTTGGCCTTGAGATGCTACTGGGGAAGGGGTAGGGGCCTCTCACTCGATGGGCTTCTTTCAAGAGACCTAAACTAATGACACTCGAGGGGTCCCTCCTTGCTCCTTTAGAAACTCGCTCATGAAGGAGAGCTCGACAATCCCTATAGTGAAATTACATCATTAAAATCGAAGTAAAAAATTTTTGATAGGAAAGTAAGCCCAAGACACAAGGCCTAGGATTCATACTAGCCATCTAAGCAATAGATAGGCTATATTGCTTCAAATAGGCCTCATCAAACCACGTAGGGGTAGACCTAACACTCTCAACCTCTTCAGCCTAGAACACTAGGAGTCAATGGACCATATGATAGATTTCAAGGTCAGCCCTACAAAAAAAGGATTGTCTCACTCACTGAGAAGGCCCAAGTCAACTGAGAGGAAACACTCACTAGATGATCCTTCCAAGAATTGATAGAGCTAGAGTTGGAAATAAATAGTTTATACCACTTTTTCAGGGTAAAATGCCACTAGCTCTCAATATTGGGGCCTCGACATCCTTTGAAAGAATCTCTAAATATCTATACAATGGGAGGACAACCTTTATAGGTGGCTAAGGTTCAAAAAGCCGAGATGAACTTCATGGAATTTGGCATAATTTGATTCAAGGCTAAGTCTCAATCTTTCAAAATCTTATGGTACCTAAGCCCACTCTCAAACCTCTCCTAGTAAGTTCTAAAACTCAAATCCGAACTCCTCCTTAAAAGTTTTACTATCCTCCTTCAATTCCCATAAGTCTAACTTGGTTTCATTCGAAAAGCTAAATATACTAACCAATTGCTCAAGATTATTCCCTCGGAGGATAGACTTGAAAATTTGGATCCTCACTTTGAAAATACCTAGAAAAATATTTGTGCTATGATCATCAATAGCAAAATAAAATTAATTAAATGTGAAAACTCACTTGAAGATGAGGGCAAGATAGTTGCAACTTCTAAATGGCACACCTTGTAGGCTCAAAGCCAGCTCCCAAGGTGGAAGGTGTGCTTCGAGGCTAACGATGCAGTGGTTGGGAAAATAATGCCCTCCGACACCTCCTTTGGCAGGGTTATTTGGCCCATAGAGGATGACGTTGAGTCAACACAGAGGATCAAAGACTTTTTTAAGGCAAGAATTGCTTGGTTTGCTGAGCTATCTTTCCTTACAGTGGAGAACCCCTTCCCGAAATCGGATGGAGTGAAGCAAGATACCATTAGGGAGCAAGATACCATTAGGGAGTATGGGTGTTGATGGAAAATGAAGACATAGAAGAAAGAAAGCGAAGATTCATGAAATTGCTATAGTAAAAGAAAAAAAATACAGTACCCCTTATATATGACTCACTCCACCATCTAATTGCCTCCACGTAGCTCAATCTGGGCTGACAAAGTCCATGAGGTAGGATATCTGAAATGCCCACTGGGGTCCAGTGACACATGTTCTTCCTTTGACTACAAAGCGCCTAAGTGGAGAAATAATGAGGTGTGTAAGGCATTATTTTGATAAGCGAGTGGATGACTCCATGCCACTATCTTGATAAGAAACAAAATCCTAATGATTGTGCAAGATTTGATAAAATTGTGGCTTGTGTCCCCAAGTGTCATGACAATCGGTGCTTCGCATCATGGGACATCGGATTGAGTAATGGCTCTATTTCCTAAGTATCATGATGGCCGACACCTCGTTTGGCCACCCCCCCCCCCCCCCCCCCCCCCCCCCCTCTCCTCAAAAAAAAAGGGAGACTATAACTCAAGTTATCTGAGTTGTGATGATCAAAGGCTAAATCACTTAACAACCATCAAAAGAAAGTAGAAGGACCCAAGCCCTCGAACCCATGAGACAGGGCCTAGATTTGGGGGGCATTGATGATACACTAATACACAAGGACTAGTTTGGCAAACCTAGGAAGGGGTGACTCAAGACCAAAGCTATCAGCTAAAGTAACTAAAGGCCAATCCTCGAGCCTACTAGCCAAGATAAGCTCACCAAATCCAAAGTCAATAAGGACCGAACCCAAAGATTGGGTTGTGGACCCATGCATCCGAAGTAGGAAATACCGATATTGACACTAAACCTAGATGAGCTCAGTGTCCTTAGTTAGCGACAAACCCACCCATGGGTCTACGGCACTATAAGGGGGTCATATTAAGCTTTGACCAATCCCGGATGATTCGGTTGAATCATAATCAATACCAAGTGATTATGGGATCTAACCCTCACCTATTTCAAGAAGTCAATCCCAAGAGATTTAGAATTGATAGCTGCCATTGCAAGAAATATATCAAAGTGGTTACCTAAAATCATTGGATCATGATACATTAAATCCTTGAAAACACTATAAATAGGAGAATGATGGGAGAGGTAAGGACTAATACCCAAACTCCTGTGTTACTTCTATTATTGAAGGCTTGACTAACTTGAGCATCGGAGTCATTGCCGTTAGAGAGTTCCTGATAGTCTTCTTTATAGGTGTCTCCTTGTGCAAGTTAATAGAGGGGTGGTTGAGTAAATCAAATCTCAAGGAGCCTCTCAGACCAAAATTGATAGTGAACCAACTCCGTCAATACCAATGTTACATGTAAACAACTTGACTAGCACAAATACACCCTGTTTATTAAAACTAAACTATTGACGAAGAAAACACAACCACTTTGTTGTGGCACATGCTCTGATGATTAGCAAAGTGATAGTTCCACATCGGCAAAATTGAACTTTATTGTGTCAACTATGGTGGTGATTGGGAGGTGTCACTCTTCCTTTATCTAAGCATTATGAGACAATAATTTTGGAATACATCTCACCCCCAATGACAACCCTAGAATAGGAGATTAACCCATAGTGAAAAGTCCAATTTATGCTTAAACCAATTGAATTCCTCTACAAAGGTAGTTTGCAATATATTGAATGCTTTGTAAAAGTTGTCTCATTAAATATGAAGGAAACATGCTCTATAGTCTTCCACTAGTCATCCTTCTCATGCTTAATCAAGTGCAACTTAGCATTGCAAAACTTAGCTAGTAGAGATAATCCCCATGGGGGGATCTAGAAAACACTCTTTAGATTGCATTTATTAGACCTTTTGAATGATTTGAGATAAATATTATTGACTTCTGGTATAGTTTGGTACCCTTGTAAGTCTCTTGATCGATTGTGCTTTTATTTTGTTTTTGAGCTATGTAGCAAATTAGCTCTTACATTTAATTTAATTTGACTTCCTTTTGGTGCTTGCACGCACTTGCAAGGTTCAGATGCTCAACATATAAAGTATGCAAGGTCCTCAGGAAGGTTGTGGGAGCATCCTCACTAGGTACGAAATATATCTGCCCTAACTGTCTTGCCTTCATATTTACCTACAAATAAAAGAGGAAAAGAAGAAAAATCTGTGAGTTTTTTAGATGCAACATCTAATTCATGAGAATAGATAAAATTATATAAAAAAAAGCCTACAAACTTACTTGCCGCCTCAACACAGGAGGTCCCTGTCTATCCCCTTTTTGTTATCTACGGATTAAATTTAAAATATAATATAATAAAAAAAATAAAATTTTAATTTAAATATATCAAATAGAATAAAAAATAAAAAAAATGAAAAAAAATGTGGAAAGATGTAGCTTATATAACCAAAACAGGATAATGGTCAAATGTTAATTCTTCATCCAGAACTTTGGCGTTAACGAGGAATTAGACATTGGATCTCAACATAGTCTTATGATCACCATGGAACTCCTTCTTTTCCGTCAGTGCACCAAGAATTTTTTGCATAAAAATATTAATTTTTAGTATAATTTTGGGATCCTTTTGCTAGTGAAGATGGGTGGTATTTATAAACTGAGAAAAAAGTTATATTAGGAGAAATTTTGATTGCTAATTTTGAATAATTTTTTGATTAATTAAAGGCATGTGGCTACATGTGGAGGGCATAAGAATTGGGCAGTGGAGATCATGCCACATCATTGATCTAGACTAGAGATATTAAAATTACGGGTTGGATGAGGTTTTGAATGCCAGCTACCTAGCACCTTACCATAAAAAGAGATGCAAGGATTTTGTCGCCCTTGTCAAAAAGGGGGGACTAGGATCCTAGAGCCCCAAATTCTAGGCTCCATATTTTTCATACCTAGGAATTCGAATTTCATTTTTAGTCCATTTTTCAACCATTTTTAGCCGATTTATAATCCATGTTCAACTTGCTTTCTCATATATTTGTGTGGCCCAATACGCGCGCGATAAAACTACTACATGCACGCACGAGAAAAGCGGGGTGGGCTCTCTTCTCACCTCCCGAATACTTTAGGGAAGTTAAATTTTTAAATTAACTTCCCCATTCTTGGTGTACTTTTTGCATGAAAGTCTAGATTTTAAACTGTATAATAAATTTACAAATAAACTCCTGAAATCTAAATTTTTATAAAAAAAGAGGTTCATTTTAATGCGATTTTATAATGGACAAATTTAAAATATCAATTTTAAGATATTTTGTAGCAAAAATTATAGATTCTTGTAAATAAACTGTCAAAATATGTAACTTTATAAATAGATTATTGAAATTTATAAAGTTATGATTAAGCTCAATTTTAAAGATCAAAACACCATTTTTCTCATAAATACAAAAATAAAGTGGTTGAAAATGTGAGAAAACCGATTGAGATATGGTACTTTTACAAATAAAACTCTTGAAAATTGTGGCATCACGTAAGGATTCAAATCATAAGATTTAACTAATTAAGTCAGCTTGAAGTTAGAATTTAAAGAACTAAAAAGATAGATATCTACGTCTCTCCATCAAGACAAACTTTAATTGTTCCATGAACCACAACCAATTCATATCAGTCTCGTTGTTGACAACAACAAAAGCAAGATGGTGAATGCTTGCCAAATTAAATAAGATGACTACATGTGAGTTTTACATGAGGCTAGAGGACATTTCTAAATTCATGGTAATATTGTCAATAAACATATATTGAACAACTACTATCTTGATTTTTATTGTTTAACATTGTCGTCATTCTTCACCGTGGCCCCAAGGAGTATGCCTGCATACTTCTAGTGTAGGAAAGTGCCATCTAAGAAAATCAAAGCCCAACAATCAGTCTTAAAGTTGGATACGCATGCAACAAATGAAAAGAACGCGCATTTGAAATGTTCTCCTTCGGCCTCTATGATGACAATACTTTCAAGATTTATTTTCACCAACGTATCCTTGTACAATCTGAGAAGGTCATATGATGCAATGTTCGAGCCATACAACTCTTGTCTAGCAACCTCTTTTCCATCTAAGGCCTTCCTATAACATTCCCTCATGTTTTAGTCATGTTGCTGTGTCTCTTTCTTTTCAATGGGTCTAAATAAATGACACTCTTTTATTTTGGACTTGAAGAGGTTCAATATCCACTTCTTTAATATTTTTGGGTGGATTGCCATTGCGAGACCACCACTGCATGAATGGACCAATTTACAGCTCTTTATCCGTAGCCCAAGGAGGGAACCGATGGTCAATGCATGCACTGTCCACGTATATGTATTCACCATGCAATGCACAATCACCTGTTTGTTAGTGTTCCTCTCAAAGACAAAATCAAAGTTTCTATTTATGGCAAAGCATCTAACCACATCTCAAAATGTTTTGATGTCTCAGAAACACTAGCCATGTCACTAATAAATGACAAAATCTCAAAATACAAGGGCACTGACCAAATTCTGCTAAATGACGACCAACGCTTGAGCAACAAAGATTCTGGGTCAAACAGGGGGACAACACGACTGTATGAAACAACTAAGACAAATTCTTTAAAGACTTGTAAACATCTATAATGTAAATATCAATATCTACACCTGCACCTAAGTCATTGTAGAGAGCTGACGTTGTTTAATGATAAGAATACAAGACAAAAATACAAAAACATCACTGGGTGAACAATGGAACATATTGCTACTTTGTGTCACATATGGTGGAAGCTTTATGACCAACAAAAAACGCATTGCTACCTACAATCGTTCCATTGAGAGATAGGATATTTACAACTTGATTGTGTGTTTAAAAAAAATTACTTACATCAATAACAAACATAAAGATGGACAAACTGAGGCCGATCATTAAACAGTAAGTACCCCACCATGAAAATGTAATAATTTATAATGTAGAAAAGGCAACTATAGATGTAAAGATTATGATTAAGGTGAACAAATTTAATGTGATCTTGCAACCTCAAGGATAAATACCCAACCATGAAAAAGTAACAAGTTATAATTAAAAAAATCCAACTAAGGATGTCAATATTATGATTAGATTAAGTTGTACAAATGCGATATGACCTTGTAACATCAAATGTAGAAAACCCACCGTGGAGGAGTAACATGCTATAATGTATAAATGACAACTAAGGATGTAAACGTCAGTAACATACAGTGTACATATTTAATATGACCTTCTACCTCAATTGTAACGCCTACCACGAAAAAATAACAACTTACAACATACGAAGGGCAACTAAGGATGCAAATGTTAGCATTATGGTGTACATATTTAATGTAATTTTTGCAATTTTTTACTCTTAAACTATAAATAACCTACTATGTAAAAGTAACATGCTATAATATACAAAATCTAAATAAGGATGTAAACAATATGATTAAGATATACAAACTTAATGTTACCTTGGACCCTCAAGTGCCAACAATGTTTGGTACGAACATAAACATCTCAAGAGAAAGTATGCAGGGTTGAAAATAAACCCTAGCATGCAACCAATTAGAGTAGACCACACCACCATTATTATTTTACAACTTGCATTAAAATAAAAAAATTCTCGAGAAATGTAAAGTCACCCATGGCAACCCCACTTAGATGCTTGAGTTAATAAAATTGTTCAAAAAAATAAAATAAGCCAGGACAAGGCACAATCCATTCATGATACGGCTGTGTTAGCATTAGACTAGGAGGGGGTGCGAGGCATGACCCAGGATATTGGCTATGCTAGGCTAGACCACCAACCCTTTTTGCCACTGTTACATGAGACACATGTCATAGTTCTAGCGGATGTCCTACATCCAATTGAGGTTGCAGTCTCTCTTGGGACGCCAATCTTCTCACCACACTTTCAAGACTCACCTTTCATTTGTTACATATTCCACCAATGACTTCATCCAATGTCGACCAGAGGTGAAGCTAAACATATAATGTTTGAGATGATTTTTATTATAATAAAATTTAATTAAAATTGAAATTTGTATGTCATCAAATTATACGTTTTAATTAAAGTTAAATTACATTCAAGTTTAATAAAAAATTGAGTTCAATTTAGATGTAAATTTTTAAAAAATTCAGGATCAAATTAAAATAGATTGAGTAGACTAAATATTTGAACCAAAATTGAGTCCAAAATTTATTTAAAATTTAAACAAAAATAACAAAATATAATAATTTTATAAATAAGTCTCTGAACTGAATAAATCTTTATAAATAGGTCATTAGCCAAATTTTTTTACCAATAAGTCTATAAAATAAGAATTTTATGAAAAAATTTAATAAAATCCTAAAATTACAAATCAATCTCGCAAATTTTGGGATTTGCAAATAAATCCTTCACATATCAATAATTATAATTTGGTGCTTATGAAATATAGGATTGGGGAATAAATCCCTCCAAAAATTTTTATTTATAAATAAATCCCTATAATTTTAACTTTTTATAAATAAGTCTCTCGAAATTTTTTTTTTGCAAATAAATCTAAATTTTGTTCAAAAAGAATCTTGAAAGTTAAGAACCTTTATAAACAAGTCCTTTTGACAAAAAGATGTCTTAAAAATTATAAAATTATAATTTAGTCCAATTTTTTAAAAATTTTATAAATAACCCCCTTATAAACTCAATATCCAATGTGAATATAATTTTCAAATTTTATTATCTATAATCAATAAACTCATTCAGAGAGTTATCCAATTTCAAACAAATACATCCACAACTATCCAATCTAAATAAATTTATCCAAAATAAATAGATAAGATTCTGGATTCAAATTTGAACAAAATTTATTCTAAACCAACTTGATCTTCTTGAATCTTATATAAGCCTATTAACATCAAAAAAAAGAGATCAGAGATCAAAAGATTAGAGGAGAGAAACTGTAAAGAAATCAAAGAGATCATTTAAAAAAAAAAGAACATATTAAAAACCAAAATCAAAACTAGAAAAGAAGAAAAAAAATATATAAGCTCTTATTTTATTTGTCGCTTCTCTTTCTGTTTTTTCTGTTTGATTTTCCTTCTTAGCAGGGGCTCCACTATTGCATCCCCTCTGGCCTTCACCCTGCAATCTCCACCCAAGCTCCACCTCTGCCTCTCGGCCGGGTTCACTTGCCTCCACTTCTGCGCTACCCATGACCAATCCGTAGCCGTCACACTACCGACGTGCTCCCTCCTGAACTCTGGCTTGCTTTGCCACTGGCTTCCTTGCTCCGCCTTGACCAGTCACTTGGCCACAGTGGAGCTCCAGCCACGATGCTCTATCGAGCCTCACCAATAGCCCACCCATCGCCAACCGAAAATCCCCTACACCCTCCTGCTTCGTAGCTTGTCGAGTCTCTGACCATCGCCTTATGCCTCTACCGTACACTGCTGGTCTCTTCCGTTGCTGCTTGCATAACCATGCTACCCGACCCCTTCACGTATCTGCCTTCCCGAGCACCGCTATCTCCCTGCAGCCCCTTGTCGATGATGCCCAAATTGTATACACTGCCCGCCCCCAAGCACACCAAGGTCGACAACCCACTCTAAGCCATTAGCACCTAACCCTCTCTGCTGTCGTCACCATCTAGAGCCGACCCGATCACCGTCCTCCGTTGGTCCACCTTCGAATCAAAACTTGAGCCACATGTACCTGCCCAGCAGCCCACACCTATGCAACCACCACCAGAACCCGTGCATGCTCACTCCAACTTCGCTTCACATCATCCTGCATTCGCCGTGCCCAATGGCCTTGAGCTCTGCCAACCCTCATTACCGCTCCAAGTCGTCCTTCGCCACCCATCTCGCCAAAGAAGGCTAGATCCGACCATGTCTGACCGGATCTAGCCAAGAGGAAAAGCGGATGGAGGGCCCTAGCCCTCCCCCTTATCATCCACCACTAGAGAGGGCCGAATTCGGCCAGAAGGAAGCTGGGCCGCCAAGGCCCAGTCAATAACGAAAAAACCCACAAGAGAAGATAAGTGAAAGAAGAGAAAGAATGCTTAAAAAAAAGGAAATAATAAAAAAAAAATTTCTCCTTTGGCAAAAAAATGAGTCTGACTATTTCAAAAAGAAGGGAGAAAGAGCTTTGCAATAAGGTAAAAAAATAATTTCAGTAAAAAATAAAAAAAATTCAAGAGTGAGGTAAGGAGGCAAATCGAAGGAAAATATTCAGAAAGAGTAGGAAATAGCTCATCCCCTATGCTTGCAATGACCTATGGCTTTGTGACTACTGATCAATAAGGATTCCACTGGCCTTCTGCTTGGTCTACTCTTGATTGGCTTGCTTGCCTCTTTCCTCTATTGTTGGTTGGCAGGACTGAGGGACATCAATATGAAAAGAGAGGTATTTCCATGGGTTTACCTTGGTATCGTGTTCATACTGTCGTATTGAATGATCCCAGTCGATTACTTTCTGTTCACATAATGCATACAACTCTAGTTTCTGATTGGGCCGGTTCGATGGCTCTACTCTACTGCATCCACGCCTGCATGATTGTTATCTTCATGCTCGTGGCCACCCACAACCCGTTATATGATGGTGGAACTCTATCAACACCACAGCTACCCGCAACCTCTCGAAGATGTTGAACTCTTAACATCGTTGTGGCCACCTATAGCCCCTCAAAGACGGCGAACCCTTAATACCGTTGTGACCACCTAAGGCCTCTCGAAAATGACAAATGTCATCACTCCAAGCAAGCATTTAGGCACACACCTCAGCCAACCTTCAAACTCGCATCTCAACTAACTTTCAAGCTCACACCTCAGCTAGCTCTCAAGTTCACACTCAGCCAATTTTCGGGCTCGCACTTGATGACTTAAACTTGAACCACAATCATCAAGATGTAAATTGAAACTCGATAAAGGTCCAAAATAAGGTTGAACTCAACCCAAACCAAATAAAATCAAAATTGAATCCTAAACATTGAATTGAATCAAATCATATTCAAATCGAAATTAATACTGCTCCAACTAGAGTTAATGATTAGTATTTAATAAATGTTTTTCTCAAATTGAATTCATCATTGAACATTCAGTGACTTTGCTGTCTCACATGATTCCCCTAGTTATGTTATAAAGTGTTAGTGTGAACCCAATTTCTGAAAATAGGAAGATCGAAGCATATCACTATCTTCCAAGAAGGAGTTAGTGAATTGTAATTCAATCAAATTTTAGCTATCAAGTTGAATCAATTGCAGACTTAAATCAAAATTAAGTGTTGAACTGATTTTGAACCGAACTCAGACCTGAACTATATTAGTCTTGACGAAATTAAATATGGTCAAATCGAGTTTTACTAGGTGTGTTGAAGCTTTAGCAATATGCTGCGGCTAAGAACAAAGGGTGATATGGCGATCCTGACCTAAACCAAAATTAATTTAAATAGAACTAAATAAGCTCAAACTAAATCTCGTTTGGTGTGCTGTTCAAAACTATACCTAACCCCACAAGCCATTGGTGATGCTACCAATCCAAAAAAGTTAATCGCCAATATGCTCAAAGTTGTCAACCACACATTAAAACTATACCCAACCTCACAGGCCATTGGAGATGTTACCAAACCAAAAAAGTTAATCTCCAATACACTCAAAGCTGTTGACCACAATTCAAAACTATACCCGACCCCCTAAGCCATTGGTGATATTACCAAATAAAAAAAAAATTAAATACCAACACACGCAAAACCGTTAGCTACACTTCAAGCTAGTCAACTCCAAAAACCATTAATGGTGAACCCTTCAAGCTAGTCAACTCTAAAAGCAATTGACGATGCACCCTTCAAGCTAGTCAACTCTAAAAGTAATTGACAATACATCCTTTAAACTAGTCAACCCCAAAAGCAGTTAATAACGGGCTTCAAGCTATTCAACTCTAAAAGTAATTGATGGCATTCCCCTCAAGTTAGTCAACTTCAGAAGTAGTTGAAGATGTGCACTTCAAGCTAGTCAACCCTAAAAGTAGTTGATGATACATCCCCTTGAGCTATCCAATCCCCTAAGTCATTGGTGACGCTATAAACCAAACATTCGTTCAAACCATACCCCACATGTTCTAGCACATGAGAGCGGGGCAGCAGCAAACATCAAACTCTTTTCATTCCCTTTTTTGATCTCATGTCATTCATGCATTCAAATTTATGTAAATGTAAAATGAGGGTATGCCCTTGAGTAAACCATGTACTATTTTTCTAAGATCAATCAAATGATGCTTTTTGCTTTCTTTCATCTCTTTATTTTATTAACTATGTTTCTCACTTTAGGAGATTTCTGATAATCATCAAGATAATTAACAATAGGGGTTTATGTTTATTAGAAGTCAATATTCTCACAACACCTAATAGTACACTTTAAATTAAAATAAATTTTGATTTGTGATTCGAGATCACTTCCAGGGTCCCCGCTATCCCAAGCCGCCAACATCAGTCCCACTTATAGTCTTCGCCCCTAAATGTGATGGTGCACAATAGTGAAATCATTGCAATACAATTGCCCCATTGAGTGAAATGGGTAAAACATATAATCAACATAAAACTTACACAAAATTACAAAGAAGATGAGAAAAAAAATAAAAGAATAAGAAAAACTACTATGATTCTTGTCTAAGAAATGAGCCTTAAGAGATCATCCGATGGAAGACAATTTGGCCACAAACAAATCATCTCAACTGTCCAAAAGAAAACAATGGGAGGAGGCAAGAAAATCCCAATCGAAAATAAGCCAACAAACGGAGGGCAAATTTAACATTCAAAAAACATATGTATGGGTAAGGCTGTCAACACTGTGCGAGCTTAGGTGGGCCCAAGGTTAAATTGGGTAGGCTTGAGGTGCATTAAGACTCGTTAAAATCCACTAACTTTTATATTAAGCCCTTTAGAATTCAGTCCATTAAATTGATACTAGCTCTGTTAAGACTTGTTAACTTTTATATACAAGAAAATAATAGTCATTAGTTGAAATATTATATTCCCAATCTCAATAAATAATATAAAAGAATTTAACAATAGTAAGCAAAACCATTACGACCCCGAGTATGTTGATAGCTCACAATAAAAATCATGTACAATCAATAATAAAATTATCTCAAATGTAATTAGAATTATTCATTCACTCGACTATCACTGATATTTCAAATTCATAAAAATTTGAAAAATAAACCCTAAAATTATTATAATTATAAAAAAATATTAAATATCGGACCAATCTAAACTTGTTCAAAAAACCACACAATTATTAAAATTCATATACAATCAGTAATAAAATTATCTCAAACATAATAAAAAATTCACATGATCATCATCAATATTTCATATCTACAAATAAAATATAGTCCAATTGATATAATCTAACTAATACTGCTCAAACTTACATGTCTACAAATAAAAGACAATCCGACTAATGCTAAAGGAAAAAGAAAGTAAGTCAAAATGAAATATCCCATTAACAAACAAAATAAAAGACCAAATTAATCAACAAAAACTTCATCTTCATAAATTGATTTTAGTCTTTGTTTCCTAAACCAAGGATCAAATTGATTAAATACAATTAAACTAATATTTGATATCAAAATTACACAAAGTGACAAATCAATTAAAATTATTTACGAATCCTAGAAAGGTAAATAAGCATGATTAACTATTGCGTTTCGCTAGCCAAATCCAAAATAAAATAAAATAGATTAGTTTTACAAATAACATATAAGAGAAAATTGAAAATTTGTATGTTTAAATACCTTCACATTTCAACCAATCTTATGCACATATCAACACTTTTAGTATCTCTAGATTGAGAGAAGTATGTTCATTATTAATAATTCTTTATAACGTATAAACTCTAATGCCATAGTAGATGTTGAAATATCTAATATATTTTTTTATCATCTTGAAAAGAATTAAAATTAGACTCATTTGTGTTTCACCAACTTAAAATATCAAAAAAAATTTGACATTGTACGGTCTTCTCTTTCAAGTATTAATCAATCTAAGGTCTAGTTTTTATAACAACATAATTTTGCACATACTTATCAAATCTATCCAATATGCAAGAATTTTGATTTAATCGTTCATTTTTATTTTCTTTAGCGATAATCAATCTACTCTCAAAATTCTCTTCCATGAAACTTGCAACAGACCTATATTGCTTTGCATACTTATTCTAAAGAAGATGAATATATTCATCTACTTTTTTGAGCTCTGTCGAGCTTGGCATGCATTATTTTGAAAGCATACTCAACAAATACCATTTTATAACTTGGATCTAGAATAGTAGCCATAACAAGTAACATAACACTATCATTAGAGCTAATTTGTGAACGTAAACTTGAACCATCATTGTTCTTAGTCTAATATTTGTCAAACTTTTATTTTACACTTTTTGTGTCATGATTCTAAAAAGGGTATTTGTAGTAGCGCATTCATCTCTCAATGCCACCTAAACATTAAAAATTTCATGTAAACACAAATAAATTGTAGGTTATTTGGTATTATAAAACACATTTATTGTATTGTAGAACAACTTTAAGAATTTACACATAAGTTCAATTGTCTCCTAATTTTCAGTTGTTAGTGCATTTTAAAATCTTTATTTCATATTTTTAGTGCATTAAATACTTGTTTGAAGCACAATACATTTTCTAACATGGGATACATGAAATTCCAATATGTCACAATATCATAAGACAATCTTTTTGTCCTACATAAACTAACTTTTACAACCACTTTGTTAAATTTTTGTTATTGTGCTTGTGTAACCTCAACAAATTTAACATTCACAAATACTTTGAATAACATATTAATACTCTATAGTATTTTTTTTTCCTTCCTAATTTTGATGATGAGCAAATCATATATAATGTCTATTTGAGTTATTTTTTAGTCAAAGTACATTAAAGCACTCACGAAAAATATTCAAAAACTTCAAATAGAAGGAAGTATAATGGTGGATCAGAGAGCGTGACTTGAAGAGATCAAAAATGGCCTGAAAGTAGCTCGAAGATGTTTATGACAACTCAAAAATTCGATAATAACACGGACATAGCCAAAGCAACTCCATAACCCAACATCAACTAGGTTTACATTTTCTTCTATTTTAGTTGAGTCAAAATTTTATTTTAAGATTAATTATTTAGAGCATATGTCATGTTGAGTTCTTCAATACACTCTTAATAAAAATCTTCTGACACAAACAAACATCTACTTGGCTTAGTAGATGATCGGTGTATCAAACAAAAGATTTAAAACTTCTGAACATATGCAAAATTAAACAACCAGTCCAAGAATCGAATGGCTAGATGGGAGTACTAGTTCTAATTTTTTTTATCAAAACTGATGATTGATTTGGAATTGGACAACCAGCTAAGAGTGCAAGTTCTGATTTTTTATCAGAAGCGAACAACCAGTTTGGAATCAGATACTTGGCTGAGAGATCTCCCAATTATGATAGACCAAGACTGGTTGACCAATTGTCCAAGTAGTTGACCAATGCAAGATTTATACACGATAAATAGCTAGTTTTTTTAAGTATTGGAGTGAAGCTAGTTGTAGGTTTTTACACTAACAGCTAGTTTCAACCCATAAGGTATAAATAGGCTAGGATAAGTTTCTCTTTATAATTTTACAACTTCTAAATCTTTGTGGAGAAGAATTAAGGAACTTCTAGCTCTACAACCATCAAATGCTTTAAGCCTTTAAATTTCAAACCAAATTTTTATTGCCCTTTTATTGAATCTAGAGAGAACTTGTTATAAGCATAAAGTATATCATTTTTATATATTTTTACTTGTAATTTACTTTAAAATTATTTGGAGTGATTGAGAGACTAAATCTTCAGTGTAAAGTGTATCTTGTCGGTTGAAGCAAGATCAATTATAAAGAGTTGGCTTCACTAACGAAGTAATACTCTATTGGAGGGTTAAAGTCTTTAAGAGCGAGAAAATGACCATGGAGTAGGAGCAATTGGTCTCTAAATCACGTAAATCATGATACATTCATTTCTCTTTTTATTACATTATACCACTTGTGGTTTGATTGAGAATTATGTGAAATTACTTTAGTTGATTGAATTGGATTTTGATGTTATGCAATATCGCTATTTGTTTTATAAAACCTAATTCAACCCTCCCTCACCCCACCTCTCCCTCTTAGGTGATTTTTGGGCTTTCATTTGTTAAAGATAATATTTCTATTAGTTCCTCTACAATTAGATATTACTCTTAGTTGAAAAACTTAAGCATAATTTATTATCTATTAGTTAATTATATGATAAAGAATTTCATATCTTGTTTAAATCTAATTATTACATAGTTAGACATAATAATAGCAATAATATTATTTTATGGATCATTGTAATGAAAATATCTATTCTATTGATCAAGATGACTTAAATATTGAAAAATATTTTATACATCATAAAAACAATGAATGTCTATGGCATAAAAGGCTTGGATATATGTGCATGGATACAATTGCCGAAGTCAACTGAAAGGAGTTAGTAAGAGAACTACCCAAAGTTAAATTCATCAAAAATCAATTATGTGACACATGCTAAATGGGAAAGCAAGTGAAGTCTTCATACAAACTTAAGAAAGTAGTGTCAACTACACGGCCATTACAACTTCACCTAGACTTATTTGGATCGATTGAGACTACAAGCCTTTGTAATTATTGATAATTTCTCTAGATATACGTGGGTTATATTTTTTGCTAGTAAATGTGATGCTTTTGGTACTTTTATTGGTTTTACAAAATGTATTCAAAATAAAAATGCTATTTGATTTCAAAAATCCATAATGATCATAATGGTGGATTTGAAAGTTATCTATTTAAAAAATTTTACATTGAAAATGGTATTGATCATAGCTTCTCAACTCCTTATACTTCACAACAAAATAGAGTTATTGAAAGAAAAAATAAATTTCTTCAAGAGGTAACAAGGGTCATGCTTAACGAATACCCCTTACCTAAGTATTTGTGGGTGGAGGCCATTAACATGGCTTATTATACCTTGCATAGAGTTTCTATTCATCCTATTCTTAACAAAATTACATTTGAGTTGTAAAATGCAAATAAGGCAAATATTGCATACTTTCATGTCTTTAGATGCAAGTACTTTATTTTAAACATACAAGATTATTTATTAAAATTTGATTTTAAAACTTTTTAAAGGCATGTTTCTTAATGATTCATATACTTCTGAAGCCTATAGAGTCTTTAATAAGTCCTTCATAATTGTTGAAGAGTCTATTAATATTAAATTTGATGAATCTAACCCTTACCTGAATAAAAAGTTTATTAATAATGAGGTAAAGATCACCAAGAAAATAGAAGATATGCAAATAGTAAAGCACAAAGAGAATGAAATAAGCAAAGGATCCAAAGATAAGAATATTGATAATGGAGATGATGAGACAAAGGAACAAGAGCTTGGCAAGAAGTTACCCAAGGAGTGAAAATTCAAGAAAAATCATCCAATGGATCAAATCATAGGTGTTATTCATCAAAGGATAAAAACTTGTTATGTTATTAAGTATAACCTTTATCCTATTGTATTTCTTTCTCATATTGAGTGTAGAAACTTTGAGAAAACTCAAAAAAATAAAAGTTGGATTCTTATTATATAAGAAGAACTAAATTAATTTAAGCAAAATTAAATTTGAGCACTCGTTCCTAGACCAAATAACTATCTAATTATTGGTATCAAATGGATCTATAGGAATAAACTAGATGAACATAATGTTATGATTAGAAATCAGGCTAGATTAATTGCCAAGGATTTCAACCAAATTGAAGGTATTGAATTTGATGAAACTTTTGCACCTGTGGCTTGTTTAAAATTAATTTGCATTTTACTTGCTTTTGCATATTTTCAAGGTTTTAAAATATTTTAAATAGATGTCAAAAGTGTTACCTTGAATGACTTTTTATCTAAAAAAATTTATATTGAACAACCTCCCGAATTTCAGAATTCAAAAATTTTAAATATTTTTTTAAAAATTGAAGAATGTACTATATGATTTTAAGCAAGCTCGAAGAAGTTGATGTAAGAAACTAAATTTCTTCTTGATTTCAAATAGTTTTACAAGGGGTTATGTACACACTATACTATTTCTCTTGAGAATGCATAATGACTTATTAGTAGTGTAAATTTATATTGATGACATTATTTTCAGTGCTACTAATATAAAATTTTGTGAGATTTTTGCAAGTACAATGCAAGAAGAGTTTGAGATGAGCATGATAAATGAGTTTAACTTCTTCCTTAGACTACAAGTCAAACAACTAAAAAATAAAATCTTCATAAGCCAAGGCAAGTATGCACAAGAATTACTCAATAAGTTTGATATGGATCAAACTAAAGTTATTGAAACTCCTATGAGCCTCTTTGCCAATCTAGGCAAAGATGAAGATGGTAAAAGTGTCGAAAAAAAATAATATAGGTAGTCTATTATATCTAACCATAAGTAGACCGGATATCATATTTAGCATGTGTATGTATACTAGATTTCAAAGATCACTTAGGAAATTACACCCGGTGGCCATAAAATATATACTTAAATATCTTAAGAATACACTAGATTTAGGGTTGTGGTATCCAAGAGATGATTATCTTGATTTAACCGATTTTTGTAATGCGGATTATACGAGGTGTTATGTAGATAGGAAGAGTACTAGTGACACTTGCCAATTTTTTGATAAAGCTCTTGTTTTATGGAGCTCTAAAAAATAAAATTTTAGGCTCTTTCTATAGTTGGGACCGAATATAATATCATCGGATGTTGTTGTGCTCAAGTCTTATAGATGCGACAAACACTCTAGAATTTTGGATGTAGTTTTACAGGAATTTTGATTTTTTGTGATAACACAAGTACCATCAATCTTTCAAAAAATCCAATTTTGTATTCCCATTCTAAGTACATTGGCATTCAACATCATTTCCTACGTAATCATATTTTAAAAAAAGGACTTTTCACTGGATTTTATTGTAACCAATTATCAACTTATAAATATTTTTACAAAATCTTTAGATGAATCTCAATTTATTTTTCTTAGAGAAAAATTGAAAATTTTATCGATTGGTTGATTTCAAATTTTATTTTTAAAATTTTATGAAGAGTGATGTTATTACTGAGTCAGTTGTTTGATTTGTGTACCAATCAACTAGTTGCCCTAAGAGATAGTAGACCATTTTCCATCAATCAAACAATTCCTATACTAGTTGACCAATTCATATGGTAACTACTCACCTAAATCCTCAGCCAGTTAACCGGTCGGATGAAGCAATTGACCAATTCATGAAAATCAAGTGTGATTTTAACTAAAAAAAACCCTAGCGGCCATCCGCTTTCTCTATTTTCTCTCATGCACAGTAGCTCAAAGTGACTCCTCATGACTCCCTAACAGTGATTTCAGGCAATCCAAATCCAACTTGCTAGGCTTTGCCCTTCCTACCTTGGTTCTCCTCCATACCTAGCCCTACTTTCCTTCTTTCACTTCAAATAGCTCCAAGATTCAAGAGCATTGCTTTCAAGAAGAGGAAAGATGAAGGATCTTCATTCTTCTCCAATAATCAAGTCTTTCCTCCTGAATTTTCATCTCTTGAAAACTTTTCTCGATTCCAAATAAATTTTCATCCTCTAGAATTGTTGTTCCTAGAACCGTTGATTTTAATGACCTTCATTCATTGAATCTTAGATCTCTTTTTGATACTCAATGGTGGATATTTTTTTAACTTAACCATGAATCCTATCACAATCATGATGTCTGCATCTTTTATGCTAATGATTCTTTTAATGAATATAGCAAAACTTTTGGCACGTCTTATGGAGATAAATCTATGCCTCTTAGCACTATAATTCTTGGATCTATTTTTAGTGTTCCTATAGATGGGAAGAGACTAATTCTGACTCAAAAATGGTTTGGCCAACTTCTCTCATTTTAGTCAGTTGTTGAAATTATGTTTGAGAAAAATTGGGATGAAGTCATAAGGAAGTTATAATCAAACCTCCTCTCACCTCGGGCTCATGTGACCCACCAGATCTTGGCCTACACCCTCCTTCTGAAAGGTGGGCATTGTAATGTGGTATCCTTCATGACATTGTATCTCAGTCACTCTATTCCAACTGGGCATAGAGTATGTTTACCCTATACCATCCTTCACCACAAAGCCCTGTATCTTATATACACCCATGCTACCCTTGGCTTCTCTGGAGTCATTACTAAAGTCCTTGGGAATTTTGGGACTCCTATTCCTCATTGTGATATCCAATTGTAGCATATCTTCACCTCCTTTGATATGTTTTGCCATTTTATGCTTTACTGAATAGGTTTTAGCGAGTGCAATGGCACTTGGGTTTGTAGGCATGTCAAAGTTGCAAAGTAGGGAGATGCTCGGGGAGAGGAGGTTGAGTTCATTACCATGGAGAGAGGCCAAGGAGCAGGACATGACTTTGACCTTAATACGCCTCCACTTGCCACATCCTCAGGCCCATATTCAGATTTCTCTAAGTGATTGGCTTATTTGGAGGATTTCACATAGAGCGCGACTCATAGACCAAGCCCTTAATTTCTCTATTTTGTATTTAAGCATTTAATGGTGTTTCAGACATGGATGTTTTAGATTATGATTTTCGTTTGTACTTGGATGAGACTTTTGTTATGTTCCTTAATGTTATGGATATTGAAATCTTGATTGGTTTAATTTATGGATTTTTTTTGTGTTTTTTTAGCCTATTAAATATCCACCTCTTAGGAACATATATATGCACATTTCAAGTGTCTTGAGATCTTATCTATGGGCTATTTGTTATCCAAGTTATTGGCTTGTATATATACAGGTTGTGTTCTTTAACTTTACAAGGGAGACTGTTCTTTTTATATCTAATCTTATATCCTACTCTTTTTATTGATGTCAAAAGAGAGAGATATATAAAATGGAGATATATATATATGGAGAATATATATACATGGAAAATATACATGCTCTCATTTGCGTATTGTGCTTTAAATTTTTAAATATTTTTTGGAGTCTTTCATCATCAAAAATAAGGAGATTATTATCCTTTCTAATTTTGATGATGAGAAAACCATATTTAATATCTATTTGAGTTGTGTTTTAGTCAAAGTACATTAAAACTCTCAAAGGAACATTCAAAAGCTTCAAATAGAAGGAAGCGAGATGATGGATCGGTGTTTAAAAAGATCAAAGGATGGCTTATAAGTGACTTAAAGGTGTTTATAATAACTCAAAGGTTCAAGAATGACATAGACATAGCTAAAGAAACTCAAGAACCCAATATTGACTAGGTTTATATATTTTTTTATCTTAGTCGAGTAAAAAATTTATTTTGAGATTAATTTTTTAGAGCATATGTCACATTGAGTTCCATAGAAAACTCTTAACAAAGTTTTTCTAACAGAACCAAATGTCCACTTGTCTTAGCAAACAACTGGTTGTATCAAATAGAAGATTCAAAACTTCTAAACTTAAACCAAATGACCGATTCAGAACTGGATGATTGGTTAGGAGTACAAGTTCTATTTTTTTATCAGAATCAATCAATCAGTTTGGAATCGGACAATCAACTGGGTGTGTCAGTTTTTATTTTTTATCAAAATTGGATGACCAATTTAGAACCCGACGACCACGTGAGAGATCTCTTAGTTCTGATAGACCAGAATCGGTCGATTGGCTATCCAAGTAGTTAATTGATTTAGGTTTTTTACATAATAAATAACTAATTTTTTAACCATTGGAATGAAGCTAGTTGCAGGATTTCATACCAACAGCTAATTTCAACCCATAAGATATAAATATGCTAGGATGTGCTTCTCTAAGTAGTTTTACAACTTTTAAATCTTTGTAGAGAAGATATTAAAGCCCTTATAGCTCTCCAGCCATCAAATGCCCTAAGCCTTCAAATTTCAAACCAAATTTTTATTGTCCTTACTCAATCCTGAGAGAAATTATTGTGAGTATAAAAGGTATCATTTTTATACATTTTCACTTGTAATATACTCCAATGTTATTTGGAGTGATTGAGAGATGCGAAGTACATCTTATTAGTTGGAGCAAGATCAAGTGTAAGAAATTGGTTTTATCGATGAAGTAAGGCTCTAATGGAAGTTGGAGTCCTCAAAAGTGAGATAGGGATTGTGGAGCAGAAGCAGTTGGTTATCGAATTACACAAATCGTGGTACATTCATTCCTCTCTTTATTTATGTTATAGCACTATAACTTGATTGAGAATTGTGTAAAATTGTTTTGATAAATTGAATTGGGATTTGATTTTATTCAAAATCGCCATTTGTTTCACAAAATCTAATTTCCCTCCCTCCCTCCTTTTAGGTGATTTTTGGGCTTTCATATAGCCCATCTTATACCATCAAATTTAAAATGTGTCTATAATATTTTATATGAAATATCTTTCCTTTAAGCAACAAAATCTTCTCTTCACAAAATTAGTTTTCACTTTACAATAGATAGAGTTGTTGGATGATAAATTATTCAAAATAGTGGATGATATTTTTCTATCAATTTCACATTCATCAATACATTGAAGAAGAACTTGTGCCATAACAACACCAGTATTGGATGATTTAAACACAAAAATTTAATGATTCATTTTTAAAATTTCTAATCATTATTCACAAAATGTGTTGTGACATACGTATAACCTAATATTTAAATAGAGATCCATATATCTATTATAAGTACAATCCTACTGTATATACTGAAATCACTCTTTAGGTAACTTTTAGTCATTTGTATAATCTTTCATAATCTCTTCTAAAAGTATTATGTATAATCATTGAGAATTCAAAATTAAGACTACACAAAATTCTTTTAAATTTTTTTACTATTAACAAAAGCAAAGGGCAATTCATCTTAAATGATCTATGCAACAATTTCTCTATGAGTGAATTCAATATCAAATTTAAAATTCGTTGGTGATCCTCTATTAGAAGTTGATTCATATAGTAGTTTTTCAATCAAATTGGATAACAAATTTGATACCTTCTCATATGACTTATACCTATTTTATTTGAATACACAAAATCTATGAAATAATATCTATAGATGACTTTCTCAGACCCATTAATTACTTTCTTCAATTTAAAGTTATTCAAAGCTTCAGAAGTCTTTAACACGTTTATGCTTTGAAGAAGACTCTGATGTTTGAATTTGAATAGTTTCAATGTCTAATAAACTTGACACAATTTTTTGGAACACTTGAATATATCATATTTAATGAAAGTCAAAATTACAACCTCTAAAAATAATTTCATTTGAATCCAAATAGATTTAATATAGCATGCTCCTTATAATCTATTTCTAAAGGATAAGGCTCATACCCTCTCAAAAATGATTTCTCTATTGTAACCAATTGTTACTATTTTGTGTGTAATCATAAAAAAAAATTTAGTAGCATTTTCCCATAGTTTTCTAAGTACAATAATATGATACTAATTGGCTATATTAATTACTCAAATAGCGAAATAACATTGCACAACCTCACATAAATATGTACCCAAAGAATAAGAAAATACTTACCGAATTTTTTTTTATTACAAATTATGGCTCAAAATATGAGTTTCAATCAAACTTAAATTGCATCCGAATTTGATCGAAAATTCAGCTCAAATTTGGACTTAAATCATTGAAAAATTCATGTTCAAGTTAGGCCAAATCCAAACGAAGTAATTGAGCTGGATATTTATACCAAAATTAGCCCCAAATTTATCTAAAATCTAGACCAAATGACAAAATATAAAAATTTTGTAAATAAGTTTTTGGATTAAATAAATATTCATAAATGAGTTTTTAGCTAAATTTTTCTTATAAATAGATTCCTGAGATAAGAATTTTACAAAAAAGTCCAATAAAGTTCTAAAATTATAAATCAGTTCCGTAAAATTTAGAGTTTGTAAATAAACCCCTTAAGAAAATGATAATTGTAATTTAATCCTCATAAAATATAAAGTTTACGAATCAATGCCTCCAAAATTTTTTATTTGCATATGAACCCCTAGAATTTTAATTTTTTACAAGTCGCTCAAAAATTTTTATGTACTGATAAATTTAATTTTTATTTAAAAAGAACCCTAAAAATTTTAAAACTTTATAAATAAGTCCTTTTACAAAAAAAACCCTTCAAAGATTATAAAATTATAATTTAATCTAATTTTTTGAAAAAAATTTGTAAATAATCTCTCTATAAATTGAATCTTTGAGATGAGTATGTTTTTCAAATTTCGTCATCTATAATAAATAAACTTATCCATATCTCTCCAAAGACTTATACAATTTCAAAAAAACTACATTCATATTCATCTACAATAATTTAATTTAAATAAAACTCATCCAAAACAAATAGATGAGATTCTTAATTTAAATTTGAAAGAAATTATTTCCGAATTAGTCCAATCTTTTTAAACCTTATAAATTTCTGCATGTACATATAAGAAAAGTGTGAAAGAAAATTAGAGCGCGGAGATTTACGAAACCAAGAATACAATACAAAAAAGTCAAGAATCAAACCAATCCAGTAAGGATTTGGGCTTTTATCTTTTGTTCTTCTTTGTTTTTTTCTTCTCATCTCTATCCCTTGCTTTTTCTTTCCTGCGAGATCCTTGACCATCCACCATCATCGGACTGGCTCCTCACTGCTACTGTGCTCTGCGCTTCTGTTCCGTGGCTGTCCATGCTTTGATGAGCCTTCAACCGTGCAGCCACCACCTCCAACCTATGCAACCACACCGCTGTGATCTGTACTGCCAGCAATGTACCAGCTCATGCTAATGTTGTGCTGACTGGTAATGACCTTGTCCCTGCGCATAAGCCGCTCCGGTGTCCTCTCTGAAAGGGCTCATGTTGATTTCCCTCTAGCGATGTTTGTGGCCAGCTTTGCCGGTCATGCTACCACCACCTAGCAATGTTCCGCTGTTGGACCAAACTCTAGGTGTCTCTGTCACCATGCTTTCATCACCCCAACGACCTTTCGCCAACTGCCTGCCTTTCTGCGAGCTATGCTGCCACCACAGTGTGCCATATAGGCACCATCGCCTCTGCCTTAGCTGGTGCCACTTGTGCTGCCTCGACGACCTTGCAGCCATCACCAACCACCTGAGTCATGCGCAAATCCCTTTGCACATCGACCCGCGTTGCTCCGACGCATCTAGGCGCTACCTCGCGCACAGCTGGCTGCATATCCGTCTTCACCCTTGCGCAGCAATTGCAGCCACCACCTCTGGTCTGGCACCAACATACCGCCTCCACACCGAACATGTAGACCTGCACGACTGCACTTTGCTCGCAGCGGTGCTCCCCACGCCAATGGCCTCTTTCACTCCCGCTGCCTTCTTCACCGCTCTCTGCCGGCAGCTACTACCAAGCGCCTCCTTTGCACAACACCAATTCGCAGCTCTGCATCGCCGTTCTTCTCCCAATCGCTGTGGGGCAGCTCTGCTGCCGTGCTGCACTTTGCCTCCTTGCTGTACTCTACCGCCATGGTCGTCGTCCACCTCACAACCAGCACTGCCATCTGCAGCATCTCGCTACTGTATGCTGCTGGTTGGAGCTGAATCTGGCCGGATCCCGATCGGATCAGTCTACGAGTTGGAAGGAGACGAGGATCCGGAGAGTTGTTCGGCTAAGGGTGCGAGGGAGAAATGGAAGAAGATGTAGAAGAATCGAGTGAAGGAGAAGAGGAGGTAGTAGGTTTTGTTGAGGAAGAATATGACGTAAAAAAACAGAAAGAAATATGGAAGGAAAAGTTGGAAGCCTGCTGTGAGGGTTAAGAAAAAAAAAAGTTAAAAAAAAAAATGAAAGCTGGCTGCAGGAGGAAGGCTAAAAAAAAGTTAAAATAAATAATATGAGCCTGCCAGCTGTAGATAAGTTGTTGCGACATGTTAAAAAAAAAAAGGCCCACATTCGGGAAGGGGGCTGCAGCCCAAAAAAAATTGAAAGGAGAAAAATTTATAAAAAAATTATGATGAAATTGTTGTTAAAAAAAAAAAGGGGAGACATTAAAATAAAATGGGAGGAGAAAATTTAAAAAGAGAAGGAACTGGTTTGTTGTATGTGATTATTCAAAGATAACGATGAAGACGAAAAATTTTTGATCTCACTGTGACTAGTCGTGACTCTACTCAAAGATAATAGACTCGGAACATCACGTCGATCACTTGTTGTCTTCTTTAAAAACGGTGAACTCTTAATACTACTCACGACCACCAGTGACCCCTCGAAAACGACAAATTCTCATCATTACAAGTCAGTCTCGGACTTGTACTTAACCATCCTTCGAGCTTGTATCTAAGTTAGCCTTCAAGTTCGCGTTCGAGTTTGCACTTACTAGCTTTCAAGCTCACACTTAATTAGGCTTTGAGTTTGCATCCAAACTAACTAATTTTTGGACTCACATCTAAGCCAATTTTCAGGCTCACACTTAATTAGCTTTCGGGCTCGCATTCAACCAGACTTCTGGCTTGCACTTAACCAGACTTTATACTCTCACTTAACTAGCCTTCGCCCTTGCACTCAGCTAGCTTTCAAACTTACACTCAACTAGCCTTCGGGTTCGCACCCAAGTCAATTTTCACCCTCACACTCAACCAGTCTTTGAGCTCACATTCAAATAATCTTTCGAGCTCACACTCAATCAACCTTCAGATTAGCACGTACAACAACTTTCGAGCTCGTACTCAACCAACCTTTAGGCTCATATTTAGTCAACCTTCAAACTCGCATTTAAATTAACCTTCAAACTCGTACTTAACCATGTTGGGGGAGCCGAAAGAGTGTCGAAACGGAATAATATAGTGAGCCGGACACCAAACCATCCCAAAAGCTTAAGCTCATGGGATATGGGTCTTTTTCACTATATATATTAGACCCTATCTATCCAATATCCGATGTGGGACTAATTTATCACACCTGACATTATAACAATCTCCCCCTTCAGGTGTGATTTGACCACATCAATTTTAACACTCTTAATCAAGAACTTTTTTACTCGACCAGTTCCACCGTGTGACCCACATCAACGGATTTTTTGTCTCATTCTTTTTGATTTTTTAAGAGAAACTAACATACGACTTAATTCAGTTCAGTCGCACCATCACGGTAATTTCGGTCTTAAGAGTTTGCACAGCTTCGAACCTGAAGCTCTGGTACCATTTGTTGCGGAAAATATCGATGTCCACCACAATTCACAATATAGAGGAAGAACAGAAAAGAGGAAAAGATAGCACACAAGAGATATATGTGGGAAGACGATCCAGAGAATATTGTATTGATGAGGAAAAGAAAAGAGAAGATTACAACGACGGAGACGAAACTCCAATATCACCAACTCTCACTCTCTATTTTCTATATCTTGAGACCCTTACATCAATGGTGTATTTATAGATGTGGCCTAATGATGTTTGAGTCAAAATAGAAGACTGACTCAAATAAGACTTCTATTAATTTAAGACTTCTAGAAGATAAATCTAGATAAGGATTAGGCCCATTAATATAATTAAGACTATCCGGAAAATCCGGATTCGAGACACCATAAAGCCAACAATCTCCACCTTGGCTCGAATCATCTTATTCTCTGAATTTGAATCTTCAATAGATGTCTTTACCATTACCTCCTGGGATAGGATCAGCGACCTTGAATATTGATCAAGTCCAAACAGAGGTTGAACTTATCAATCGGAATCACCTTCGTCAACATATCTGCAGGATTTCTTGAAGTATGAATCTTTTGTAAAGAAATCTCGCCGTCTTCAATAATATCCCGAATAAAATGAAATCGACATCTATATGCTTTGATCTGGCATGATACATTTGGTTCTTCGCAAGGTGTATGGCGCTCTGACTGTCGCAAAAAATAGGAAGAACATGTTGAGAAAAACCAATTTCACTTGCCAAACCTTTTAGCCATAGGGCTTCTTTGACGGCTTCTGTAGCTGCCATATACTCAGACTCTGTTGTAGATAATGCTACAGTTGACTGTAAGGTACACCTCCAACTAATAGGTCCTCCACAAAGAGTGAAAAGATAACCAGTGAGGGATCGGCGTCGATCAAGGTCTCCAGCATAGTCTGAATCGACATAGCCAATAATTTTGGCCTCTTGCACTGTATTCCTGTCGAAACATAAACCAATATTAAGAGTACCTTTAATATATCTTAATAGTCATTTCATGGCCTGCCAATGCTCTTTTCCTGGATTTGCCATGTAACGACTAACAACGCTGACTGCTTGTGCAATATCAGGTCTTGTGCATACCATAGCATACATTAGACTTCCAACAGCACCTAAATCTTTCATCTCAAATTCCTTTTTCATTTTAAACTTTAAATCATTCAGTAGAGATATGTCTTGAGTAGCGATAAGCATATCATCAACATAAAGAAGCAATATAATAAATGAGTTATTGGCATGCATCTTAAAATAAACACAGCAATCATGTTTGCAGTGGATGAAATCTTGACCCAGCATAAAACTATCAAACCTTTTATACCATTGCCTTGGAGACTGTTTCAAACCATAAAGTGATTTGTTCAACTTGCAACAAAATTTTCTTTGCCTTCTTGGATGAACCCTTCAGGCTGTTGCATAAAAATTTGTTCTTCTAATTCTCCATGCAGAAAGGCAGTTTTGACATCAAGCTGTTCTAACTCAAGATTATGAAAAGCAACTAAAGCAAGTAGAAAACGAATAGATGTGTGTTTAACCACAGGAGAGAAAATTTCATTAAAGTCAATACCCCCTTTTGTGAATACCCTTTTGCAACTAAACGGGCCTTGAATTTAACACCATCTATCTCAGAGAAATCCTCTTTCTTTCGAAATACCCACTTGCAACCAATTGCTCTTTTACCTTTTGGTAATTTCATCAGATCCCAAGTATGGTTCTTTTGAAGAGAGTCCATCTCTTCATTCATAGCAGCTTGCCACTGAGAAGAATTCTTATCCTGTACTGCTTTTTTATAAGAAGAAGGATCACCATTGTCAGTAACTAAAGCAAAAGCTACCATATCTTCAAAACTATACCTTTCAGGTGGCTTTATTTTCCTTTGAGATCTTCGAAGTGGAGTCTTTTCAGAAATTTGATTCTTAAGATTTTCTTGAGAGTTGGGCATACCCTGAATATCTTCTTCTGAAGGAATTACATGCTCCACCTCCACTTGCATTATATCATTGGGATCTTTCTTGAGAGATTTTAGCATACCACTTTCATCAAATACTATGTCTCTCTCAATAATTACATTTGAAATAGTAGGATCCCACAAATGATAGCCTTTGACGCCTTTGGCATAACCCAGGAAAATACACTTTTTGGAACGTGCATCTAACTTATCCTTGACAACATGCACATAAGCAGAGCAACCAAAAATCTTTAAAGAAGAATAATTTGCAGGTTGACCAGTCCATACCTCTTCAGGAGTCTTGCAATTAATGGCTGTTTGAGGAGAGCGATTCACAATGAAGCATGCTGTATTGACTGCTTCTGCCCAAAAATCTTTATCAAGATTAGCTGTACTGAGCATACTACGTGCTTTCTCCAACAAGGTTCTGTTCATCCTTTCAGCCACACCGTTGTGTTGAGGTTTTCCTGGGATGGTAAAGTGACGCTTGATGCCTTCATCTTCACAGAATTTGAGAAACTCTGTTGATTTGTACTCTCCGCCATTATCACTTCTGAGATATTTGATTTTTCTGCCAGTCCTTTTTTCAACTGAAGTTTTCCACCGTTTGAAAACAGAAAACACCTCGGCTTTGTGATGCAAAAAATAAATCCACACTTTTCTGGAAAAATCATCAATAAAACTGACAAAATAACGAGCACCAGATTTTGATGGAATAGGAGAGCACCACACATCAGAATGAATATAATCAATTAAGCCTTTAGTGCAATGAATACCAGTGTTAAACTTTACCTTGGACTGTTTACCATAGAGACAATGCTCGCAGAAATCCAATTTGCATGAGTTGAGACCTTTCAGTAATTTTCTTTTGTTGAGCTCATTTAAACCTTGCTCACTCATATGACCGAGACGCATATGCCATAATTGAGTCATATCAGAAGAAGAAGAAGACTGAGAAATTGCTGCTCCACCTGCAACGGTTTTTCCTACTAACTTATATAAATTTCCATGCTTTAGGCCCTTCATTACTATCAATGAGCCTTTAGCAACCTTAAGAACTCCACCTTCAGCAGAATACTTATAACCAGCAGAATCCATAGCACCCAAAGAGATCAAATTCTTTTTCAAATCAGGAACATGTCTGACATCAGTAAGAGTTCTAATAATATTATCAAACATCTTAATTTTGATTGTTCCAATTCCAACAGTTTTGCATGGATTATTATTACCCATCAAAACTAAACCACCATCATAAGGCGTGTAGTTTTCAAACCAATCCTTATTAGGACACATGTGATAAGAACAACCAGAATCAAGAATCCAAATATCATGGTAACGATCAAAATTAGAACTAATAGAGAGAACGTTACCCAAATTATCATCAGAACTCTCTTCAACAACTGAAACTTGTTCTTTGGCTTGCTCTTTAGATTGAGATTCTCTTTCTTTCTTTGCTTTGAGCTTCCAACAATCTTTAATTGCATGTCCCATCTTTTTACAATATCTGCAGTTTATTTCTTTGGATTTGGATCTAGAACGACCTGTTCTTGATCTTTCTTTGGTACGACCTCTGACAATTAATGCTTCTGAGTGTGACACATCCCCTCCAATCTTTTTCAAATATTCATTAGATAGAAGGGCAGCAGAAATATCGTCAAATTTCAAATCCTTTCCATACATGAGAGTAGTTTTAAGATTCTCAAGAGAAGGAGGTAAGGACGATAATAAAATAATTGCCTTGTCTTCATCTTCAATTTTAACATCAATGCTTAACAATTGAGAGACAAGTTTATTGAAAGCATTAAGATGATCAACTATATTCGTACCTTCTGTCATTCGAAAATTGAAAAGCTTCTGCTTTAAATAAACTCGATTTGAGATAGACTTACTCATATACTGTTTCTCCAACTTTTTCCATAACTCTGAAAGTGATGTTTCATCAAGAAACAGATAGAGTACCTCATCGGTAAGACTGAGGATGATTGTGCTATGTGCGCTGGCCTTTTGGTTTTCCCAGACACTTTCGGTGACATCTTCAGGCTTGACGTCCTCCAATGTGTGTCTCAACTCTTGTTGAGTAAGAATTGCACGAACTCTTGCTTGCCAAATAGGAAATCCTTGCTTTTCATTGAATTTCTCTATATCAAACTTCGTAGTAGACATATTGAACCAAGCTCTGATGCCACTTGTTGGGGGAGCCGAAAGAGTGTCGAAACGGAATAATATAGTGAGCCGGATACCAAACCATCCCAAAAGCTTAAGCTCATGGGATATGGGTCTTTTTCACTATATATATTGGACCCTATCTATCCAATATCCGATGTGGGACTAATTTATCACACCTGACATTATAACATAACCAGCCTTTGGATTTACACCTTAATCAGCTTGTAGACTCACACTTAGCATACTTTTGAGCTCGCATACAAGCTAACCTTCGGGCTCACATATTATTCACCCTTTAAACTCACACTCAATCAACCTTCTAGTTTACATCTAAGTTAATTTTCGGACTTGCACTCAGTTAGCCCTTGGGCTCATACTAAATTGGCTTTCGAGCTCACAAATTAAGCCAACTTTTGAGTTCGCATATTTGAAGTTGGGCTATTGGTCAATCTAAAATCATCATAAATACCTAAGAACTCTCAAATCAAATTGTTTGATGTGAAGTAACTCAATAATACCAAAATTGATCTCAGCCAAAACAAAGAGATAAAAGGTCAGGTTAGCTCAAATGAACTTAAATTGATTAGACAAATAAACTAAAACTCAAATCGAGCTCGGCTCCAAAAAATCTAAATTGAGTTAACCTAAACAAAATAAACTTATACTTAACATTAATTAGATTGGAGATGGGTCAATTTAAAATTAAATTAAGTTTAAATCAAATCTATTCTGGATTGAACTAAGCTTAAATTAAACTATAATTGAGTTAAATCATATCAAAACTAAAAAAAAAGTTCAAAATCAAAACAAAATCAAGATAGACTGAGTCTGAACTGAAGCCAAGTTAAATTAATTAATTTGAACTTGAACAAAAATCCAGCAAATATGGACTCAATAAAGGTCCAACACAAAATTGAACTCAACTTAAGCTAAATAAAATCAAACTCGGACTCAAACCACATTAGCCCTAATAAAATTAAATAGAGTCAAACCAAGTCTCACTAGATGTGCTGAACTTTCATCAATACTCCAAAACCATAAACAAAGAGTGATGTTACTACCATGACCTAAACCAAAATTACTTCAAATAGAACTAAATAAGGTCAAATTGAGTATTGTTGGGTATACTACAAAAGTTTTTAATAATACTTCAAAATTATATATAACTCCATAAGTCATTAGTGACGCTATCGAATCAAAAAAGTTAATTACTAATGTACTTAAAATTATTCGTCACACTTCAAAATTAGTCAATCCCAAAAACTATTGACAATGTATCTTCTAAATTATATCTAACTCCATAAGTCGTTGGTGACATTGTCAAACCAAAAAAGTTAATTACCAATACACTTAAGACTATTAGTTACACTTCAAAGTTATATCTAATCTCATAGTCTGTTAGTAATACTACTAAATCAAATAAATTAATTACCGACACGCTCAAATCTATCGATCACACTTCAAAATTATATCCAACCTCATAAATCGTTGATGGCGTTGTTAAACTAAAAAAGTTAATCATCAATACGCTCCAAGCTATTAATCATACTTCAAAGTTATACCCAATCCCCTAAGTCATTGGTAATACTACCAAATCAATAAAGTTAATCAACAATATACTCAAAATTATTAGCCACACTTCAAACTAGTCAATCTCAGAAGTAGTTGATAACGCACTCTTTAAGATAGTTAATCTGAGAAGCCGTTAATGATGAGCTCTTCAAGCTAGTCAACGCTAGAAACAGTTGACAATGCACCCCTTCAAATTAACTAACCTCAAAAGCAGTTGGTAATGCGTTCTTTAAGCTAGCCAAATTCAGAAGCAATTGGCAATATATTCTTTGAGCTACCCAACCCCAAAAATAGTTGGCAATGCATTCTCCAAGCTAGCCAATCCCAGAAGCCGTTGACGATGTACCTTTTCAAGCTAATCAACTCCAAAAATAGTTGATGATGTGATTCTCAAAGTTATACTCAATCTTATAAAATATTGGTGATGCTATTAAATCAAACGAAGTTATCACTAATACTTTATTGGTTATAAAAATACTTCAATATCAATGGAGTTATCACCAATATCTTATTGGCTAATAGAAATACACTAACTCAAACAAATTTATTGCTGAAGTCTTATTGGTTAGCAGAAATATTTTAAATCATGAAATTATTGCTGATGTCTTATTAACTAATGGAAATATTTCAAATTACAAAGTTATCATTGATACTTAAAACTATTGAAAACACATTAAACTTCTTTCGTTCTCTTCCACAAGATGCCATATGGTCTAGCCTTTTATGTTGAAATTTGTTATAAAGTAAAGACATGTCCTTATTTAAGTCATGTATCATTTTTTAATATCAATCACTTTGAAGTGTTTGATAATTATCAAGATAATTAACAATAGGGGCTTGTTCTTATTGGAAATCATATTCCCAAAATACCCGATAGTGTACTTTAAATTAAAATAAATTTTGATTTATGATTCGAGATTGCTTCTCGAAGTCTCTGCTATTTTGAATGGTCAACTTCAATCTCACAAGGGTAAATAGGAAATATCATCTACCACATGTCAAACTAGGCTCATCACCATGTGATTGTTGGAATTCTTTTGGTGGTAAAAGAGCAATATAAATATAAGGCTGATGATAAAATAACATTTTTGTTTTTATGAGCTTTATAACATTAGTTTTATGACTTAAAAATTATTATACTAAAATAAAGCACAATAGTGCAACTTGCACAGTTTGAAAGGACTTGATAATTTATTTGATAGAATAGTTAGGTGGTTATAGAAAATTTTTTCAATATAATTTTGGGAGTAGTTTTCTCTATAAACATCACAATTCACAAGGCAATTCATTCACAATAATAGAAAATAAATACATTTGTTGCAAATAGTTAGAAAGAAAAACTCCTCCAAACGAAAAATGACAATTAAGAAGGGTAACCATTTATGAACCCATAGTAATAAGTAACCCGACCTTAAGAATGTAAAAGAAACATATAAATATAAATAAAAGCAAAATCTCATTAGGTCATCAATGCACCTATACATTAAAATACATAAACATAAAAGAGGACAAGAAATAATAACTTGATGGTAAGAATGCATGAAAATGAACACAAATTTTTGAGAAAAGAATTAGACAGTTAAATAACCATTAGCTATATACAACATGCATGATCAAATATGTATGTTCTTCATTGTTGACCAATGGTGGATGTTAGAGGAGGTATCGTTGGTTGAAGAATATGACATAGGAGGTCAAAAAGGAGAGAAGGACGAAAGTGGAGATGAAAATGACTGAAATGAGCACATGACATGCCGCTCATATCATTAGAGATAGAATATTGGAGACTTGGAGTCACTACAATAATTATAGACATTTTAGGCATTAATTTAGCACAATTATAGTTAAAATTAATGCTGCCAAATCATTAGCAGCACTAATAAAATGTTACATTAGGTAATATTGTGAATTATTTGTAGTGCTACATTTATCACTGCAAATAAATTTTTTTCACAATGCTAGTAATAGACATTTGTAGTGCCAGTAGTAGCTAGCACTGCTATAAACGGCCATTAGCGGCACCACTGTAGCACTGCTATTGTAGCAGCACTACAAAAAATGCTACTGTAGCTCTTAGGCAATGTTACCCTTATGCTGAACCAAAGTATTTCCCGAGCGATTTTATTTACTTACAAAATTTTATTGAGACTAACAGAGTCATTCATTTTTTATGACCATTAAAAATTTTATTCACAATGTTCTCATCTATCATCGAATCAAGTTACATTAGATAGTAGAGATGATTAAGTACAAATTTCATATATTAACACTTGATCGGAGTCAAAATGAACAGCTTGCAGGAATGGGGCTTCACATCAAATGTCACCTTGTCCTTGAGTCGTTATGCAACAGTCCTTGAGCCGCCTAGGATTCTCTTCTTTTTTGTATGGGCAAATTGGAAAGCTGATGGTGGAAGTCTGTCTGACCTCTCTTTTCTGCAAATAGGCAAACCATGATCGACAACATGGATTCAACTACTCATTGTCTTTTGAGTGTCTCCCGTGCTCTTCCTCTTTCGTGGCCTATGGTATATCATTTGCATACTAAATTTCCATCTGGACAAGAAATTTGGGAATACAAAATGTGTAATCTAGATCAAAAGTTTCCACTATATTAAATATAATTGCGACAACAAAATTTAGTGCTCATTTTATATTTCATATATGGTTAAGTATTCAAATGATGAACACAAATAGTTATCCATAAAAAAAAAGAACTTTAGCAACAACAACAAACTATTTATGATAGATATCACTCAGATAAAAGAACAATCAATATAAGAAATCTGTTTTCAAGATGTAGCAACAATTCATCATTTTTTTTAATGCAATTTCATCATATTTGCTTCACAATTGCAGAATCTCATGGCTTTTGTCAAAGAAAAAAGCACAAGTTGAATTCTTTCAGACAGACACAATTTAGAAAATCTTTAAGGAAGATATAGAGAAGATCATTATCAGTTTCATGGAAGCAAAACCAACCAACACCAAGAAATTCTAATTCAAAGCATTTGGCTGTCAAAGTCTCTTCAACTCTCACCAACCATTTGTATGTTCAATTATATCAATATAACTGTAACTTATTTTAAATCATAGAAGAAAATTTATTTACATTAAGATTGGAGTTTTTGAGCCTGCGTAACTACCAAACAAATAGGAGCAATTAACATATTTTAGATAAAAATTTAATTTATTGTTTTTCAAGATAATATTAATGGTTGAACAAAAATAAAGAATTATAAGAATTTTTAATTTTGGACCGGAACTAACTCACTGACATGACTACTGAGCCTCACGTAATTTCGATCTCGAATTACAAATTTTTTTGTATTGGAAAAAAAATTCAAATGTTACTCTTTGAAATGCTTGAAAATTAAAAAAATAGTATTATTATAACTAAACATTAAAATTGGAGCAATTGAATTTTCAATTCCCCAATTCACCAAATTCGGGCGCTTAGAATTGATCAAACACCCTTAAAAAGAGTTTGAAAAGTTGAAAGAGATTAGACCGGAATTTTGAAAATTTTAAGGGCCATAAACAAAATTTTCCTAAAATCTATAAACACCGACCCGTTCTTTCAATGGATCCGGATTTGGATTCCGGCAAAACCAATGCGATCCGACCCGGGCCGACCCGCTTGTATCTCAATCCGGACAGATTCCCCTTCCCCAGCGCTAGAAGCCTAGAACCCATCTTCTCCCCTACTCATCCCGCCAAACCTCTCCGTTTTCCTCCAGATCCCCCTCTAAAACCCTAGAATCCCAGATGAGCTACGCCGCCTTCAAGATCACGCACCCGGCGACGGGGATCGAGCACTGCGTTGCCGGCTTCGTCACCCACTCCCCCGTCGACTCTGTCCCCAAGCTGGCCCCTGTCCATTCCGCCGACGACCTCGAGGCCGAGTGGCCCGTCCGCCGGCCCGTTGGCCCCGTCCCCAACCTCGTCGTTGCTGCCGGGAACGTGCTCGAGGTTTACGTTGTACGGGTCCAGCAGGACGATGATAAAGCCTCGCAGACCCATGCAGGGAATGGCGGCGGCGGCGGCGGCGGCGCCATGGATGGGATTCGTGGGGCGAAGCTTGAGCTCGTCTGTCATTACAGGTGCATGTTATTCTGGTTCTACTTGACATTCGAAATTGTTGTGTTTCGAGTAAATTTTTGATTTTTGTGTTTTTCTGGCAATCCGATAGTGGAGAAAAGTAATGTGAATCTTACGAGTGGTACATCCAACATAATTGAATACTCTTAAACCAAAAGCTAGAATCTTGTGTAATGCGCATCCAACATGATCCCTGTGCTATACATTGTCTGATTTTAAAGTAAAATGTAATCACTCGATTGGTCACTTTTATGCTTCTGTGGTGGCTAAACGAATAGTGAAGTTTCCAATACCTTTCTGTTTTAAAAAGATATACCTTTGGTATGATCTTTGCACCATTAATTGATGGTTTGTGATCAGGGAGCAAACCTCTCTTATTTACTTTTCTTGATTAATTTGGTAAATAAAAGTAACAAACCAACTTTCACTCATAACAAAAATTCAATGTAAATTAATTCAGAAATATCATACTTTGGAACAGGGAGATTCTACCATGATCCAGAACTTGCTAACTGGCTTAAAGGGAATCCTAGTCATTGGTTTGCCGCTAAATCCCATGATCATTACCTACAACTTGACCTCATTGCTTGCAACCCATTTCGTCAAGGACTGAGGTTTACTGAAACATGGAGGTAGCAATTAATAGGTACTGGGTTTTTGACCATGTTGCATAACCATTTGGAAAAATGTGTGTTTGGTAGAGAATTCTTGACTAGAAAAACATGGCATTTGAAGAAGAATTGATGGCAAAACTATGAATGATGAGCTAGCTAAATATTTATATTTCTCGGAGAGGCTACTATCTATTAAGTTGGTCATAGCTTTCTGTGCAGAAACTGAATATGCTTGTGGATTGTGGAGAGCAAATTCAATCTTCATTGGGTAGTGGGTTTAAAATATTAAGTCACATACAGCTAAATATATATATATATTCACATGAAAAAAGTTGTACTCTTGCCATTATCACTACGGTTAATTTGCAGATCTTGCATATATGATATTTATAAGAAGCCATGATAATTTAAATGGATAGAAATTCCTGAATATGGGAATTATGTTAAAAAATGGGGAATGTATGCCACTTAATCTATAATAATTTTCACATGCAATAAGCAACACTATGTTCTAAGCTAATTATGACCTGCAATAACCAAAGCATTATTGTCTGATAGAGCCTATATCAAACTCTCTTGCAATTTATTATACTCTCATCCCTATTGCAAGAAACACATTTGTATCTGTACTCCTGCTAGTCAGGAAATTTCATGCATGCCCTTGTAAAAGTTAAGCTTGCATACACACCCTTACAAACCATTGAACTTGTGTGTATGCCCTTCTCCAAGCCAGATGTTCAGATGACGCATATACCAGCAAAACAGTAGGGATATAAATGAAGAATATTTTTGTGTTTGCCCAATGAAATGTCACGTTTAATGGTGTTGCTAATTGAAGAAAGAACTCTTTTCATAAGCCCAATTTCATTGTATTTGTAGGGTTATATGTGCAGATTCAACTTTTATAAGGGCACACATTCAACTTCCCAACTTTTTGGATATATGCAAAGTCCCTTTCAAAAGCAAGGAGTTCTAGATTATATGCTATGTTGTTTTTTATTAGCAATAGTTGTGTGCTCTAAAAGAAATATTAATGGGTTTGAATCATTTATGAGACTCATGTAGAAGCTGCTCAACTTATTCTGCACTTATTCCACATCATAACCTTTACCTTAGTCACTTCATGGAAACCAAGAACCAAAAACTGGTAACAAAATAAACTAGGGCAATAGGGCTCATCATGACTCCTCTTAGGCAGGCTGTGTTCTACAGATTGAGACGTGGACATAATAATGATAAGTCACACAATCCAACATCCAGTTTCTTTCTCTGACTTCTCTTTCTGCTGGAAAGCAGAAAGTTTTTTGGTCATCTTCTAATTCTTGTCATTGTATTATCAGTAAGTACCTAGATAGTTGTCTATTTTTTGATTCCTAACTGTAGATTCCATATTCTTAACTAGCTGCATTTCTTATTTATTGTGCTTGTAGGTTGCATGGCTGTGTCGAGTCAATGGCGATATTGTCTTTTGGTGGTGATGATCAGAGCAAAAGGAGGGATTCAATAGTGTTAGGTTTTCAAGATGCAAAAATTTCTGTTGTAGAATATGACGATGCTGTTCATGAACTGTGTATTAGGTAAGGAAGATGCCCAGTTTAAAGGGGAACTGTAGACCAAAGTTTATATGGAAAGTCCAGCGTTTACATATCCAAATTACATGCCTGCAACATTAACTGAATTTGTGTATGGAAAAACTCATGCTACTTTCAAGATGTTACTATGCGGTATTGATGAACTTAACTCAGTGTTGATGCAGTTCATATGCTGCTGACAGAAAATACTGGCTAACAGGTCCAGCCTGCATCCAAGCATCTGTGTGTCTGTGCTTTGGATTCCTGTCCAATTTAAGTTGGTAAATCAAGATATTAAGCCTTGGACTTCCGGCCCCAAGAGTTAGATTCTTACGGTTGGTTTTGTCCATCAGCATTTCTGTACTAAACATTAGAAGCTTTTGCCTGTAGAACAGTGGAATGTTCTATTTCTTGCACAAGCTAAAAGACCAATCTATCTAAAGGTATCCCTGTGGATCTTATTTCAGCATATAAAATCTTGAATGAGAACTGCCCTATCTTCTAACTAAAAGTGGTCTGCAAATCATGCCAGTTGTTAAAAGACATGATCTAGGAAACCATCTACACAGTTTGACAAGGAAAGATTCCATATGTTTTTTGGAACCTGATTTTAGCCTAACAAGTAATAGTCTAAGAGTTAGAATGCAGCTTTGAGCCACGTTTAGTGCAATTCTCTTTAACTTTTTTTTTTCATAAAATACATCTCAAGCCTTATAGCAGTATGTATGGGCCATAAATTTATAAATTATGAGTTTTTCTGGTATTCTATTCATCTTTGACAACCTTGTTAGGAAGTTCTGTCAAGAATTCCTATATTCACTTTGAAAACATTTGGAAGCAAAATCAAGCAATTAAGAACAGTAAAAAAAATCAAAATTGCATTAGAATGGGGATAAAACATGTGAATTAATGACATAAGTTCTAAAAGGAATGGTCAGACTCTATTTTTGTGTTGCTGTATATTATCAGTTAGTATGTGATTTTGCAATAATGAGTATCATACAAGTACACTATGATATTATGAATCTATGGAATGAGACCAATCATGGTAGATATTGCATAACACAATATGGTTTGCATTCATTACATTATCTTCACTTCTCCTTCCAATAAATGTCATGAGGATATTTTCTTGTTCTCTGATCTTCCTTGTGATGTACCTCCACTACTAGAGTAAGCCTGAGATACAAATTGTCCAGACAATGTACATTTGGAGCACTATCTCTCCTCTGATTTAATTTTGAATTCACTTGACTTATCAATGTAGAGTTATGAATGTGAGTCTTATGAACCATATTTGATATTGCTCAAATAGTGGTATTCAACTTTTGAGTGATAATTTCTTTCTTGTTCAAATAGCACATGGGACTTTATTAGGCCAGGTCCAGACTCCAGACAGATTTTGCTGTTACTTGGCGCACATTTCATAAGTTTTTTTATGACTAAGCATGTTAGGTTGGTAAGCTGACCTTTTGGATGTCAATTTGATCTATATCAATCTCCAGTCTTGTTATGCTATTGTGTTCAAAAATTTGGTTGGCCGTTTCCTTTGATGGAACTTGCAAAGGTTTGATTTCATCTCTTCTATTTTGTTGGGTAACTACTGCAGTTCTATGCATTGTTTTGAGGGGCCAGATTGGCATTACTTGAAGAGGGGCAGGGGATCATTTGCTAGGGGTCCTCTGGTGAAGGCTGATCCCCAAGGCCGATGTGCTGGTGTTCTTTTGTATGATCTTCAAATGATAGTTCTCAAGGCTGCACAGGTATCTTTTCTTAAAAACCTAGCTTATCATCCACATTGCTGGACTAGAGTAGAATGGTGCAAGTATAGCTTATCAATTATCTCCTAAGAATTTTGCTGTTCTAAGGCAAGAAAAAAGAATTGTTGTCGATATGCTTGTTTGCAAACACACATTCCAGGCTGTATCTATTTATAGACAGTTGGCTATATTGACAAGCTTTATTGCTGAGGACATGTTCTAATCTCTGTTAACATACCTATAGTTTGTTTGTCGAGGCATTTTCCCAGCTGAGAATGTCATATCGTGAGACTTGGATGGTGAACTTATCAATCTGTCCTCAAAAGATTGTTATTATTCTCAAAAATTTAAAACAATCAGAAGCCTTTCATAAATATGTTTTTTCTCAGAGTAAGTTATTTGCAAATAGACACTGTAGGGTTGCGTCTATTTATAAACTGATGGCTGTATTTACACACTATTGCCAGGAAGCATGTTGGCGTCCTAATTGGCAGACTAATAATTCTTTATGAAGTTTGACAATTCAGTTTATGTTTTTCTTTCTAGAAGCTACTTCTTTCCTAACTTTGATAATTACCTTGCTTGAGAGCTATCCTTTCCTGTAAAACCAATAAAGTGCAAAATGCCGTTAAATTGGTTCCAAATTTTGTTGCTGTTTACTGACAGTGGATAGTGCTAGGAGTTTCAAATACTGGGGATTTGAGCAATCCTTTCTTGTCTGAGTGTCTTTTATTTTGGATTTGGGGAGATTTTCGTGAGTTTCATGCCCATCAATTTTTCTTGAATGTTGGTTAAGCATTGTGAGCTATGAAGTTGATCTCTTATATCCATGTCTCCTCTTGTTTGTTTGTGTTGAATATTGCCGTGCACCATAATCAATGTCTTTTTTGTCAGGCTGGCCAGGGGTTGGTTGGAGAGGATGAGTCTGCTGCAATTGGGACCAATGTCTCTGTTCATGTAGAGTCATCTTATGTAATCAACTTGCGGGATTTAGATATGAAACACATTAAGGATTTTACATTTATACATGGTAAACAAACTCATCTGAATGATCATATTTTTGAAGTCTTCAAGTTATATATCTTGCCAGAATTTGTGCTTTTGCGTTTTAAGGAAATATCTTATGCATGGTTCTTCACGATGAGTTCCATAGATTTTACAAGTGCCCCCTGATTTACAGGCTTTTCACAACCTATGGTCAGCATGACAAGATTGATCTACTTATAGTTTCAACATTTCATGTCATTTGATTGATCTCAGCAACAAATGGAACTAGAAAAAAAAAATCCCTCTTTGGTATATGGATCTTAGTTGCTCTTTGACCTGAACTTTTCAAATTGCAGGATCCCTTTCTGATTTAAATTGATCCACTTATATTTTCATAGTTAGCAGATGTTTTCTCTATTTGACCAGGATGCCATTATGGAATCTCTGCTACCTATGTGAGTTCGAGTCAAATTGGGATTGGAAAGGAAGTCTTACTTTGAATGAAAATTATTAATCCATGATATCCTGTTTCTAGATTAGTTGATTTGATGATGCATTTGTCCACTTTCAAATTTAGAACGTCAAATTGGTAGAGTGAATTTGTAAACAAATATAAGAAAATCCATGTCTTGCATAATCCAGCCACAAGTTGAAAATGAATTCATCTATTGTATCCTTAGCTAATTGAAAGGGAATAGAATGTGTGAGATATGCTAGTATCACAAGGATTGTAGTGGTTGAAGCTTGATGTTGATCAGTATATGGTTTTCTTTTTGTAAATCAAGAAACTGGCTTTGTGGCTTTGTTTGATAAATGCAATGCTGAATAGATGCGTACATGAGTGCACAAGGATTTGATGGTTGACTGCTAATTTTTTTCCCTTTTTGTGGGTAAAACTCATTTTCTCCTACTAATTTTGACTGTGTCTAATATAAGATAAAAATCAAAACTTAATGGTGCTATACAAAATCTTACTATACACTTTCCTAAGTTGCCAACACGATAAGGAACTCTTCAGCATTCTTCAGTTGATTTTTCTGTTTCTAAGTAGTTCTTCTTTGCCATAAATGCCCATATCAGAAAATGTGCATACAACTGAAGTGTCATGTCTGTGCCTCGTATCAGATAGGTAGTCTGAATTCTTCATCTCACATTTTTTTTTAATACTGGTTGCATACTATGATTGTTTGCCATTTTTCCTGTATTTAGGTTTAATACATTTATTTCATGATTTGAATCCACGGTGCTCCTCAAACCGTCCATCTTCTGTTCTATATATCTACTTCAGCAGTTTCCTCTCTTTCAAACAGGATACATTGAACCTGTTATGGTCATTCTTCATGAAAGGGAGCCCACATGGGCTGGGCGTATCTCTTGGAAGCATCACACATGCATGATATTTGCTTTTAGTATCAGCACAACTTTGAAACAACATCCTCTTATATGGTCTGCTGCAGTAAGTTGCATTAACTATTGGAGTCTACATACTGCGAGTTTTAAATAAATTACTCTGCAATCTTTTACCACACAACTATACTATCAATCTGATCCTATTAAGCAGGATCTATGCTTTTTATCTGGTGTTTTATATCTTTTTCTCTTACCTTTTGTCAACATGGAACCTAGAGCTTCTTGGATTGCATCAATTTGGAATAAGCTCCTAAACTTAGGATCTTTTTGAAAGACTTTCCTCTGACTTCTTTATTTATCTATTCATGAATTTTTAAATTTTACTTTGTTGGAGCAGTTTTAGAAGCAATGTCTTTAATATACATTTTTCATCATGCAATCATTGTTTGGAGAATTATGTGGTTGCCATTTTTTCTATATTTAAGCTGAGGTTGAAGCCAGTATTTGTCGTAGATAAGCAATAGCTTAAAATAGACAGCATAATCTCTTGTTAGAGTTGAGCAAATCCTCTGAAAGGCCTATTATATGATAAACCTGGTTCAACTGGTTGGATTGCCAGTTGGATTGGATTGAGGACCGGTCACCATTCCAGTTTGATGCTTGGTCTGGTTTCGACAACATTGATTTAGATACTTATAGCACAATGTTTCAGATTTTCACTTAGCTACTGGTATCTGAGCACTTATCATATTTCCATTTCCATTTCCATTTCAGAATCTTCCACATGATGCATACAAGCTTCTTGCGGTGCCATCCCCAATTGGCGGTGTGCTTGTAATCTGTGCAAATAGCATTCACTATCATAGTCAGGTATTTTAAATACTTACATCATCTTCTTATTCATAATCCATAGCATTGTCAATACTATTATTACCAATGAGATTGGGTTCCCTCTATGCATCTCTGCTGGTGTCTCTCTCACATTGTCCATTGCATGCATGTCTACAAGGCTGCATCTTAGGTTCTTTTCTTGCAGCTTTACAAGTTTGGTTGGTATTTTGCAGAGTGTATCCTGTGCACTTGGTCTGAATGGTTTCGCTGGTCAATCTGAAAACAGGTCGTTGCATTATTACTTGTTCAGTTTCTGTTGCTCTATTGTTGTTAACCATTTATGAATTATAATTGCTTTCCATGTCTCATTTGCTGCTTTTTAGCCTTTTCTCTGGAGGAAAATTATTTTAGGGTGCATATATCATGTTCTATCTTACGTGGAAGCTATTAATATTCAGTTGAATAATTTCAGTCTTTCTTCATGCCTAATATTGATGATTTTTCGGGATCTAAATTTTCTCATCATGCTCAGTTAAGGTTTGAGATTTGATTGTGAATGGGTCAATGATTCAGTATAGGAAGTCTTTGTTAATTCTGTACTTTATGATGTATTGTATATCTCGTGATTCCTGATTATATGGAAAGTCTTCTTCAGAGCTACCATTAATATTTTGAAGAAGCCTTTTTTTTCAGACTGCAATTAATTGCTATCAATGGTATAGTTGATTGACTGCAAAATTTGAAGTCAACCATTGCTGTATGCTGAACTTAACCTATGATACAATATTTTCTATAAAGATTGGTAGATGTTTATTGTGAAGAGTTGATGAGGAAAAGTACTAGTATGTTAAAGAGATTCAAAAAGCAGTCTAACTAGTTATGGAGCTGGTTAAATTTGCTGTCATTGAGGATTATTTATGAACATTACTTCTGCTAACCAGTCCACTTATTCTATAGATGCTAGCTCTCCTTTCTGTTTCAGGTTATCCTGGTCAATTTTCTGACCATCTATGCACTACTATTCATTTGAGTCATAATTTTCTCTCCCAATAAACTTGATGGAAGATTCAAAGTTTTTATGTTTCTTACATTTTTCAGCTCAGAGATGCCAAAGTCAAACTTCAGTATTGAGCTTGATGCAGCCCATGCAACATGGTTATCATATGATGTTGCCATGCTATCAACAAAAACTGGAGAACTGCTTTTGCTTACTTTGGTTTATGATGGAAGGTCAGTATCTTTGTTTTATTTTTTTGCCTTGACAACACAATGTATTTGGTTTCAATGTCTCTTGCATTACTCTTAAAATAGTCCTTTTTTTTTTAATCCAAAACCACCAGCTTACAACTTCCCATCTGCAGAAATGCTCTAGCGTGGAAATCTTCTTGTTTCGTGTCAAGATATTCTAATATTCTGTTATGCTCATTTTCTCAGATCTGTGCTGTGGAGTCTTAACTGAAATTTGTTTGTTACAGGGTTGTGCTGAGACTTGAGCTTATGAAATCTAAAGCTTCTGTTTTGACATCAGTTAGTTGCACATCATTGCAGTTACTTGAAAGTTGTTTCTTCTTGGTATTTTAATGTCTGTTTTAAGATTATTCTTCTGATTTTTTCTTTTTTTTGTTCTGATAAAGGACATAACAACGATTGGGAATTCATTCTTTTTCCTGGGCAGTCGGTTGGGTGACAGCCTTCTTGTACAGTATAGTCGTGGATCATTAATGCTGACAACTACCCATGTGAAAGATGAGGTGTGGACATGATACTTAATGTACTTTCTATCGTCCTTGCTTTTCTTGATGTTTGAAAATGCTTTGCCTTTGAACTTCTGTTTATATTTCGGGCCCTCAAAAGTACTACTAATTTGGGCTTTGTATTTTCTAACCCTTGTCTTCCCTTGTCTTGTGGAGTGTATAAATTAGCAAAGAACCTGCTCCACTGTATTGCCAAATCTTTCTTACTTCCAATTGAAGTTTAATTTAGTCTAGGATGAAACATTATATTTTTTTGTTTTCACAATACTTTGGAGATCATCGTTATCTAGTAATCTGTGTGTGGATTCTATTACTATCTCATTTCTAGATGGTAAGTTCCAGGAATTAGGCTTTTCTGGAGACTGAGCTGTTGGTAATTCATGATCTAGCATGCATACCTTGTGAATGGATTTCTCTGATACCTTCCTGTACTCTTTTTGGACAAGTTGTTGAATTTGCTACTCATAGGCGTTTAACTTGGGGATTAACATCCGTTACTTCATGGTACATATATATGTTGTTAATTTCTAGGATTTTTACACAATGATTAACATCATCCATTATTGATGGCTAAACTGAGTTAAAAGAGATACAAGAAACCTTAGTAGGCTCTCCTTATATAGGAGAATCCTACTTCAACTCTAATTCTACTTGGTGTTAAATTTGGAGTAAATTAGGGTTTGGATGTCAAAGATAAGGACTTTCATTATTGTCTCTCTATCTCAATATAATACCAAAAACCCTAAATTCAACCTCTTTATATAGCCAAAGTCATACATAATTCTAAGTCTACTTGAACTTTGGGTGGGCTTAACTAATGACCCGTTTACATGTGTGGCTTATAAGCTTTGTAGGTTGGTCTTAATGGGCTATGCTAATACAAAAATTTGAGCCCTATTTGCTTTGAAGATATTTACTCTTTTAACTAACTCTTCCTCAGCTTAAGTTGTACATATAATACATTCTCAGTTTGGTCTTAATTTCAACTAGTTTATTTGAATTCAAGGATTTTATGAGAATGCTTGCTAGTTAATCTCCTGATTTGGCATAGATTAGTTTTAATTCTTGATTCTGTATTTTTTCCTTGACAGAGTGAAGATCCATTTCAATATATTTGGTCCATTCATGGAACATTGTTGTTAGTGATTTGTGGTGTTGTTTGGTTGTCAAATAGGAGTTGTGGAATATTTTTTACGGGATTTTCTAATTTATTGAGAAATGATTTTAATCATGTGATTTTACATATAGGTATGACAATGGATTGATACTCTTAATTCTACACTTAACCTATCTACTACTACCTGTTTCTTATTTTTTGATATAATCATATTTTCACCTAATTTTATACAAATCTCATATGTGGACTTTCTGTTCGCTAGTGAGTCTGTCCAATTTGCATCAAAATAAGCTTTTATATTTGTTCTTATTTACTTGTTATAAACCAACCCAAAGTCTAGTGCATATTGAGATACTTTGGTATTTAATATATAATTTCTAAATGCATTTTTCTTAATTCTTTCATGAATTAACTTGTTGCTCCCACAATATAGCTAATGTTTGGTTTTATGATGGTCAAGTAAATGAACTTGACCACCATTTTTCTATATATTTTTGGATCTTTTATTAATTCTCCTTTATTTGTATACAATTTTGAGTTTGGATTCATTGAAACTTTGGCTATTTTACTACCAAGTATACCTATTTTTTTGAACAAATTTAATACATATTTTCTTTGGGACATAACTTGTCCTCTATTTTAATAAGTCACATCTATTCTTAGAAAATAATGTACTCTACCAAAGTATTTAATTTCAAATTGAAAATTTAGGAATCTCTTGAGTTGATCTATCACTTCTATATTATCTCCAGTTAATATAATGTCATCAATATATAATAAAATAATAATAGTTTTTTGTGGGTCTCTTTTGATAAATGCTGTATAATTGATTTGACTTTTCTTGAATCCATACCTTATAAATGTTGAGCTGAATTTTTCAAATTAGGTTCTAGGAGATTGGTTGAATTTATCTTAAAAATCTCTTCAATTTGCAAACCATTCTTTTTGTACCTGAGCTAAAGTTAGGTGGCTCGATCATTTACACTTCTTTATGTAGATTTCCGTGTAGAAATATATTTTTGACATTTAATTGTTGTATAGTCCAATCTATATTCGTTGCAAGTAATATAATCACTTTGAGTTAAACTTGACTACTGAGGAGAATGTTTCAAAATAATATATTGTAGGTGTTTTGAGTATAGCCCGTAGTTGCTAGCCGTGTCTTGAACCTCGCTATACTTCCATCATCATTATATTTGATGGTGAAAACTCACTTGCATTCTATCATTAGCATATTTTTTTGTTTTGATACTAGTTCCTAGGTATTGCTTTTGTGTAGAGATTTTATTTTCACTTCATTATTTTTCTCATCTCTGATATGCAAGTGTTGCATGCACTATTTTGAGAATTTTACCTACTATTAGTGTTTGGGCAAACTTTCTGTATGTTGATAACAATGAGTATGAGATATGTCTCCTAATTGGGTGTCTTGTACACTCGTTTACTTCCTTCCTTGTTATAAATAAACAATTATCTTTATTTATCTGTTTTTCTTCATTCTACTCAAGTTGTTATTGATACGTGGATTCTTTATCAAGTGAATTTGATTGGCTAGGATTTTGATTTGTGCTCTTATTTTGTTTCTTCTTTCTGGAGTATACTTGTGTTTTTTTTGGTTAGTTGTTGATTGGCTCAACTATATTTTTGATGGTTTTTGTATAGATAACAAGACAATGTCTTGTTTTGTGTTTTGCTCACCTATCATATTCTTCACACTCTTGTCCCTTATTAGAAAAAAATGCTAATTTCTTACAAAATTTCACATCAGCTGAGAAATAAGTTTTATGTGATTTAAAGTTATGACATCTATATTTTTTTGAGTATTGGAACATTATAGAAAAATGTATTTGACTAATTTATGTTCAGGTTTATTTTTAAATGAATTATTGTTAGGAAAATAATATAAACAATCAAATATTTTTTGTGGTAGATGAAAAAGATTTTTATTTGGATATAAGACTTTAAATAAGCTTTTATTGTACAATTTACGTGTAGAAATTTTGTTACTGAGGTATGATGAAACAAGTACTACATCACTCCAGAAGGACGATAGTATTGAAAATGTAATCTTCATACATGATTATATTATTCTAATATAATCAGGTATGAAGATAATAAAGTACTTGTAATTATTTCAAGATGATGTTTTAATAGTACATACATTACTGTAAATTATATTAAAAACATAAAAATAATACTAGTTTTATTCAAATTGGAAAAATACATTGATTTATGATGCTCAGCATATTTATATGCTTGACATTGACACAACTGATTGTTAGATAATTTAATATTAGTAAATAATAATCTAAGAATATAGCGTGATGGGTGACCAAACCTGTAATACCACTTGATAGCTTTTCCTATTGAGTCAATAATACTTTGGAATTTGATGTATCGTCCTTTAGGATATAAAGATCTATTTTCAATACTCTCTGGTTTTTTTTTTATGTGAAGATCTTCAAAAGAGTAATATGTGAGATAAATTGTTATTGAACAATTTAAACTTTTAGTTAACTAGCTAACTGATAATAGATTTATAGGGAATTTTAAAATATAAAGAGGGGATGAGAGTTGAAAAGATGTAATTGTATATCACTCTTTACAATTATTAGTGAAACAGTCACATCAGCTAAAATTACACATCTAGTGGGACTAAACACAATTAAAAATTTAAAACATGATTTGTTATTTGTCATTATGGTTGGAGACTCCTAAGTCAATGATTCAAGGGGTTCTTTGATTGTTTTGACTCGATACAGTGAGATTTTTGTCATCTATTGTGAGGTGAACCATTTCCTCATTATCTGGTCATATTGTTCCGTTGAGATAATAACCCAACTCTTTGTGTTCATACGTTGTTGTTCTTGATTGCTGGTTCATGTTAGTATGCCTACTACTTGCCAATATCAATTGTATGACCTAATTTTTCACATTTGGTACATTTTACATTGCTTTTGCCTCTTCCTTTGCTAGTAAAGCCACCTCTTTTTTTTTTTATAATCTCTCCTCTACCATATGTTTGATCCTTTCCTAAGACCATGATCGAATTTTTTCTTGTGTTTTATGATTAGATAAGAGTGCATATGTTTTCTGAAGTCTTTATTTATCTCCTCCATTTGATGTAGTTCATTTTTTGTTAGAAAATTTGTCTTATATTGCTCATACTAAGGCTCTAGGTCATGTAAGAGCTGCATGATTTACTCCTTATGGTTCTTTTTACTCTCTTTTGTTTTTGTTAGTTTGCAGTACTTTATATCATTCCACAAGCCATTCAAGAGAATAAAATATGTGTTTAATTCTTTACCGTTTTGACGCAGGTCCAATAGTTGTTCACAGATTAAGAAAAATAATGACAAATTATGCTTTCTCCTATACATCTTTTGGAGCTTTTTCTATTCGACCTTTAAATTATCATAGTGAATTAGCCTATGAGCTATTTCAAGTTCTATGTTCAGGAGAACGAACATTACTTTTGAATTGTCGTGCTCCTAGTCTTTTATCCTTGATCGTTTGGTGGGTTATTTGTCAATTACTTAATCTTCTTTCGAAATTAAAATTAGATATCCATAGACTTTGCCCATATAAATCAATTTTGGATGTCTTTTAACTTTGTAGTGGTGATATGCAAACTTTCTTTTTCCTTGTATGGTTTGCAATCTTCACTTGCGACAATTCTTATGATTTTTAGTGTTGGTCTCAGTTTCTAGAGCTTAAAGCTCTAATACCATGTTAAATTTGTCAAGGATGAGAGCTTTCATTGTTGTTTTTATGGGGCGTCTCAATATGGTACAATAAATCCTAAATTCAATCTTTTAATATAGCTGAAGCTATATAAAATTCTAAGTCTACCTAGACTTTGGTTGGGCTTAACTAATGATTTGTTTACATGTGGCTTATAATCTTTGTGGGCTGATCTTAATGGGCTATAATGATTTAAAAATTTGAGCCCTAATTATTTTTAAGTTATTGACTCTTTTAACACATGAGCGTTATGGCCCATTTACAAATTTTTACTCAGTTTTATGGTTTTGGGCTTTAAGATTCTTGGCCTTTGATGAATCCAGGGTTTCAAGTATAGAAGGGCATACTAGTGCAACCATCCTTTATGAGTTTTGAGCCCAATAACCGTATTCTAAGCCATAACTTATTTAACACTCATTCTCAAGTTGGACAGTACATGTCAAATGTGCCCAACTTGTCTTCGATAGATGTTAATTTCTTTGAATGTAATGACTTGGTATAAGTTGATCTATTGATTTCACATAAGTAGGCTTCAACGGTTGGTTTTGAACCTAGTGCAAATCAACTTCAATGTGTTTTCTCTTGTCATGAAACACTAGGTTATTGGTAATATGCAAGAATGTCTGGTTGTCTCATAGCAATAGTGAGGGCTCCTTCACAAAATACCCTATCTTAGCTAGAAAAGCCTTGACGTAGAATTTCACATGTTGGTAGAGCAACTACTCTATACTTTGGCTCCGCCCTTGATTTGACTGCCATTGTTTGTTTCTTGCTTTTTCATATTGCTATATTTTTGTCAAGCTTTACACAGTTTGGAAGTAGACCTTCTGTTCAATGGTGAGCCTGTCTAATTAACATTAGAATATGCCTCTATATCTCTCTGTCCTTTTCTTCTGTAAATCAGTCCAAGTCCAAGTGCTCCTTTTAGGTATCTCAATATTTGATATACAATCTTTAGATGAGGCTTCCTTAGCTCTTTCATAAATTGACTAACTACTCCAATTGCATGGTAGATATCAATCATTATTATAGTCAAATAGATGAGTCTTCCCACCATCCTTTTGTAGATTTATGGATCTTCAAGTAGACTACCTTCATCAGCATGCAACTTGGTTTTAGGATCCATTGGTACCTTTGCTATTTTGCTCCCATGTAGTTTGGTATCTTTCAACATATCTAACATATACTTTCTTTGAGAGAGTACCAATCCTTGTCTTGCATGTACAACTTCTATTTCAAAAAAATAATGGAGTTTACCCAGGTCTTTGATCTCAAACCTGGTCTTCAAGAAATCTTTGAGCTGATTTGTCCCTTCTAAATTGTCTACTGTCAACACAATGTCATTAACATACACTACTACAATTATAACCCCTTGAGCACTTCTTTTCACAAACATTAAATGATCTACTTGACTTATGTTGAACTCATACTCCAGTAGAGCTGAACTAAACTTCTCAAACCAAGTCCTTAGAGATCATTTTAAACCAAAGTGTTACTTTGTAAGCTTGCAAACTTGTTCTTTTTGCCCTGGGGTAAAGCTCGGAGGCTATTTCATAAACACTTCTTCAATGAAATCTCTATGCACAAATGCATTTTTAACATCTAATCGATATATACCCCAGCCTTGCTTAACATCAATTGATAACACTGGCCTTATATAATTCAATTTTATTACAGGAGAAATTGTTTCAAAATAATCTACTCCATATGTTTGTGTATAGCCTTTGGCAACTAGTATGGTTTTGTACTGCTTGATACTTTCATCTGTATTGTATTTTATGGTGTAGAACTATTTGCAGCCTACCACTGGTTTATCAGCTGACCTTGGCACTAATTCCTATGTTCCATTTTTATGCAATGCTTTCATTTTAGTCTTCATCGCTTTTTTCCATCTCTCATCATTAAGTGCTTCATTCACTGTTCTTGCCACTTGAGTTGCTGTCAGTGCCATAACAAATGGCTTGTAAGTTCATGTGAGAGATGAGCAGAACAAATATATGTTAACTGGATGTAAAATGAAACTGCTCTGCCCCTTCCTGATAGTAATAGGCCAATCATCTTCTCCACTTGTTGCTCATTGAGTTTCTGTCTGAGGTGTCGGTTCTGTGATGGGGTGAGCATTGGTTCGTTGGCTTAGATTGTGTATCTGGATCTTCCATAGGGTGGTTAGATTGGTGGTGTTTGTAGGAGCTGTCTCTGCATATTCCTTCATCCTTGTGTACACCAAAATCTCCTTGGCCTTTGTAGTACCTAATTCAGGTTGCCTATGATGATCAACAAGTGGCAAAGGTAGAGGATGTTCAAGTTCATTTAAATGATTAATTTCAGGATTTAAATGATTAATTTAAGAATCTATGTAACTCTTCCCCTCTCTAGAAAAATAAGACACATCCTCATGAATGGTTACATCAATTGAAATGTAAGTCTCATGATTTTTAGGATCAATGCATTTATACCCTTTTTAGTTCTAGAGTATCCCACAAATATGCACCTTATTGATCTAGGTTCAAGATTATCCCTAAATGGATCATGGTTGTGAACAAAGCAAAGACAACTCAATATTTTAAGGGAAGATGAAATGGATTTTCATTAGGGTAGAGAACTTGAAGGGGACTTCTATTATTTAGGAGTGAAGTAGGTTATTGAGGAGATATGAAGCAGTGAGCACTGCTTCACTCCAATAAGATGAGGGTATATGTCTCTCAAATAGAAGTGCCTAGTGACTTCTAATAGATGCTAGTTTTTCCTTTCTGCTATCCCATTTTGTTGTGGAGCGAAAGCACAGAAGGTTTGAGGGAGTATTCCATAGTCTTTGGAGATATTCTTGAAAATATTTACTCTCCCACATTCAATCCCTAGCACCTTAATATTGATATTAAATTGGTTTAGGATTTCTGTGCGAAAAGCTTGAAAAACTTCAGACTTTTTCTTCAAGAGATACAACCAAGTTACTCTAGAGTGGTCATTTATAAAAATAATAAAGTATTTATGGCCATTCATAGAGTGAAATCTTTCTGTGCAAACATCACTGTGAACTAGATCAAAAGAAGCTGAACTAATTTTATTGACTCTTGGCAAGTACATAGTTCTATAGTGCTTGGCAAACTCACAAGATTGATATAATTGTCTAAATAAATCATAGCTAGTAAAACAAAAGTTTTAAGACATGTTGAGATGGATGACTTAATCTATAATGCCACCTGATCACATCCCCCTTGTGTGTTAGCAAGCCTTTGAATTCTGATGTCTTGGAGAAAGTAGAAAGAAACCTTTGTCCTCAATACCCCCAACAATCTTCATCCCTGTGTGCAGATCTTAAAAAACACAAATGATTAGGATAAAATGTTACACAACAGTTTAGGGTTTTAGTGAGTTGACTGACTGAAAGAAGATTGATAGGAAATTTTGGTAAATACAGGGTTGAGAACAGTTTCAAAGGAGATAAATTTGTTTCCCTTTCCTAGAACAAGTGGCAATGTTCCATCAGCAAGCGGAACATATTTTGAGGGCTTGAATTGCTCATATGTGGAGTAAGAATTGATATTACCAGACATGTGGTCTAAAGCACCCGAGTCAATGGTCCAGGGATTTTTCAGTTGCTGTTGATTAGCAGAAATAGGCTTTGAACTGGTGGTGGTTGTAAGAGTTGAGTTTTGAAACAACCTGTTGTATGGATACCAGGATCTGCTCATTGCTTACTCCTTGATACTGCCCTCGAGTGTCTCCTCCTTCAGCTTCTGCCTGAGACACCCAAATTGCTTGACTATTATTCACCCATGCTGGTTTGCCAATGAGAAACCAATATCTGTCAATTGTGTGGCCCATCTTGCCACAGTTTGTGCACTTAAGGGTACTCCTCCCTCTTCCTCTGCCAGTACCACCTCTACCTCTTTCTCTTCATACTGCGTTGCCTCTCCATATCCATAGTCCCCTCCTGGGACCATGGTTGAGCTCTCAGCACAATTTGTTTTTTCGCAGATGAGAGTTTTATTGTTCTCTGTAGTCTGCCATATACTATGTCCATTGCTGATAACTCATTGGCACTTATAGATTCAAGATGTGGATCCAATCCTCCCAGAAACTTTGCAGTCTTGAGCTCTTCTCCTTTGACTTGGTTCATCTTCTTATGTTGGAGGTGTGTACTATTGTAACTTATCCCATTATCCACTCAGGTGAGTGTAATAATCAGTGAGTTCTCTTCCATCTTCTTTATTGGTGAAGATCTCTTCATACAGCACCAAAATTTTTGATACATTGTTTTCACTGGAATAAATTTTCTGCAGTTTATCCCATACTACCTTGGATGATTGGCAATGGATCAACAATCTACTCACACTCAGTTCAATACTATTCCAAAGCAGGGACATAATGTCATTGTCTTCCTTGTCCCAATCTTTGGAGGTACCTTTTGTTTGTCAAGTAAAAACTGCTTCTTCCTGTGAGCTCTGAGATAGATCTACACTGCTTTTATCCATGGTAGGTAGTTTTGTATACCACTCAGTCTTGTGAAGGCCATTTGAATGTTACCTCCATCCTATATCGCTTGCACTCCTCCTTTTCTGCCATCTAGGGTTTTTTGGCTGAAGCTCTGACAGTATTAACGGCTCTAAAGTTTTGGTACCATGTTAATTTCTATGGTTTCTGGCTGCAGAAACCTAAATTTAGGGTTTCTTGTCAATGATGAACATCATCCTTTATTGATGGCTAACTGAGTGATAAACCCTAGTAAGCTCTTCTTATATAGGAGAGGGTCCTACTTCAACTCTAATTCTACTTGTGCTTTTCTCATGATCCGTTTACAAGTGTCTACTCGGTTTTATGATTTGGGCTTCAAGTTTCTTAGGCTATAATGAATCCAGGGTTTCAAATATAGGAGCGCACATTAGTGCAACCATACTCTATGAGCCTTGAGAGCAATAAGGGTATTTTGAGCCCATAGTTTCTTTAACACATGTATATTTTCTCATGCAATATTGGGACATACTGATTTTGTTGCAAAAGGTATTAGATATAGCTTTATTGAGTAACCATGTCACGTTGTGGGTCATATTTCGGAGTTTCTTTTCAGTACACTTTTTAATCTGAGTATAGCATGGGTTCTGGCTTCAGGTTTGATCTTTAAATGCTATCAATCCTGTTGTAAACCCAGATGATGGAAAAATGGAGGGTTTTGGTTATGTGACAGGATGTAAATATATGATCATAACCCAATCCACTAATTGTTGGAAGATCAAATCAATGGTTGAATATGTAAAGTAGTGTGTTCATTGCGATCTTGAGAGGACTCTGTTGGAATATGTTGCATGTGAAGTGCTGTGGTGAACTGCTTGATTGAATTTTTCTCTGTTGCCTGAAGTGGACTGCCAATCTGGAGTAGTTTTAGTTCCTCTTGCTCAATGTTTGTTTATTTCTTGATAAGTGTATGCTTGGACTTACCTTGTACTGCAAATTGCATTTTGTAATTCCTTGTCTATATTCTATGGGGTTTATACTCAAATTGACCTTGTTAACATTCCCTTGATTTGACAGGGTGTAGATGTTGAAAGTGAGGCTTCATTTGCAAAGCGGTTGAGAAGGGCACAATCCGATGCTTTGCAAGAAGTTGCAAGTGGCGAGGAGCTTTCTTTGCATTCTACATCTCCAAATGTCTCAGAATCAGCTCAGGTGTTGTTCATTCTTGCAATTGGGTTGCATCATTTGTGCTTTGGTGATCGTAGTGCAGTTTGTGCTTTTTCTTGCTTTTTTCTTCAGGGCCATGAACTATTGTCTCATTTTAATGGCTATAAGTTTATGTTGCACGCATGCCTGTTTGTAGAATTTATCTTTTATTATTCAATAAGCACCGTAACTCTGTTTATTTGCACCTTGTGCTTTAAACTATTTCTTGTTTTCTATTTCCATATGTTCTTTTGTTCACCATATATCATACTTAGCTTTATCTTCAATTTTGCACTCATTGTCCATGAATCTTACTCATTTTCTATTAATTTAAAATATATAAAATTGAGCTTTGGTTCTCTTTGTACCTTCTGTCATTATGTTTCTTAAAGAAGCAAAAACTAGGCATCAAAATACATAAATTTTATGTGGGACTTGTTACCAATTTATTTTTATTTTAGTTATTTTCATGCAAGGGGTGACTAATATCAACTTCTATTGGGCTTTGGCATGCTATATGATTTGCTTCTCCCTGAACATGCAGAAAATCTCATATGCTGTCAGGGATTCCTTGATCAATATTGGTCCATTGAAGGACTTCTCTTATGGTTACAGAATCAATGCTGATCTCAATGCAACTGGAATTGCAAAGCAAGGCAACTATGAGCTGGTTTGTAATGCAAGTCTTGGTATCATTGCTTTTGTTTATAATGGCTTTACACTACATCAGATGCACCAATTTACTAGCTTCTTGTTTCTTCCTTTTTGTAGATCTTAAATAAGTATTTAGGAACTGTCAGTTTATTTAAAGTAATTTTTGACAAGTAACAATTTCTGGTAGCATCAATTTTTCTACTCGAATTAGTTCCCTACCTTTTATTGGTTAATATCTAGATGCTCTATTATAATCAATATTGAGGTTGATAGCATTGCCTAATTTGTCATGTCAGCGTAAAAGATTTATGCAGATTTCATATCTTGACTATTCTTGAATGATAAATTGAGAAAGGTCCAAAAACTTATGATAGTTTCATGAAAATGTCATTGCACCAGTTGATCTTGCTAGCAATACAGGTTTTTCATTGTTCTAACTGATCACTGTCTGCTTGTGTATTTGTATGTTAATTGTTTCACTCATATTAAACCCTAGCCTTTCACACTTGTATGACTTGATAAAAATAAAATTTTATTCAATAATCTGGCTAAAGAATCACTACTACTGCATAAGGTACTGCTGCTTTACTGCATACTGAAACCCCTAGCTTCCTGTCCCTTATATAGGGAGGAGTCCTAGTTTTGCACAAATTGCTACTTGGGCTTTATTCTAGACCCAATTACAAATAAACTAGGTTTTTTAATATGGGCTTAGAACTAATGGGCAGTGATGAATCCTAAGCCTATATAGATATTTCTGAGCCCTAGTTAACTTTAACACCCCTCCTCAAGTTGGGCTGTACATGTCATACTATTCTGAGCCCTGGTCTTGACTCGATGCATTTGACAGACCTATTCTGTAGTTTATTCCTGAATAGATTGTGATTATGAACATAGCATAGACAACCAAATATTCTAAGTGGAAGGTGAAATGGGTTTTCATTTAGATGTAGCATCTGAAAGGGACTTTTATTTTCTAGTCTAGGTGTAAGTATTCTGTTAATTAATTATGATGCAGTGTGCACTGCATCACTCCAACAAGTTGAAGGTACATATCAATAAGAGTGCCCTGACCACCTCTAGTAGATGTTGGTTTTTCCTTTCGACAAATTGATGTGTGTAGGCACAGCTGGTTTGGGAGATTATACCATTGTTCTTAAGGTAGATTTGAAGTTTAGATGACATGTATTCCCCTCCATTATCAGATCTAAGAATCTTAATGTTGGTGTTAAATTGGGTTTGTATTTCCCTGTGAAAGGTTTTAAAGGCTTCAAAAACTTAAGATTTTCTCTTCAACAAATACAGCCAACTTCAAATTTTCTCTTCAACAAATAAGCTAACTTCAGATTTTCTCTTCAACAAATACAGCCAAGTAACTCTAGTGTAATCATGTATAAAGGTTACCAAATACTTGTAACCATTCCAAGATATTATTCTAACTGTCCATACATCATTGTGAATGATAGAAAGGAAAAGAACTTGCTTTATTTAACTTGGGTAAGTACACAGACCTATGATGTCTTGCATACTCTCAAGATTGGGATCACTGATTATTAGATAATTTAACACAACCAGACAAAATTCTAAGCACATTTAAAGAAGGGTGAATAAGGCTGCAGTGTTATCTGATAATTGCCTCTTGTTGAGATAATATAGCCTTGGAATATGGTGTCTCACTCTTCAAGATGTAGAGGCCTTTTATCTTTAACACACCCGCCAATCTTTCTTTTTGTGTGAAGGCTCTGAAAAGAGCAGTGTGTGGGATACAATGTTACTGAACAGTTTAAGACTTTAGTAAGCTGATTGACAGATAAAAGGTTGATATGGTCAGAGGCTCCTGTATCAATGATTCGGGGGCTTCCCTTGCCATGTTGGTTGTCTACACATCCTCTTGTATCAGTTGAGAGTAGAGCTGTCTTCTTGAGCAGCTGATCATACTCTTCCGTTGAGATTTTAATCAAGAATCTTTCCCTGTTTGCTGCAACTTTCCGCTATCAGAACCTCCACTTGTTTCTGCACGTCCTTCAATTGGGACATTGCTGGCCCAGACAGGTTTTCCAATCCTCCAATCAACTGTGTGGCCTATTTTCCCACACTTTAAGCACCTCAAATTACTCCTGCCCCTTCCTCTGCTAGCAAGCCACCTCTTCCTTGTCCTCTAGTAATAGGCTTTCTTCTACCATAGGTTGTGTAAAAATCCCCTCCTGAGACCATAGCTGTGCTCGCAGCCATGTTTTTTTCTGACTTGTAAGTGACACTCCTAGTTCTCTCTGCAACCTGGAGTGTAGCTCATTATTGTCAGGTAGCTCACTACCTGTCAAGAAGCCACCCTTGCACTGCTCATATTGTGAATCTAACCCATTGAGAAACTTCATGACCTTGGGCTCCTCCTGGTCCTTACTTTCTTTAGTTCTGGCTGGTCTATAATATTCTAATTTATTCCACAACCTTGTGAATTCATTGAAGTATACACTTAGATCCTGGCCATCTTGACGTAGGTTGAAGATTTCTTCTTGTATGGAGTAAACCCTAGATAGGATGGTTTTATTTGCATTATACGAAGTTTCATCCATGAGATTGAGGTGTCTCAAACAATTATAACCCCTCCAAAATCTGGTTCTACAGTGGACAACGATAGTGACTTTGCCTCTGAATCCTCAAGCTTAGTCTTGTCTTCTGGGGGATCTTCTACCAGGTATTTCTTTCTTCTCTTCAACTTGAGGTATATCTATATTGTCTTTGCCCTTGACAGGTAGTTCTGGATACCTCTGAGCATAGCTGAGGTGATTTGCAGATTGGTCTCTTAACTGCTTGACATCTCCTTCTGTCGCATTTCCTTCCAGGACTCCCTCTTGGGATATCTAGGGTTTCATAGGCTCTGATACCATGATAAAACTAGGGTTTCATTCAATAATCTGGCTAAAGAATCACTACTATTGCATAAGAAACTGTAGCTTTACTGCATGCTGAAACCCTAGCTTCCTCTCCCATATATAGGGAGGAGTCCTAGTTTTACTCAAATTCATACTCCGGCTTTATTCTGGCCTAATTACAAATAAATTAGGTTTTCTAATCTGGGCTTAGAACTAATGGGCTGTGATGAATCTGGCTTAATTAGGTTTAAGTATTTGGAAGGCACAACAGTTGCAACCATGCTTTGAGTCTTGAGCTTATATGGATTTTTCTGAACCCCAGTTAACTCTAACATGATTATCTACCTATAAATATTGGCAGATTTGAAAAGAAAATATTTCTCATGTATATGAGTTTGTTGGGTAAATTGCCGGCTGTCATAAGACTGTATCGTAAGACTGTATAAAACTAGATTTCTGGTTTTTACATATTGTTCTTTATTGGTGTCTAAATGGTTTAATTAGTTTTTCATGGTTGAACTAAAATAAAACATTCAGACTAAGGCTATAAATGGTAGAAAAAATTTAAGCCCAGGCCATGCTCAAACAATAGGGTTTGGACTTTGATTTTCTGGCCTAGTGTGTTGTTTGCATCAATATACTTCAGGCTTTGCCTTGTAATGTGTTTATGATTTTTTTATATGTTCTATACTAATTGGTTGATTTGTAAGTTCATTATTCTCTTTCAGGTTTGCTGTTCTGGCCATGGAAAGAATGGTGCTCTTTGTGTTCTTCAACAGTCTATTCGCCCTGAACTAATTACTCAGGTGCATTTCATGTTATATTGCTGTAATCCATGTTCTGTGATGTGTTGCTGGAATTACATTCTTTTTTACCTAATTTAGATCTTTTGAATGTGATAAAGTGGTAAAGATCTTTCATTTAGGGCATATGTCAAAATCTTGATTTTTGAAGGTCATATGTCAAAATCAGCACAACACTAAATTCGTGAATCCCAGGGACCTGAGAACAGTTGGGAATTTCCTGATATGTGTAAACAAACACCCAAAGTCTTTCCATTTTGGGGGTGTAAGATCTCATCTGACATGAAATTGGTGGATTTTTGTTGCCTGATTGGTAGTTGACCATACGCAAGGGCATTAAAGTATATTTCAGGGGAAATGATTACCATAACTGGCAAATTTGTCCTTGCCTAGTGGCAAATGGCAATTCATTTGCTATTTGCAAAGAGAGGGGTTGTACTGATTGGGTCAACAACTTCACCCTCTAGTTGTTGCAAAGATGATTATGGTGGGGTGGTTCATTAGAGAGGAAAGCTTTATTCAAATCTGATAGCCGTATTCTGAAGTTTGAATTTCAAACATCTTGTCTTGGGTTCCAGTTTTAGTAGTTTTATATCATCCATGTTCCTTTTGCAGGTTGAGTTACCTGGCTGCAAAGGTATATGGACGGTTTATCATAAAAGTTCCCGCAGTCATACAGCTGATCCTTCTAAGACTATGACAGATGATGATGAATATCATGCTTATCTTATTATAAGCATGGAGAGTCGAACAATGGTGCGTAGTGTTATTCAATTACCTTCTGAAAATTTTGGAACTTAATTACATCTAGCTTCTGTTGTGTAAGTTTTTTTATTTGGGTTTATCTGCATCATGCAATCATACTATGCTTTATAGCATTTTTATTTGTGTAAAAGATTTAATTGACAGTGTTGCATGTGTTAATTCATTCTCTTACAGCACTCTCTTTGGTGTGGTGTATGTTATCTCCCCACTTGTTATGTTGTTTGTCATGTTATTTATATTGTACCAAGGTTTTGAAAAGTGCTAGGCAGAGGTAGGTGGTTAGGGCACTGCAGTGCACCTAGGCGATTTTATATATATTTCTGAATTTAAAAAAGATGTTCTGATTTCACAGAATTGCAAATAATGTTTGACATAGCGACAAAAATAGAACCACAACTGAGTTCCATTGCCAAGTTGTTGCACAAACGTAATATCTCAAACACCTAAACACTAAACACTAAACAGTTCATGTAGCATGAGAGCAAAAATAGAACAAAGAAACGAAAATAAAGCAAATAGAGCTCAAAATAAAACCAAAACAAAACCTGATTCAGGCTGAACCAGAGGAGGAAAACAGCACAAGCAGTAAACACTTAAACTCTCGGAGATTGTTTGAGACATCGAGGATGCATGGGCCGCAGGGAAGAAAGGCGATGCACGGGCTGCAGGAAAGAAACCCTAGATGACCCTTAAAACCTGCCATGGGCCACCTAGGCCCTCCTATGTGGGCCGCCTGGGCTGCATGAGCAGCCCGTTTAGTTTCTTAAGTGGCCTTTACCATATAACCTGCCCTGAGCAGGGCAGTTACATGGCTGCCTGCGCATAGGCGGCTGCCATTTAAAACACTAATTGTACAGAATGATGGACTCTTGAGTAGCATATTAAATGTTTTGGAGTCTTGATTAACTGTGACTCAAGACAATATTCTCCTTTGTGCATAATGCTCATAGATCTAGTTAGAAGATGTGTTTTTATAGGTGCAGGAGTTGATATTTGAATGATCAAATTGGAACATTGAAGACTTTCATACTACCATTATGGTTTTGAATTTCATTATTTTGTGGGGCTTGTGTCTGAATTTAGTAATCACACGCTGCCATTAGGGTCTGTATTTGCAGCCTGTCACTTGTATTATGCATTTATTTTAATCATTTGAATTTGAAATCATTGGAATGCAACACTGCTCTGTCTATTTTTGGTTGGATCAAAGTAGAATACCTAGTCAATTGCTTACATTGGCGATCACCTTAACACTTTGTGTGACTGTAATAGTTGCTTTATTGGTGCAAACTTTAGTCACATGCACACACAAGTACCTTGATTGATCTGACATGGCAAATTTTTGACATAGGTGAAATCATCATTAATGTCAAATAATAACCATCTACATCATTGTTAACAAATGCTCCTTCCTCTCATTTTACATGAGAACTATGGGTTGGCTTCTAAAACTATGATAGATTTCTATAGATCGTTTGAATCACAACCATTCTTTTATATTCTGATAAGGTACAATTAAAGTTGATGGGTATTGGTCTCACTAGCTTCTTTTGCTTTGCTGACAACATTTCACTCACAAAAATTATGCCTTTGAATGTTTTGTTCAGTCTAACTTAGTTTGATGAATGACTAGCTTAATGTGAAGGTTTTCCCCTGGCTTATCTTTTGACACGTGATTCAACTAATTCTTCTCTAGTGTTACTGGGATACGCATACCTAGGGGTTTTTCATGAACCCATAGACGTACACATGGATACATGGGATATGCCCAGAGACTCTAAAGTCTAGTTTGTTGGAGATGATACATGAGATATGCCCAAAGATTGTAAAGTTTGGTCTATTTGGCATCGTTTGGTTTGGAATCAAGATCAAGTTTTAGGTCAAAATTAGTGAAATGCTTTTATAAACTAATATTTTTTTATCAAAATTGATCTTATAATAATTTAAAGTTCGAAAAACTAATTAATTTTTTATAATAATTTAATTTAATAGTGGTGTAAAATAATTAATATTAATTTTGTAAGAAAAATAATTAAAAGAATTGCTGATTCTAACCCTAATTCTAAACCAAACGGTGCGATCAACACAACTTTTAAATTTTGAATTTCTAGTTGATAAGACTAGTTTATCTTGCATTTAGATAAAGCTAATTTGAGTTTAAGATAAATTTAAATTGTTTTATATTTGTATTCATAACTTCTATTATAAGTTAAATTGTCTTGAAACGAATAAACTATTTGTTTCTTGTCCATCTATTATCCTCTTCTCCTTTTTTTCCTCTATTTTATACATAAGTATAAGTATTTAACTATATGGTTATACATATGGGGAGTCATGTACATATTTGTACCTCCTCAAATTTGCTGTATTGGATACTTGATACCCGAGGACATTTCTTGGTATTACCATTCTTCTCTATACATCTCAAAAGTCATTCTTATCTAAGAGTTCGTACCCAGAATATTAATATGTTTTTAGTGTCATAATTATCAAATATGATAAGAGTACTTATTGACAGAAAACTTTATTTATTTATTTATTATTTTGCTTTTTGAGTGAACCATTTCCCTTGTGGTTTGAATGGGTTTTGTGAAGAGGATGTATGATGCATGTCCAATATAACATTAAACAATGACTTAATGACTGTCTGGTATCTAGACAGTTTAATGTTAAGTAAAACATGGTATATAATTCTAAATTTTTAATGAAGCGATAATATTTTTACTAATTTTTCTATTTATTTTTAAACTTCTAGATTCTTGAGACAGCTGATGATTTAGGGGAGGTTACTGAGCGTGTTGATTACTATGTTCAAGGAAGTACAATTGCTGCTGGAAACTTGTTTGGAAGGTAAATTGTTTGTATTATTGTTTTCCCTGTGGAATCATGCCAGCATTTGCTTCTCATAGCAAATTATTTTTTGAATCAGAAGAGATATATTAGTTTCTATATAATAGAAGTTGTGGTAGCCGCTACTTTTCTATAGTTTTCATATGAATAGAATTATTAGTTACTTCCAAATTTGAACCTTCTTCTCAGTTGTTATATGTTCTTCACAGGAGGCGTGTTGTCCAGGTTTATGCTCGTGGTGCTCGTATTCTTGATGGTTCTTACATGACCCAAGAGTTGAGTTTTGGTCTGCATAATTCTGAACCCACTTCCAGTTCAGACTCTTTCACTGTTTCCTCTGTTTCCATAGCTGATCCTTATTTGTTACTGAAGATGGTTGATGGTAGCATTCAACTTCTTATTGGAGGTATTGTCAGTCTTTTAGTTTCAATTTATCTTGTTATGTAGGTTGTGTTTGATGGCTGTGCACATGCCTAGAATTCTCTTCCATTCTCTTTCTCTTGAAGTTATAGTAACTAACCAATATTTTTGAAAAGTAGATATCAGGTTTAGCCAGATACGAGAGGCATGAGGCATAAGATGTAAGGTGTAAGGCAAGGAACTAGGTGAATACCTGTAGAATAAAATGGAAAACACTTGAAAAAACTTTAAACACTCAAGTATTGGGTGAGAACATTTGAATAAAATAAGTATTTTATTTGATTGCATTTGTTTCATTATATATTATTATTTTAATCTATAGTAACTTGATCATATTACTGTAGAGTAGTCTCCTTTCCCCATTGAGATGAGCATTAGTCTTATTCAGCACAAATAATGAACAACATAAAAAAAATTGATCTATGAAAAACAAGCATAATAGACTCAGGGGAACTCAATTTTCATATGATTATTGTTACAATTAGAAATCAATCTGATGCATATTTAAACTTGAGTCTTATGTTTGAATAGGCCATTATAGTGGTCTGGAATTGACTTAGCATTTGACTCTAATATATGCAACAAATCAAGGTGATCTTGGTCCAAGAAGGCAGAGTCAGGTGGTCTAAGGTTTTTTTAGGAACATTATAATAATAAAACGTATGCTATTTGGATTATCACTGTTACTTCTAACTAGAGACTGACTACCGAGTTGGTGCAGAATATACCAAGTATTCTGAAACTCGGCAGAAGTAGCTTCTTTTCTCCTGTCCAGATTCATGCAAATATATACAAAATTCCATGATGCTTTATTTTTTTTTAATCCTTTTATTATATTATTGGTCCTTCAGTATGTCTGAATGGCTTATTGGCTTGAACCAGTTTCTATTAAATGTCATATTATCCTTGTGCTATCAAATTCATAAGAGATTATTTTGTTGAGATTAGATGGTTTCACAGTTTCTAGTGACATCTATCATTGTTGTCATCCTGGTTACTGTTCTTTGTGAACCCATTGGTGTTTCACATTTAAACGTGAAATCTTATTGGAGAGAGCCTTAAGGGAAAAGAGAAACTAAGTCTATGATAATTGTTATCCTGATTAAATCTTTGAAGATTTGATTAAGGATTCATGATAATGTCATCTTTAGGAGGCTTGAAATGACGTACCCTGTTAGTTATTTGGTTAGTCTTATGCATCTAAGGGCAGCCTGCAAAAGTTGTCCTAGACAATGATAAGAGTTAGAACCACAAGGCTCCGTTTGGTTTGGGATCAGAATCAAGATTAGCCCACTTAAGATTTTTTTTTTTGTAAAATTAATATTATTTATTTCACACTGTTATTAAATTAAATTATTATAAAAAATTAAATAGTTTTTTGAATTTTAAATTATTGAAGCGTTAATTTTGATAAAAAATATTAGTTTACAAAAGTAGTTCGTTAGTCTTGATCCTGATTTTGATACTAATTCCAACCAAATGGTGCCCAAGGGAAGAGAATAGTTCGATGTAGGCGGCCGCCAAAGCCAACATTCATGTTTATTTTTGAAAAAATGAAAAGCAAAAAAGAAAAGGGAAAACTTATGGTTGTAGTCCTCGGCCATCCATGTTAATGTCTGCATGCCTGCAAATAGCAATACACTTCTATAATCACCTAGTAAACAATAGAAACACAACAAGAATTTTCAATTTCTTGACCTTTGCTTTGACATTTATATTCGGATTTATATATGCTGCAAAAGAATTTCTATCCTATAGCTGGTTTTTTGGATGTAAAGTTGTGTGTATAATTTTTTTCTTTCTTGTCCTATTTCTATATTACGTGATTAGTGCTTGCTTGACCACCACATTTCTCCCGTTCAAAGGTTCTTTCAGTTCAGTATTGTCTTGTTAATTTGCGACTTAATAAAGATCCGGATGATGTTGGTCTTACAGATGCTTGTGTCATAGGGTAGAATATTGTCAAGAGAGAGAAATTACTTGCTTTATGCTTCTTTGAAAGAAGCTAGTTTTTCAGATGCTTGTGCATTTTCATTGCTAACTTCTGGTTATATTGAACTGTATTATGCAGATCCTTCTACATGTACCATGTCTGTTAATGTACCAGCTATATCCACAACCTCAAATGAATCAGTATCTGCATGTACACTTTATCATGATAGAGGACCAGAACCATGGCTTCGGAAGACGAGCACTGATGCATGGCTTTCTTCTGGTGTTACTGAGGCTGTTGATGGAAATGATGGAGCATCTCATGATCATGGTGACATATATTGTCTTATTTGTTATGAAAGTGGCAGGCTTGACATGTATGAAGTCCCTAGTTTCAAATGTGTGTATTCAGTGGGTAATTTCATTTCTGGAAATACACATCTTGTGGATAGACACATTAGGGAACCATCCAGGAACCTTATGAAAACCAAAAGCAAAAGCTCCGAAGAAGCAGCAAACCAGATAAGGAAAGAGACTGTCCAAAATATGAAAATAACTGAGTTGGCTATGCAAAAATGGTCTGGCCAGTATACTCGACCATTTCTGTTTGCAATATTAAGTGATGGAACCATGCTTTGTTATCATGCTTACTTATATGATGGTCCAGAGAATGCACCTATACTTGAAGATGCTTTGTCCCCTCAGAATGTGGTTGATCTTAGTAGTGCAAGCACATCAAGGCTTAGAAATTTGAGATTTTTTCGTGTGTCTGTGGACATGACAACAAGGGAAGAGTCATCAAGTGTAGTTGCAGGCCCCAGAATTAAAGTTTTTGGTAATGTCAGGGGGTATCAAGGTTTTTTTCTCACTGGAGCAAGACCAGCTTGGTTCATGATATCCAGGGAAAGACTTCGAATCCATCCTCAGGTTTAACTGCATGTTATTTAATTAATTGCCTTTTAACTTAGCTTTTGTTTTGTCTGTATCAACTATCAATCATGTGAAAAATGTCTCTGTTTCTTTTCTGTGCTGTTAGGTTGATAGGGCCTTTGGATTCATTTGTCCATAACAATTAATTATGTTAGCAAATATATTTTTGTACATCAGGGCTAGTCTTTGTTTGCCATCTGGGTTTTCTATATTGTTCCTTAATGCCATTCAAAGAAAGAGTCAACCTTTTTTGTTTTAGAATTAAAGAGAGACTCAGTTATCTTGGCTTTTGTTTTACATAACAACCAGACTATTTCTGCTATAGTATGAAAAATATTCATTTATGTGAATATTGACAGTTCTACTGAGTTTTCAAATTACATTAACTGTCATTGACATTTGAACAGGTTACAACCAATATTTAGCATGTTAATTTGGATGTCTAATTGTGCAATCTGGAAAGTGGCAAATTTGTTGAAATAATGAGAAACTGGGGCTCAGAAATACCCTTATGAGATTTATGATTTTACAAGTATGATTGCATATTAAAATGTTTTTTTATACTTAATGTTTATTACAATCTAGTAAAGAAGTCTAAAACCAACTCAAATTTGGAATGGGTCATAACCAACTCAAATTCGGAATGGGTCACTAGTAAAACCTATATATAGCATGGAAAACTAGGTATTATAAGGGTTTTTGTTTTCTCTCACAATAAAAATTTATTTTTTCTTTTAGATTCAAAACAGAGAAACCTTCTTTTCTCTCATGTAAATTCCTACAATTCTTCATGCTATCAGAGCTTTAGGGAACTTGTAACTGTCAATAAAAAAGAGCTCTAATCAAAATAATCATGACAAAATCAATAGAAGAAAGCAAAGGGACTATCACTTTTTAAGATAATTATAGTTTACAGATGACCTCAATGCGGCTAATTAGATCTAGAAATTATTTTCAATGGATTAAAACTGTACAATTTTTCCTCAGAGCAAGAGGAAAAAACTATACGTAAAAGGGGAACAACCTGCGAAGCCAACGAAGGATTGGTTTAGAGAAGATGGACTAGTTATGATTCTATTTTGGAATAACATAGATCCAATAATAAGTACTAATATGATAGACTATGATACAATTAAACAAATATGGGATAAGGATAGAAAATTTTAATTGAAAAAATACAATGCCTTGGGAATATTTAAAATAATCGAAAAGATGGTTAAAACTAAACAAGTTGAAAAATCATTTGAAGAATACTTTGCGAGAATTAAAAGTTTTTAGAGTTAGATGTATATCAACTCTCCATTTTTAACATTGAAAAATAAAACCGGAAATCCATAGTAGCACTATTTCTGTCAAGATTACACAAAGGGTGTGAGTCTATTAAAAATCAATTTATATCTAAAAAAAAGTACCTTCAATTAGTAACATGTGTACATAATTATAAAGAGTCAATATATAAACTGGAAACTATAATTTCAATTTAGAAGTAGCAATTGTTGCTATTAACAATGTCAAGGGTTTTTGAAGAAGTGAATCTAGCACACATGAAGGATATCTAGAAAGTGAAAAAGGAAGGAATAAAGCAAACCTCAGTTGTGCATATTAGATAGAGGTTCGGTTCTTTATAGCAGACCTTTAACAGTATATGTTACACAAGCTATACGACCACTTCAAGAATACCATGAAATTTCAAATGATCTTGAACAAGTGTATGTTCCAAAAACAACAAAAATAGAGTTGAGTAAAAAAGAATATGAGCAAGTGATGCAAAATAGAAAAGTTTTATCTGCCACAGTCAGTGCAGAGATCAAAGAAGTCCCAACCGCTTTATGGATTATAACTCAAGAGCGAGTGATCATTTGTCTAATTACCCCAAATTATTTTTCTTCTTTATGTTCAATGTCAAGAGTTAAACATGCATTTTTTGCTCATGGAGAAGATGCATTATGAATGACAAAAGGAATATTTAAGTTGAAATATTAGACACCGTTTGTTTGAATCAGGATTAAGATCAATATCAGTTCGTTTCAAATTTCTTTTTTTTCCAAAATTAATATAGCTTATTTTACACCGCTATTAAATTAAATTATTATAAAAATTAAAGCTTTTCAAAATTTAAATTATTGTAGGATTAATTTTGATAAAAAGATATTAATTTATAAAAGTGGTTTACTAGTCTTGGTTTTAATCTTGATCTTGGTTTCGAACTAAACAGTGCTTTAAATTTTATCTTAAACTTTCTTGTAACTTTCAATAAGTAATTAAAATATTGAATTGCAGTATAACTTTTTATTCTTTTCATTGTATTTTTTAGAGCTTTCATATAAGAAAAATGATTAGTGAAGGGATTAAAGATGGAGACATATATCTCTTGGATTCTGGTGGAAAGTAATCTAAAATTTATATAAGCCAAATAGAAGACTTACTTTTATGACATTATACTTTGGGTTATTTATTTTTTTCCAACTTTAGAATTATGTTTTTTAGATATAAGTTTTAGTCCAACTTTATATGTGAAATTTATAACTTACTAAACATCATAAGAGTATATTTTACTCAATGATTAATAAAAAAATTTACGATCATTTTTCTTATTCATAGTGATGTTTGAATAAGGAGTTATTCCTAAATGATTTCAAATACTTTGTTAATTTTATCAATGATTTTTTTAAGATGACATAAATTTTTCTAATGAAAAACAAATATGCTATAAGACATATTTCAACTGTTTCATGAGGAAGTAGAGAACCAGTTTAACATTTTAATAAAAGTCTTAAGAGTTGATAATGGCGGGATATATGTCGAAGGAACTTTGGGAATATCTTCAAAATGTTAAGGAGATACTGTGCAGAAAACATGTTTTTTAATAAATGGAACACCCACCAAGTTGCTTTAGGATAAGAGTCAATTTCAAATTTTTTGTCCTGAATATAAAATGTTTTACATACAACATAAAGTATTTGGGTGTGTATGATTTATTTAAGATCTTAGCATTAATAAGAATAAACTGCAACTAAAAGTCATAAAATATCTTTTATTGATATTTTAGAATTCATAAAAATTACAAATACTATGATTATGAAGAAACATGAGATATGTCTACATAAGTGCGATTTTTTTTTTAATGTTTCATATTTTGGTATCCCCAATAGAGTTTTAACTATTCTGATCGGTGAAGTTGAAAATCATAAAGGAAACATTCTTAAACCTGTTTTACCTATTCTTGTGAATGATCAATCACCCACAATGCATAACAATGAGAATGACATAAGATATGAGATTGTCTATATTAGGAGATAGAAGGAAAACAAAAGTACAGAGATCAATCCATTAATTACCATTCAAAAAAATCTAAAATAACTTCTAACTGAAAAAAATTTAATTGAAAGCTCAAGTATACTTAATTCCAAGTAGAACATAGTTTGTATATAGCATTGAGAAAAGAGGAAAAGTGAATGTGTAAAATATTCTATAAACCATTTTGTTTCATATAAGAAACTGTCCCCCAATTTTAGATCTTTTATCTTAACCATTTTTGTCATATGTATATCAAGGACATTAATAGAGGTCTTGAGAGATTTCAAATAGAGACAAGTCATGAAAGCTGAAATAGAAATACTATATCAAAATAAAACATGGAAAAAACTTATAGAATGCAAGTAAGTATATATAATGAAATACAAAATAGATAATACTAAGAGGTATAAGATAAGACTTGTTGTAAAAGGGTATACTCAAACTTAAGAAGTTGGACACTGTTTGGTTTATGATTAAGATCAAAATTAAGATTAAAACTAGTAAATTATTTTTATAAACTAATATTTTTTTACCAAAATTAACCCCACAATAATTTAAAATTAAAAAAATTAATTTTTTATAATAATTTAATTTAATAATGGTGTAGAATAAGTAATATTAATTTTGTAAGAAAAAATAATTTTAAAAAATTTTGATCCTGATTCTGATTTTAATCCCAAGTCAAGTAGTGTCTTGATTACTTTGGCACATTCTCACTGGTGACAACGAAATTTAGTACATATTATGTTATCCTTAGTTGTTAACATGGACTGAAGTTTGACCCAAATGAATAAAAAAAATGTATTCTTGCATGAAGGCATAAAAGAGAAAATACACATGATATAACCACCAAGTTTTACTAATAGAGATAGACAAGAAATGATATATAAAGTAAAGGTATTTTTTATATGGTTTTAAGCAATCACTTAGAGTTTGATTTGAAAAGTTTAACACAGCTGTAACAAGTTATGGATTTGGAAGCTGAGATTGATAACACAAAATAGTATAGGAAATTGGTTGGAAACTGATATATCTCATTATAACAATGTCAAACATTGTTTTTATCGTGAATAATGTCAGTCAATACATGCAGAATGCAAGAAAACAACACATGAATAATGTATAAAATTCTTAGATATTTAAAGGGAGCATTAAGTTTAGAATTGTGGATATATGAGAAACTAAATATACAGTACTACATAGTGCTGATTGGGCAGATTTAGCATTTGGAAAAAAGGTCTAACTCCCAAATTTTGTATCTTTGTTGGAGAGAATTTGGTGACATGGAAGAGTAAAAAATAAGGAGTAGTTGCAAGGTTCAGTGCAAAAGTTGAATACATAGCTCTAATCCTAGAAATATATGAGATTTTTTGGATACACTCATTCCTGAAAGAGCTTGGATATCTAATAAAAAAAACTTATTAAAGTTTTTTGTGATAATCGGTTAGTTCTACATATATCAAATAATCTTGTATTTCATGAAAGGATAAAGTATATTGAGCTTGATCTTCATTTCATTAGAGAGTATGTGTTGAAGAAGTAGGTAGATTTGAAGTACATATGAAAAAAAGAGTAATTAACCGATGTACTCACCAAAACTATGAAAAAGAAATACTTAACAATGAATATATTCAATCTAGGCATGATGGATATTTATGCACTAATTTGAGGGGAGGGGGTGTTGAAATAATAAGAAACTAAGGCTCATAAATACGCATATGAGACTCAAGATTTACGAGTATGGTTACATATTAAAATACCTTTTTATATTTGAGAAATCCGGGTTCATCACAATCCAATAAAGAAGTCCAAAACCAACTCAGATTTGGAACCGATTTTAATGTAAATGAGTCGTTAGTTAAACGCAAGTTGAAGTAGGACTTGTATATGATTTTTTTTCTATATATAGCATAGAAAACTAGGGCATTATATGGGTTTCTGTTTTCTCTCATAATAAAGATTTATTTCTTCTCTTTGATTCATCACATTGAAACCGTAGATTTTCTCACATAAAATCATAAAATTCTTACAAAAACAATGTTATTTTCCCCTGCGAAACACTAAATCATCACATTGTGTGTTATAGGGAGAGGCTGTTCTTGCATCAGCAGTATGAAGTTGTTTGCATAGTCAGTCGATCATGTTCTTCTTGTTGCTGTAGCATTTTGAATCATTCATCTTTTGGTTACCTAATAAAGAGGTTGAGGATCGCTACTGATCATGACTTGGAATAGATTGAGTGATTTCAATGTAATGCACCTGCAGTAAAAAGTGTCTGCAGAATTCAACTCCTGTTGACGAAGGATAATCAATTTGTTTTCCCTCTATATATTGAGCATATTTGTGTATATATGAATGTAAATATGCGATTGCATTACCTTGGATCTTATTCCCCCGTGTTACTGGCAAGTTAGTAGACTCAAGGGTAAATTCCTCTAGTACCTGCTTTGACATATTTGACCGTCTTAGTTACTGTTAGGATCTCTGTACTCCAGAAATAACCTGTGGAAAATAATTTTAGAAGAGCTAGACTAAAGAAAATGCCATTGTATCAGATATTGTAAACTTTCCCCTGCTTGATCTTTTAGATTCATGTCATATTAGGAAATTAGGAAGTATACTGGAGCTTCAATAGTTGTGTCAACGAAACATAAAACAGCTAGATGAAGATGGAAAAGATCATTTTGATGTCATAAACATATTTTAAGTTGGAAAACATCTTTTGCTTGCAATATGGGAGTTCCTGTGCCACATATGTTCTAGTTTGAAAGTTTTCTTAATAAAAGAAATATTGTGTTTCAATTAAAATAGTAGCTTTCTTCATATTTGACAATTTAAACTTCTGTCTCAATTCATGTTATGCAGCGGTGTGATGGATCGATTGTTGCATTTACGGACCTGCACAATGTCAATTGTAATCATGGACTTATCTATGTTACATCTGAGGTGATACCGTTATCACATATCTTGACCTAAATCCTTTGGAGCATTTAACATGAAACTTGACATGAATTTATAAATTTTCCTTAGGGTCTCTTGAAAATATGCCAGCTTCCAACTGCATTCAATTATGATAACTATTGGCCAGTTCAAAAGGTGGCATCTTTGCTTATGAGTACTTCTATTTATTTATTTTGACATGGTTTGTTTTTATTGAGCTTCAGATTTATTCTTAATGTCATGATCAGATACCTTTGAAGGCTACTCCACATCAGGTCTCTTACTTTGCTGAAAAGAACCTATATCCAGTTATCCTGTCTGTTCCTGTAAGTTGACTTATGGTTTGTTAGCAAAATCATAGGATCAGTTTATGAAAGATTTTCTCTTCAGTTGGGAAAGTTCTGACTTTTTTTTTGAGAAGCTAAAAACTTTGGTATATTTCAAAAACCAAACTTATTAACCACATTTTTTAATCTCAACAATACCATGCAATTGTTTATACCCTGCTGTGCATAAAGATCCATTTTCTCTTTTATTCGTTTTTTGTTCTTCCACAGCAATCATATGGTTGTAGTTGGATGAAAAGATGTATTTTTCTATGTTATAGCTTATTGGATCAACTTATGTAGAATTTTTGAAGTTTTTTTTCTGATAACATGCAAAATGGAAAGTCATGCTGTCCAACCTATTGAGTTCAATGTAGTTCTACACAGTACTCATGGTTACTGGGATTTGTGTATGGAACTTTCTCTTGATGTCCACTGTTACACAATGGAGCTTGCTTATCATATGTATATAGCTGAGGAAACAAGAATAAGCACATAGTTAGGGATGGTGCTGATTTCTGCTGGTCTATTCCAAGTTGTTCTGTATGATTTCTATATGGTTAACAATTATCACAAACTTTAGGCATACCAAATACAGTGTGAAAAAGAAAAATAATAGCTGTTGATGCTCCTTTATCCACCTCACTGGTGGTTGTCATTGTCTGCTGTCAGGGTTAAAATGGGCTGCTCTTTACTGGACTGGAAGCCTATCCTGAAAAATAGGACTTTCTTTGATTTTAGGATCAGGGGCTGGTCTAAGATGTATATTTTCATGCAAAAATGAATAAACCTGTTCTAAGATCTGAACCTAGCTGGTTTATAGCCCTGGCTAGCTGTTATTGCTTAAAAGTCATTTTCAACCATGAGATACTAAAATATTGGGTGAAATGCATGCTGTGAAGGATATGTTTATATTTTTTGTCAGCTACCTCCTATTACTGCAAAGCGGGAACTTGGAAGTCACCATTGATTGAAGGATACCTAGCTTACTTTTGTTGGCTATTGTTCTCTTTCGCATTTTTTGAAAACTTATATTTGGGGAGACATGTTTGTTAAGCGTTGCCGCAAAGTTGGAACCCAAATTGTGATAATGAATCAGCTGTCGTGTGTTTGGAAAAGAATTGTTTGGGTTAGATATTTCTTATGAAATTCCTTATGATTTTAGGTCTTTTGGCAGAAGACCAGTATGATTTATTAAATTATGCTGTTATTGGCGATTTATGTTCTCCTATTAGATGTTGTGTTGAATACTTGGAATGGGTTCGTCAAGTTGTACATTATTAGTTTTAGTTAGATTGGTTTTGATCTTGGTTTATTGTTGAACTTAAGTTGTGTAGTTTAATGATTCATATTTATGTCATAGGGTTCAAATAGGATCCAACTTTGTGTAGAGTTTTGCAACATTAAGTTGAAACATGTACCTGTCATTAGGACACGTCTTATTTGGATGCTAGATCCTAATCCTTATTATTGGATCTGGATATGAGTCCATTCAGGAACAACCTTAACAACTTTGGACGTGAACTTTTGAATTTCTGTGTTGTCTTAAAGAGCATCCATTGCAATCTGTCCGTGGATATGAACTTGTTTGTTCATTGTTTCTGCCATGGCTAGTTGAGATGGCTCACCAAGCTCCTGCAGAGGAAGCTCAAATGATCATTACTTGGATTAGCTTTGAGAAATCCCTCAAGTAGATATACAATGTAAGAGCAACAAAACTGAGTCCTACTTGTGACAAAAGCAAAACTATGTTGAGGGACTAGCCATACATGTAAATAAGATATTTTTCTTGACTGCAAATTAGTGTGTAGGTTTGGGTTAACTGAGTGTAGATCTGCTGATCAATTCAATGTAACTTGCTGGTATTGCACTTGAGGTAGAAATATTATTCCAAATCACAATTAATGTGGTGACAAAGAAAGTTGTATTATCCATATTGAAATTGTTACTATTGGCCTATCAGGTGACTTTCAGCAGATACTGTTGATATTTTTGTTATTATTAGCCACCAAACTTGGGACTTGTACCAATCTCCTTTCTTGTAAACTGAACTATGAGTTGGACACCGTTCTTTGGCTATTGTGTATTACCAAGAGAAAACATGTTGCTATTATTGTCCTGCGTCTGATATTAGAGTGAAATGTGTAGCTATTGTTGTTCCTGCATTTACATCACAATGATCAGGACAATAAAGTCCTTTCTTCTGTGAAAATGTGTTGCTATTATTGTTCCTGCATCTGATACATCCTGGCATGGTCTTCTCACTACAGGTAGTTAAGCCGCTAAATCAAGTCCTTTCTTCTGTGGTTGATCAAGACATCAGCAATCTGATGGACCATGACAAGGCAACAGATGATGTGCAGAAGACTTACTGTATCGATGAATTTGAGGTCCGCATTATGGAGCCAGATAAATCTGGTAGTCATTGGGAAACAAGAGCTACTATTCCAATGCAAACTTTTGAGCATGCTCTAACTGTGCGCATGGTTACATTATTTGTAAGTTTACGAAGCAGAATTCTACTAGCTACTTATGTCTTTTGCTTGATTTGAACTGCTGATGATGTTATTTTCAATTTCATAATCACATCATACTTCATCTCTCAGAATACAACAACGAAAGAAAATGAAGCTCTTTTAGCTATTGGAACAGCATATGTGCAGGGAGAGGATGTCGCTGCCCGAGGACGAGTGCTACTATTTTCAATTGGGAAAAATACTGAGAACTCTCAGAATCTGGTATTATGTCCTTCAGTGCAAATTACTACCATTTCTGTAAGTTTCAATCTTCTGCTATATTTTTCAATTTCAGCTAATCGTCCAATAACCCTTTTAGTTATCTGAAGTCTATTCCAAGGAATTAAAGGGAGCGATCTCAGCCTTAGCATCTCTTCAAGGTCACTTGCTGATAGCATCTGGGCCAAAAATTATCTTGCACAAATGGACTGGTGTTGAGTTGAATGGTGTTGCATTTTATGATTCTCCTCTGCATGTGGTGAGCTTAAACATTGTGAGTATGCTCATCTCCCAGCCTTTAATATATCTTCTGTTTAACTTTTACATGTGAATGGTCATTTTCATTGTTTACTTGGATCTTATCATAGTGGAACTGAACTGACAATTATTTTTAGCACATTAAGTTATCTTGAATTAATTGTATTATTATCCATTTTCTGAAAAGGTTTCAGGTATAGTTTTTTCTTCTCAGGTTGTATTTTAACAAGAGAGATTTGGATTTGCTTGCATAATTAGTTCAGTAATCCATTATGTATGATACTTACCTATGCATATAATGGGAAGTCTCACAGAAAATGGCAACATTTATTGTTTCAGTTAAATTTTTAGTCAATTAGGAGAGTTTTAAGTATCATGGGGTATCGGAGCTTGCAGCATTACCTTCTACTTACTTGAATATTATTAAAGCAAATGTAGATTGTATATGTTTTCCTCATTTCTTTTAATGCCATGTGCCTTATTTCTTTCTCTCTCTCAAAAAAGTTCTTAGCTGCTGCTGCCTCTCTATCATTTCAGAACTTGGTACAACAATCAATATAGCATGTTTGCCTATCGTTTTCCCTCACTTTTCTCCTCCTTGAAACCAAAACTTCTCTCACAGTTCCCCTGACGCTACATCTACCTGATGTAGGAATTATAGTACCTCTAGGTTTAGAACACAAAGGACATAAAAATTGCAAACATCATAGGGGATGATAGGTTCACAATACACCCTAACACAAAACCCATGAAATCAGTTTTAGCAGTATGTCCTGCCTAAAATAAATAGGCCAGAGCTAATGACTTTATTTTGCTTAACTCATGACCCAAAAATACAACCTTATTTTGCTTGACTCATGACCCCAAAATACATGGACACTCAAGTCATAATGCAGTCCTAGTCCAACTCAGATTCCTACTGAGTCAAAATCCTAATAAACTTCAACACTTGCATCCCATGGTCATGACAATAGCACCTTACATGTTGTCCATGTTTACACATCAGCTGAAGATCGCTTTAAATCAATCTGATATTGTGCAACTATGTTACCAGTTGTACTAAGGTTTCATTCAATTTGTCATGAGATGTGTGTTTGAATTATATTTCAATTTGTCATGAGAGTTCAGTTGCAAGCTACTGAATGGAGCTGGCAGTATTTGATAAACAGTGAAGTTCTGATGCAAGGCCTATTGCAGAAATAGATTATTTGATTTGTCTTGGGACCAAGCCTCACTTATTTTACTTTATGATATGTGTCAGTCTCAATTCTGCAGAAAGTAGAGACAGTTGGATATAAGACAACCTACACCAGACATAGCTATATAAAATATATGACCATGATGAAGATTGAAACTCGAGTACTTTTTTCTTTCTGCACAAAAATATATATTTTGCTTTGAAATCAGCACATATGCTCGGTCTAAATACTTCGTTGCTGCTTAAATGAAAAACTAACTACTTTTTGTGTCTGTAATGCTTGCACCACTACCTCACAAACAGAGGCATTTCCAAAGCAAATGTAAATGGCTAATGTACATCTAAGTGGACCGTGCATATAGTTCATAGAGCAGCTGCTTAAAACAAGAGGTTATACATTTCAAATGATAACTTGTCTTGATTCCCTTTTTTCACCTTCTGTCAAATAGACGTGCTGATACAAGGATTTAGCACCTGATATTGTGCCACATGGACTATTTTATTCCTTATTATTTCACAATTTCAATTGGATTCAGATGCAACCCTTTGTCCTATTTAGATTTAATATTTTGTGATTTGGGCCTTAGTCCATCCTCTTGTGATTCCTAGAGAAAGGAAGGAGTGCTTAGGAAAGAAAGCAATCAAACGTCTATCTTTACGGCTTTATTTATATATTTTTGATGCAAATAACAAAATAAGGCTGGTGTGCCCTTAGTACATTAGACGTTCATAGGAATATTTTGAACTCTATGAGAATTTGTATAATCGAATCAATTACCAAAAAGAGACATTCTAGTTGAATATTTTCAGCAGCATAATTCTAATATCTGAGTTCTAAGTCCACTGCTATTCCAATAATACCTGTTCAAACAAAAGCTGATCATCAATAAGTCTTCGATTTTTATGCACTGCTTATTGTGTTGGGTATCTGTACTCCAGAAGGTGTCGCTTGAGAGGTAGCTATTTGCGGTTGCCTCTACAGTTCACCAAATGCTAGATGCTTGTGAAAGTCAGGATTAAGTTCAAACTCTTCTGAAACCTGATATTTGCCAAGCAAATAATGGATGTTTTTCCTTTTGAGAATATGGGATAGACATCCTTATCCTGTTGGCATCCTATCTCCTTTTCTTTTCTTTTCATGGTCAATCCGGGTCCAGACTCCATTGCCCATAGCTGGGGTGAGTCCTGTAGCCTACTCCAAAGGGTTGGCTCATGTCTATTTTTTTTGTTCTTGCACTTTCAACACAGGGAGTATACCTTAGTTGATTGATGACTTGATTTGATTTGATGTAAGATGATAACCTAGGGTTTGAAAACTTGATCAAAAAAACTGGTGTCTTCTTTGGAGAAGAATGCCCCTTATATAATGAATACAAGTTGAAGAAAATAAGGCATATCCTAAATAAGGAAAATATTTACAATTATTACAGGTATAAAATCAGCCATAGAATCTGCTAACTTTGGTATAAAATAAAATCAGCCATAAAATCTGCTATCTTTGAATGACTAGCTAATTCCTTTGACATCCCCCCTCAAATTGATGCGGGTAAGTCAACAAGCATCAATTTGCTAACAAGAAAGTTATGTCGCTGTCGTGTCATTGATTTGGTGAAAATATCCGCAATCTGTAGAGTAGTGATGATATGTGGGAGAGTGATAATTTAGCGATCATAGGCCTCCCGGATAGAGTGACAGTCAATCATAACGTGCTTTGTGCGTTCATGGTAGACAGGATTGGCTGCAATTTGGATGACACTAGTGTTGTCAGCATGTAAGGCAGTAGGTTGATCTTGGGTGAAACCAAACTCTGTTAAAAGACCACGTAACCAAATGATTTCTGAGCATGCAGTAGACATGGCACGGTACTCCGCCTCAGTGGATGATTTGCAGACCGAGTCTTGCTTCTTGCATTTCCAAGAGATAAGAGCATCACCAAGAAACATACACCATCCGGTAGTTGATTTTCTTGTGTCCGGACAACCAGCTCAATCTGCATCACTATTGGCCTGTAATTTGAGGGAAGAACCAGTAGGGAAGAATAAGCCATGACTTTGTGTGCCCAGGATATATCTGATGATGCGGCGGACTGCAGATAGGTGGAGATGCCGAGGGGCTTGCATGAACTTGCTGACAATATGGACAGCATAAGAGATGTCCGGGCGGGTGATAGTTAGATAGATAAGACTTCCAACCAGCTTGCGATATAAAGTGGGATCCTCAAGAAGTTCTCCCTTCACCCCGTCGATATTTTACATTAATTTCCATTGGGGTGTCAACAGAATTAGTGTTTGTGAGTCCTGCTAGCTGAACCAAATCCATAATATACTTGTGTTGATTCAAGAAGATACCTTGAGGCTGATGATGCACCTCTAACCCCAAAAAATAGGTGAGTGGGCCGAGATCTTTCATGTGGAAAGTAGAGTGCAACAAATTCTGAAGTTTAGATATAGCCTCCATATCAGAACCGGTGATGACAATGTCATCCACATAAACAAGAAGAACAACTATGCCCTTGGATGTCCGTTGGAGAAAAAGTGAGGAGTCATACTGGCTTTGTGTAAATGAAAAACTAAGGAGGGTCGATCGAAACTTTTCAAACCATACTCGTGGTGCCTGCTTCAATCCATACAAAGAGCGTTTTAGTTTGCAAACTTCATTAGGGGAAGAAGTGGGCATACCGTAGGGAAGTTTCATGTAAACTTCCTCCTTGAGATCACCATGCAAGAAAGCATTCTTTACATCCATTTGATGTAAAGACCATGATTGTGATGCTGCTAGGGCGAGTATTGTTCGTACAGTGGTCATTTTGGCTACTGGTGCGAAGGTCTCTTCATAATTTAGGCCATACTCTTGCTTGTTGCCAAGAACCACCAATCTAGCCTTGTAACGTTCTATGGATCCATCAGAACGGAGCTTGATAGAAAACACTAACTTACTACCAAGAGGTTTCACAGATGGTGGACACGGTACAATATCCCATGTTTGGTTTTCTTCAAGTGCAAGAAGTTCTGTTTCAATAGCTCTCCGTCAACATTTATGCTCCATAGCCTGTTTATAGGATGATGGAATAGGAATAGAGGACAAGGTGGCTGTCAAAAATAAAGGAGAGGTGAAACCATACCTATCTGGTGGTTTACGAACTCGAGTACTTTGTCTGAGAGGTACTGGTGCAGTTGTTGGAACAGGATCAGCATTAAGGAAATGAGCTGGAGGGGGCCCGAGAGGTACTGGAATCTTGCGTCGTTGGTAGACTATGAGAGGTTTTGAAGGCATGGAATCTTCAGAATAATTAGTAAACATTGGCAAAACAGAGAATGAAGGAGAAAGGTCATCCTTGTGTGTGGAAAAAAAATACTGATTTTCAAAAAAAATCACATTTCGAGAAACCCGAATACGTCGTAGGTTGGGATCATAACAAAGAAAACCTTTTTGGTGCACCGAATAGCCTAGAAAAGCACATTGAACAGCTTGAGCTGTTAGTTTTGTCCGTTCGTGTGTAGGAAGATGAACATAACACACACAACCAAAAGTACGAAGATTAGAGTAATTTGGGATATGACCAAATAACCGAAAGAAAGGGAAAATATGATTTAAGGAAGGAGAAGGTAACCTATTGATGAGATAGACAGCAGTTGAGAGAGCTTCACACAAAAAACGATAGGGTACAAATGACTCTAATAGGAGGGTGTGAACAACATCTAGAAGGTGTCGATTCTTTCTTTCAGCCACCCCATTCTGTTGAGGGGTTGAAGGACAAGACCTTTGAGAAATTATACCATTGGTTTGTAAAAATTCTTGAAATAAATGAGACATGTATTCTCCCCCATTATCAGAACGAAGAATTTTGATACTAGCAGAAAATTGGGTCTGAATATGTGCATGAAAAAACTTAAAGACAGAAAACAATTCATCTTTAGAATGCAGAAAATAAATCCATGTGAAGCGACTATAGTCATCAATAAAAGTGACAAAATACTTGTAATTAACATGGGAAGTAACTGGCGCCGTTCCCCACACATCACTATGTATCAAATCAAAAGGTTGGATTACTTTAGGGGTGTGAATGGGAAATGGCAGAATTTTACTTTTTCCAAGCCTACAAGAATTGCAATCAAATTGAACAGTACTAAGAGATGGTGATCCTTTATTGCCAAGTAAACCAGAATTTAGCAAAGTATAAAGTACATTAGAGTTTGGATGTCCAAGGCGTTTATGCCATGCTCGGTAATCAACATAAGCAGAATTGCAAGTGATAACAGATGCAGAGGAACATGAAGACATAGGAAACTGAAGAGGAAAAAGACGTCCAATTTTAGGCCCCCTTGCGATCATCTTCCCCGATTGCTGATCTTGCACCACATAACCAGATTTAGAAAATTCCACTTTACAATCATTTTCAACTAATTGTCCAACAGAAACAAGATTAGTGGTAAGGTTAGGAGAGACAAAGACATTAGTTATGGATGAAGAAATATCACCAGTGGCAGTGATAGGTAAGGAGTTTCCATCAGCTGTATAAATCTTGAGATTTCCAGGATATTTATTTACATTGGTGAGGAATTTAACATTGTTTGTCATGTGATGGGAAGCTCCAGAATCAAAGTACCATGGTGAAGGTTTAGAGAAAGGTTTACCTGAGAGTCCTAATGCGGAAAATGTAGAAATGATCATTTGCTGAATCATTTCAGGTGTCACAGATTGAATAGGAGCAGAAGCACTTTGTGTCAGATGAGCTTTATCCTCAGAACTACCAGCATTAGAAGAACCAACTGAGATAGTGTATGCCGTTCCAGATCTCTTGGAAGGTCGAATAGGACATTCTTTGATAATATGTCCGTCCTTTTTGCAATAGTTGCAGAATTTTTTTGAACAACTTGAAGCATAATGGCCAAATTCTTTGCAGCAATAACACTGAATAGTACTCATGTCCTTACCTTTTGACTTGCCTTGACTACATAAGCCATAGGAATAGGAATGGATTTAATTTATTCCATGGTGGCTTGAGTGAGAAGCCGTTGTTCCTCACGAAATAAATCATTGAGACATACATCCAAGGATGGAACAGTTTCTCGATTCATAAGATTAGATCTGGTGCTTTCAAATTCAGATCTCAATTTCATAAGAAATTGATCCCTCTTAGTAGTTTCATGTACAGATTGAACAGAAATAAGACCTTCGGGAGGTAAGGTAGCATAGACAATATCAGTATATTCAGCCCAAAGATTCATGAAGATAGAATAAAAATCTGAGATTGAGAGACTGCCCTGTTGAAGACTTGCTAGCTCGTATTCAAGTTGAAACCGACGAGCAGTGTTGTGTTGACTATAGAGTTTTTTCAGATAATTCCACATTTCAGCTGCAGTTTTGAAGGGTCGAAGATTCAAGATGATGTTGGATTCTACAGATCCTAGAATCCATGTCATGATTTGAGCATCCTTGACTTCCCACTTGGAGTGCTCATCCTTGTCTTTGTCAGGTGCAGGTTTGCTGCCATCAATATGACCCCATAGATCTTTGCCTTTGATAAATATCTTGAAGTGAAATGCCCAGACTGAGTAGTTTTTGCCATTAAAACGAATCAAGAATTCATGCTTGTCTGAAGACATGAGGCTGAGATAACTTGATCAAAATAACTAAGAATAATGAACTAAACTAGGACTGAGAGAAAGAGACACAGGAGAATTCAGAACTCAAGCTCTGATACCATGATAACTTGATCAAAAAAACTGGTGTCTTCTTTGGAGAAGAATGCTCCTTATATAATGAATACAAGTTGAAGAAAATAAGGCATATCCTAAATAAGGAAAATATTTACAATTATTATAGGTATAAAATCAGCCATAGAATCTGCTAACTTTGGTATAAAATCAGTCATAGAATCTGCTAATTTTGGTATAAAATCAGCCATAAAATCTGCTATCTTTGAATGACTAGCTAATTCCTTTGACAGGGTTGAACCATTGCATTTTTAAAACTTCTGATATGCAGGTATGATAATCTGATTGAAATCTTATTTCAGGTCAAGAATTTTATCCTGCTGGGTGATATTCATAAAAGCATATACTTTCTCAACTGGAAAGAGCAAGGAGCTCAATTGAGCTTGTTGGCCAAAGATTTTGGATCTCTAGATTGCTATGCGACAGAATTTTTGATTGACGGGGGTACACTTAGTCTTGTGGTTTCAGATAATCAGAAGAATATTCAGGTAACCTTCCAGATGTATTTGTTTCAATCTTGACATATAAATACCTTTCTTCGAATTCAATGCAGATTGTTTTAGCCACATAATATGTTTATGCTGAACTCGCAAAATGCCCATTACTGAAGTTTTGGTTCTCAGTGAGTACACTTTGGTTGGGTGTATTGGATATTAGCATCTTTAATTTCCATTTTTTCCTTAAATTAGGCAATAAGTGCATCAGCCATGCTGTTCTAGTACTTGCGCTTAGATGCATATTGATTGAAATTTATTTAATTTTTAAAATTTAAATTTCAACCCTATGAATATTCTGTTGGAATAGATTCAATCTCCTTTTAGTTATAAGAGGTATTAGAATGTTTTCATAGTCAATTCCTCATTCATAAGATGTCCATAATCTTTTTTGTATTCTCTCCCAACTTCTGAATGAAAATAGAAGGCAAAACTAAGAACAATTTTTTTGCTATCCATCTGCTTTTAGTATTTGATTTGTCAATGAAGATTTTATAATATTGTTTCCCAAGGCTTGTATTCATCGATGTTGTCAATTTCATTTTTCAGACTCTTTTATTTGAAAAACATCCTAAGTATTTTGTGGCTTAATTTACATCCTTCTATCTAAAAAAGATGCTGCAGTTATTGAGCTAAATTGCTTGTTTAGAAAGGATTAATGGCATATGCTCTTCCTTCAACTGCACAAAGTTGAAATATGTGTGGACCTGTTGCTTTCTTTTTTCTTTAAGAGTACAATAGTAATTTTGATCCCTGAACTCACAATTGTAATAGATAGCAAAAAGTTAGTAATCTCCTATACATCTATGTAAACAACAATAAATTAGGCTTATTCACATGGATAAGGAAACAAAGAATTCCATGAAATCAAAACCAACTGTACAAACACATACTTTTATTTGATCTTTTATTGGCATTTTAAATTGAGTTTGTCGATATGGGTTAAATAAGCCTCTATTGACTTGCTATGTACCTTTACTAACGCTTTTTCCTTCAACAGATTCTGTAAAATCTTACCAAATAATTCAGGATATGTTCTTTATTTTGTTCAACCAATATTGCTGAATGATCAATAATTTGATGTTGATTTGTTACATGGTATGGTTTCTTTTTGGATGATTGTGATCAATTGTCTAATTACAGATCTTTTACTATGCACCAAAAATGTTGGAAAGTTGGAAAGGGCAGAAGCTTCTACCTAGAGCTGAATTCCATGCTGGGGCCCATGTGACAAAGTTCTGGCGATTGCAGATGCTTCCAACATCCTCTGATCGGTCCATTACTGGACCTTCATCTGAAAAAACCAACCGGTTTGCCCTATTGTTTAGCACACTAGATGGAAGTGTTGGATGGGTAGCGCCACTTGAGGAGCTTACCTTCCGCCGGCTTCAGATGTTACAAAGGAAATTAGTTGATGCTGTTCCCCATGTATGTGGTTTGAATCCTAAAGCATTCCGGCAGTTCCATACAAATGGAAAGGCCCATCGCCCTGGCCCTGATAATATGGTGGACTGTGAGCTTCTCACACAGTAAGTTGACTTAGTAATCTTACATCTATTTAATTCATTATCCAGCCCTATTATGCAGTTTTTTTTTTGTTTCAATAAAAAACCTGCAATCTTACATCATTTGGGTTTGAATGTCTGAAGATCCCTTTGCTATTTCAATTTTACCATTTGCCCAAAACAATCTTGATTTTAATTTCAGTGGATTATTTTTACAAGTATGATATCTAATGAATTTGTTCAAGATAGAAAAGTGTGTACCTATCAGAAATTGACCTTAATAAGGTTATATTGTTAGGTTAAAGGTTGTTGCTACTGCATCAAATTTTCTGTAGGCAACCCTCATAAAAATTACTGTCATTTAACTTGTTCCTGTTATTAGTCAATGCATTCTATTGCTTGATCTTGCAAGCTACACAACAAGACAGGCTGGGGCATAAATGTGATCACTTCTGCTCAAATCAAACCCATCCCTTCATTTTGTCTAAGTTCTTAAAAAGATAAATGTCATGTTGGAAGTGATTGACTTATCTAAACAATGGGGTAAATCATATGATGAATCAATGAATTGGGACTGTTATACTAGAAACAGATTCTCTTTTTTTCTTATGTAGGAGTGGCAGACAAGGGATTCTTTGCTGTATTGGCTTTACTCCAAATCATTTGCATGTCAGACTGAGACATGATAAATTGTTTCTATCTCTGGACATTCGAGGCATCCAAAGCAATTGGTGAAGTAGCCTTTCAGGGAGTGTAAATGCATATCAATAGCTTTTCCTTTGTGTAATTGTGTTATAGAGAGAAAATTGATTAGATCTTTGCATTATAGAGAGAAAATGGTGCACAATCTGCTATAACTTGTGTTATAGAAAGAAAAAAAAATGATCAGCAATATTGGATGCAAGGCATAGAGTTGTAGTGTGCCACCAAAAAAGAATGGAGCATGCGCCAATCTGCTGGACCTAATTTGATATGATAGGACTTTGCCATGTGGACCTGGCTGAAACCTCTTCACATGTTATGAGTAGTTTTTTTTTATTATTTGTTGAATACTGATAAAATGTAAAATGATATAGTAAATCACACAAGTGGAATTGAATGCAAACAATGAGCAAGCTCTAACTTCTGAATGATTTTTTGAGAACATTTTTGTTGTCAATAGAAAGACACTTGCAATTGCTCTGTTCATGCTCTAATCGCTCCAATCATTTTAGCAGTTATGAGATGTTGTCACTTGAAGAACAGCTGGAGATTGCTCAACAAATTGGAACCACTCGTTCGCAGATACTTGCCAACTTGGCAGATCTCTCAGTCAGTACAAGCTTCTTCTGATGTTGACACTGTATTTTATTAATCTTTACCTGAGCTATACCCTCATTTTCATTCCGGAGATTGAACGGGAGCAACATTTGAAGGGGTGCTTTTCGTCCATTGATCACTGATTTCTAGTTGAGGAACTTGCTGCCAGTAATTGTACAACAAGAAGTTATTGTACCTCCTCCATTATAGTCCATAACTCCACATGTGACATATTAGTTCTAGCATGACCTTGTGTTTTCCTTCAGAATATTGCCTTCTTGTTCAAAGAAGGATTTTCTGATGGTTCAGCTATGATGTATTTGTATGTATGATACTTGTGATGTGCAATCAAGTTTCTTATGCTTTGCAATATCATTTCTGTTCCAATTAAATGTAAAATTTTACCAGATCAGCTTCACAAGATGGTGTGGTGCGTCAAACTACTGAAATATGTCTTTGTAGCATGTGTAATCAGGGTGCATTTTTTAGCATGGGCATATGTATACAACAGAGGGATAAAAGTAGTACTAACGATGGAAGACCTAAATATACTTCAAAATGGAAGACAGTGGATCTCTTATATGTTTTTTATGTTTCAATTTTTTGATTTTTCAAAAATTCTTTTTGTCTATGATTTTTTTATTTTTATTTTTTAATATTAGATGAGTGGGCTATGGAAATTGAAAGCATCAATGGATTGTGAATCCTAGTTAAATCCCCATGCATTTTGCTATATACTTAACTATTAAAGGTTAAGGCAAGGTAACTAAGCTATCTATGCAATGCTTGTTGACAATCCTGCAAAATGTATTACTAAACTATCACGTCAATTTTTAATGTTTCATTTTTTACAATAATGATTGTGAAGTATATGCTTATGGATATTTATTTTTTTCACCGGTAGTTTTGATATTTTCACTCAAAAATAAGTGGTAGCATGTATGTAGTTGTTGAAAAGAAGTCATTTCTTCTAATTGTATAATGAAAGCTCGAGTGAATTATTTTTGTCGCATCATGTTAACATGGCAAAAAAAAAAACGAAAAAAAACAATCAGAACTTAAATTTCAGTCTCTGTGCACATGTATGCTTCAAAATTCTCCAACTTTTTTATTTTTTATTGTACATGAATGGCCATATTTTTGTTTCAATATTCAATTTCACGTCTCTCGGTGCAATCCAATGTTTCTCACGCGTACCAAAAGGTGATCTCATATGCTAACTGAACTGCAAACCTTAGAATTCTAGAACTTTATTAGGCTATGTAGCAACTAATAATTTTTCATATAAACTGTTTTGCTTTTAATATTCCTATAATAATATAAATCTCGAGTATAAACTTAACTTGTAGAATATTAGTAAAAATATCACTAGAAATGATTAATTTTGGGCATGTTATTAGTTGAAACTAATCACAAGAGGAGATCTATATTTGAGAAGGATTTCTCTGATGAGCTTCTAAGTTTAGTTGGAGAAATTTGTGAAGGTATACAAAAGATCAGGGGGGTTTATGGAAAAAGATTTGAAGGGCTAATTTGCATAGTCGCTGGTCTCAGTCGCCTCTGACCTTTAAAGGTCCACACAAATCTCAAAACAAAATGAACGGTAGAGATCTTATCCTACGTGAAATACCAATTGGCACTTGTCCACCGCCGCTCGTCTCTCTTTAAAACCACAGCGGAAAGAGTCGGAAGACCAGGCCGACGACCACTGGCGACCACGTCGGGGATATCCGTCGCAATTCCTGCAGATTTTCCAGCTTCTCCGGCGATTGAGTTCTCCGCTCTCCTAACTGGAATCTTGGGATAGAACCGGAAATGGAATGATGAGTTAGAAAAAGAGAGAAGAGGAGGAGTAGTGTATCTGCTGGGGATGGTGATGGAGGGGGTCGTGTATGTGTGGCTCTTCGCCTTCTTCCTCCTAGTCGCCCTCCTCTTCATCCTCGTCTTCCAGGCATTCCCCCCTCCGATTTCCTTGTTCGCCCCGTTTTTTTTTGTTCCATTTGGTTGAGATATTGATGTTGGTGCTTCCTTTTGTTCAAAATTGAAGTATTTGAACGCATTAGTATGGAAGCGAGTGAACAAGTTTTTGTGTTGCCATGAATTGTAATGGAGGTTATCGTTACCTTATTTTTTACGATTGCTTGTTTTGAGCTTGTTGAAGTCCAAAACATTGGTTAGGGAATTGATATAGTTTGAATTATCTCACTAGGTGATTGAAAAATTTTCAGAAGAACATATGTAAGGTAGAGATGCGGAAGTCAAAAGCAAGGAGCTTTGTCTGATAAAAGTTAGATGAATCATATCCTTTTGTTATTTTTTTACCTCAGAGGGTTTATCTGCTGCCGGATATGGATTTATGTACAGTTTTTAGAATTTGCGCTTGCAGTTGCTTAAATACCCTGCTCTAGGAAAATAGATATGGCTGAGGTATATGATGTTTGTTGATGACTACCTAGGGTGCTGCAAATATTGCTTGGAGATACCAGGAAACCTTTTTACTCTTTGTGTAAAAATTGCAGTGCTAATCTGAAAAAATCTAGTTTTAAATTAGCTGTTGAACATTTGAAGTATTGAATGAGATGATTGGATGAGATCTAGTTAAGTGAAGCAAATGATGATTGAGAATGGAGGTTGAAAGCAAATCATAATCTTATATTGGATCTTTCCTTAATGAAACTTGTATTGAAAGCAGTAGCTAGGATTTTGTGGTTCTGAAGATAAACTCCAGTAGCATCTCTTTGAAACCATCTTATTCTACTATTTCAGTGGGTCTGAGTGCAATCTATTTGTCATTTCACATCTATTTTTCAAGTTGCAGTCTGGAAAGAAAATGAATGTGGGTTAAGTTCAACAAGACTGTGAATTAAAAAGTGGGATTGCTTTTATGCAAAATTTTACACTTCTTCATGATGTTCCAGGAAAGGTCCCACTAGAAAAAATAAAAAAAGATGGTTCATAAAAGAAGGATGCATATGGTTGTAAAATTATGTTGCTACAACTCTTCTACCAAGGCCATTTTTTGGTTAACAAGAGTAATATCTATACTACGGATGACTATATCTTGTCAAAAGATGTTGGATATTTGAAACAGGCTTTTCTTTTATACAAACATTCTAGGCTAGCTTAGAATCACCCACTGTCAGGATGATTTCTTGATAGATATCTGGTGGTAGTAGAACTACCACAGCCAGAACTTTTAGAGCTGTTCTGCACTATGATGATTGTGACAAGGTTAGTTGTAAAAAAAATGTGAGTTTGCTTGTTTCCAGATTTCAATGTATTTTGGTGAATCATTTGGGCAGAAAAAGAATGTAAATGATCATTTAGGAGGACACAATGCTTTCTGCAAATTACACTTGTATTTCAATTGGTTTTTGGTTTGGCAGAATGTGATATGAGAAGTACAAATAATTTTGGGGAAGTTCTTCTGTTGCCTAGTGAACTTCAATAGAGTCTAAATTCTGAGAGGAAACCTCCTGCTTCAGTCAATGACAAAATTTTGTGGCAATTTGAAAATAGGCAGACACTAAATTCTAGCAATTCCACACTTGCTTAAGAAGTTCTACCCTTCAAATTGGGACTCATATATTGATCAACTAGAAAAAAGTTGATCAGCTTTATTCTATGAACAAATCTTGGCTAAATGAACAGGGAACAGCAGGTTCATTAGACATTTGTGCATTAAAATAGGCAAATCTATTTTTGTAGATTCATGGCTCATATGAAGTTTTTGCTTTTCCTGTTACTTTTTTTACCTTATTTGAGATCAACAAGATGAAGCAGAAGAACAATTTTCATGAATTAGTTAAGATCAACAATGTGAAATGGAAGAAACATTCATAATGTTATATTAGTATCATCAAGGTTAGCATGCACCAACTTGCTAGTTCTTTTTGCGAGGTTATAGAGAAAGGTACATTTACCTATATTGTTGATGTGCTAAAACTTTGTGGTTCCTATGAATCCCCATCCCTGTTTGTTTTTCCATCTGTCTTCTTTTTTCTCCTTCTCCAGCAATTCTTCATGTGTATTGATTTCCTATAGATGTAGGATATTACCATGATTTGTTCATAGCCATAGTTGTATTCATTGTGGGAACAAGGAATGACTAGCATATTCTTTAATCTCGCGACCATAAGTTTCATGTTTCTTTACAAAAAAAATTAGTCTTTGTGCATTTTTGCAATCAGATTTTTTTTCTAATCTGATTATATTGTTTTTGCAGCTCATGTGTTTAGCAGACCTGGAGTTTGACTATATCAACCCATATGATTCAGCTTCACGCATAAATAATGTGATTTTACCTGAGTTTATCCTGCAAGGAGTCTTAAGCCTACTTTTTCTTTTTACTGGGCATTGGGTGATGTTTCTGTTTTCTGCTCCAATTGTTTATTACAATCTAAAACTGTAAGTTATTGCTTGCACACTTTACTTTGATACCTGCATGCTGACCTGTATAATTTACATTTTTGCATTGAGATTAGATGGATACTTTCCAATTGATATGTTCACAAGATACAGGGTCCCTTTTTGGCAGCATGTTATCATCGAACTGTTATTTATATGCAATATAGGTTTCACAGAACCAGGCCAGCTACTATATTACCAAAATTCTTCCATTCTCAATTTTTTGTGGTGCACATTGAATGCCTTAGATATTGAATAATGATTCTTTGTCAAAGGCAAGATATTGATATTTAATAATAGTTTATATGGGACGTGTTACAACTTATAATTTGATAGAACTGAGTTATGTAATCCAAACTGGTGATTAATTTAATTACAAATGACCTGTACTTTATGGAGATTTATTAGCAGTCAAAGATACATCACAAATCAAAACATTGGATCCTTCTTTTTGTGCTTGGAAAGGCTTGTTGTTAGTTTCGTTTTTCTTAATGTAGTTACATACATGCATTTTTCAATGGCTAAAACATCAACATAATTCTATTGATTCCTATAAAATGCCATGAACAAATGTAAAGCAGTACCTATGCTAAGACCCATTTACATGAGAAATTCTTAATGTGGAACAAAATGCTGTCAGTTCAGCTTATAGTGCACCATTAGCTCAGTAGGCTGAGATAAATATGTTCATAATAGACACATTTGGATGTTTTGAGTTTTATTGTTGCCTTATAAGGGTTTCCACCTTCATAACACTTTCCCACCTTCTGAATTCCCACAAAGAGCAAAGTCAACAACGTATGAAAATTCTTTGGGAAGAACACAAAATGATGATGTTTGTTTATGGCATGATTTGACATTACAAGGCTTTATAATGTGTGCGCAAACTTAAGCAATGTGATTTCTTTAGGATGAAAGTTATGAAATAGTTGAGGCACTGATCTTGACATAAAATATTGAAGTTGGTAGTTTGGAAGTGGAGAATATTAGTGCTTCCCTAGTTCAAGGAAATAAGGTGAATTGCTAATTTTAATGATGAGGAACATAGTATTGGCCAGCTTGTCTCTTCCCTTGGTGACTGATAGTATAATCATGCATTAACAAGTGATGACTTGCAGATTGTACATTGTCCTTGATCCCATAGCTAAGATGAAGGTTCTGCATGTCATTGTAAAATGCACTTTAAGTTCTATAAAGTTGAGTAACTTATGGCGTATTCCACTTGAACCTATAGAATTCATAGAGTTGTGTTTTGAGAGTGTCATTTTCATAGTTTTTTTTCCTTATGGTCAATGTCATGAATATAGAATAAATTTTGATTTCCGAACTTCTTCATCTTCCTTTTTGCTCTTTATTTTCTTCCTCAAATTGGGAACAAATTGTGAACAGATATATGTGTTTCTGAGATGCAAATGCATAGACTAGCAATAAATAACATATCACCAGGCCAATGAATAAGTGGAACTATTTTTAGGTGGTATATATGGCTTCAGACCTCAGGTTCTCCCTTTTCAGAATAAGCTTTACAGTGGAAAGAAAGGGCAGGGGGAATGCCTGATAATTTAATTTCTGTGATTTCAGGTATCAACGGCGGGAGCACCTCATAGATGTAACAGAGATCTTCAACTTGCTCAACAAGGAAAAGAAGCAGCGCCTCTTTAAGCTTGTCTATCTTGTCTTCCTCCTCTTTCTATCACTGTTCTGGTAAATCTTCTTCTACCAGTTATAGTTAGAATTACCATATGGTACTTTTGGGTTCATAGTCTTTTTTTTTTTCTCTCTCTTGAACAATCACAGGATGATATGGAGCACACTGGAGGATGATTAGTGAAAGCATTTTACTACACTTATTGTCTTGCTCGCTGGTTTATAAAGTACCTAATTAACCAAATTGGTGGCTTAGGAAAAATCTCTTTTGGTGTGTCTTTGTGCAAGATCAACTGTTTGATTTGTTAGAATGTTGTATTTATCAGGTCAAGGCTCTTGGAATCTGGAAAAAAGTAATGTGATGAACTCAAACTATGATGTTGATTTCCAATACTCACATTTTGGAGCACGATCTCTTGGTTCTGGATCAGGATAAATTGCCTGAATTTTCAGCATTATTGTACATTAACTACCATTCTGTTTTAATATGCATGATGGCTAACATTTGTTTAAGACTTGGTTGATTCCAAGAATTCAAGCAAAACAAAGAGCCTTTTTTCTGTTCAAGACAAATTCAGGATGTCTTACAAGCCTGTTTTAATCCGTAATCACATTTTGTTCTACAAAATAAGGTTTTGGCACTAATCACATTTTGTCCATTTATGGTGAAAAGATGGTAAAGTTTTTATAGAACACCCTAAAAATGTTTTTTTTTTTTTTTTGAAGTACCATAAATATTGACAAATTATGTGGAGTGTCGAGTGCGATAATTTAATCTTACATTGGATGGTGGGTTAAATAATATTAATTAGTGATATAATATTTCATTGACTTAAGCTCGATTTGGAGTTGGCGACAACGAATTAGACACAGCATACGACATTCTTTTATGTGTTAGACCTTCTAACTCGTTTATTAAACCTGAAGCAAAGGGAGATTTTAAGGCTTCGAAATAACTTGATACTGGATAACAGGTTTTACACTTTTGATTCTGATTCTCCAACGAATGCTATCGAAGTTTCAAATTTATGGAAACTCATGGAGGTAATATTGGCACTTCTTAATTTTGTCCTCCCAAGTTAAGGGCTGACCCAGTGAGCAATATTTGGTCAAAATCAAATTAACCGACCGAATCAAACCAAATTAATCGATTCAATTCGCTTTGTTTACCAATTCGAGTCGGTTTCGATTCGGTTTCGATTCGGTTTCGTTCGGGATCGAACACTTGCCTCAATAAACTCCCACCCGATCCCCAAAATCTCTGCTAGCCTCCCAAATTCGCTGTCTCCGGTCATCCTCCGTCTTAGCTCCGCCGCAGCCTCGGCATCACAGTCTCCTCCGGCTATCCTGCGACTATTTGCCGTTTCTGCATCCTTTGATGTAACATCCTTTTTTTTTTTTTCAAAAGAAATTACTTTTACGTGGTTCGATAAGTTCCTATTTGGTCTGTGCTTTTGGTGAAATTTGTTTTAATTTTGGCTATTTGTTTGGTCAATTTTTAGGATATTGTGAATTTGGTCTATTTTTTTTATTGGTTTTTGATTGAACATTGCTCGATTTCTGAATTGGAATTTGTATTTTTTTGCTTTCCGTGATTTAAAAAGATCATAACTTGTAATCCGATGTCTATACTAGCATCTCCTTAGCTTTCTGATCTTAAAAGACCTAAGTGGAAAACTAATATTCCGTCAGAAGGTGAACTTTGGTGAACGTAACAAGGCTGTTTTTTGTTTCAAGTTTTTAAAGTGGTCTGCTTGTATCTTGCTGTAGCAATGAAGTATCAATTATTACAGATTGATTGGCCAGAACTCTGTAGGTATGAGAAATGTATATGAAGAGCTATTTTTCCTATCGAATATGATGGACATTTCATACATAAAAGCATAATTCTGATACTATGATTTCATTTTACTTGGACATTTGGTGGTCTGCTTGTATCATACTGTAGCAATGAAGTACCAATTATTACAGATTGATTGTCCAGAACTCTGTAGGTATGAGAAATGCATATGAAGAGCTATTTTTCCTAGATGGACATTTCATACATAGCAGGATAATTCTGATATTATGATTTTCATTTCACTTGGGACATTTGGTGAAAGCTTTGAACAATAGGTGAAGTTTATTTCCTAGTATGTGGAGGTCTAGAGGCTCATTTCTGCAATTGGCCTCTATATTTACATAATTAACATTTATGGACATCAAATGATCTTTTATATTGCATTCCCACTAGATATTAATTACATGGACAGGGATTTGCCTTTGGATTTAAAATCTTAGAAAATGTTTGAGGATAAATGGAGAAGTGTCATAGCAAAAAAAATATTATGATGCTTGGAGGGTTTGATAAAGAGGATCTAGCTTTGTATTGTGAAATTTTTTTAATGAAGTTATTGAGCAATTTGTATGTGTGCCATATTGGAATAAGACCACAATACTGTTGGGAATTTCTGCAATTTAAGGTAATCAACGCATGCAAGTTTCATACTGGTTAGAAAGGTGAATGAAGAAGTCATGCCAGAATTATAAAATGGCGTGAAAGGCAAGATTTTCAAGTTGGTTGTATCCATAATAAGGAGGCATAATTTGAACATTTGCAAATCAAATTAGGTTAAGCTTTTATTATAAATTGTGTTAGTCAGCTCCTTGTACTATAAATTTTGAAGTTTGAAGGTTGCCCTTGGAAGACTGGTTCTAATAGGACAAGCACAGCCTTGGCCTAATTTGTTTTCTGTGGCCTATCTGACTGAAACCTGATTCATAAGGCCCAAGCATCATCTGTTTTTATGCATTTTGCAATCTGGTTCACTTGTTCAGGTCAATCTAGAGTTGTTGTATCTTTTCAGGATTTGTCTTGTGTTGGGCTGCTCTGCAATTTTGACCCATATTTTTTTATGCCTAAGCTTGATTAGTAGCCATAAACCTCATCCCAAACCCATTGCGTCCTGGCATGTCAAAAAAGTTATTGATTGTTTTACCATGCAAATCATTTTTCTTGAGTATGACAGCATACTTTCTTCAATGTAGTTATTGGTCCCCTTTTATACTATGTAATATAATATGTAAATGATATTTAGCATTTGAATTTTACTCTGTGGAAGTTGAAATGCTTTAGGCTTCAAATGACATTCATTTAAGCTTGTTGAAGTTTGACTTGCATGATTTGATTATTCATCTTTTCCTCTTTGCATATCACTTGCCCTTGTTTCTGCTTTACCAGCTTGGTCTAAATCATACAGTTCCATCCTGCTAATCCAAGATGGTCAATGCCATCAAAGGTCTCTTCATTTCATGGTAAGCTAGAATTTGTGATCTGTATTTTTTTTTCCACATAATTTTTAACATTTATGTGTCTCCTTTGGTAGTGATGTGCCAATGGCACAGTTCATTGTGAATTTAAATGCGTCTCTACCTGCTTCGCAAAGGTTCATCCTGCACATGCTCGATAGCACACACATGTTTGTGCAACCCCATGTTGCTGAGATGATCAGGAGCAAGATCAGTGAGTTTAGAGACCAGAACACTTACGAGAAGCCAGCATGATTTTTATCAAATGATAACTTCCATCTTTGTACTATTATCTTAGAATTAAAAGTGTTAAGGCCATCTTTTTTTCTTTTTTTTTTTTTTCTGTTTAGTCAGCCTTGCAACTGCTGTTGCATGGATGGGAAGTATTAGCTCTTGTTTGTGTGTGCTGCTTTTCTTCTGAACAGAAAACTGAGTATTACTCGCCCAAATTTCTGACTCCGAATCAAATGTTTTTATCATGCTTTCAGAGCCCATTATATGTACCTAATATCTGATCAAATGGTCTATGTTTCTGCTATGTAATGATTGATGCCTGATGAGCTCCATATTTTATTATTATTGCAAAAATGTATTGCTTTGGGGAGGAACAGTACAAAAGCCTTTAGCTTAACAATTATTAAAACCAAATTTGAATTTATTTATTTGAAAGATTAGGTGTAACAGTTGGTTTCTAATTTTAGATGTTGCTTAAAATAAATGTGACCACTAAGTCTAGATCTAATTTCGGTTTTAAGATTAGCTACAATACCTACTGAAATTGATATATTTCGGTCATTTTTTATTTTGATCAAATTATTTTTTAATTTTTTAATTATACTTTAATTTTAAATTAAAAAATATTATAAAAAATTTTAAAAATAAAAAATTATTAAATACATAATTTTTATGGTAAGAAAAAAAATAATAAATTGCATCGCCCGGGATACGAATCAAGGAAGAATGTAAAACCACGAAAACTCTTACTATGTCACTCAAATTATTGTTGCAAAATAATAGTCTAAAATTTAGTAAGTTTGAAATCAAATTTTAAATAGAGCTGTTAGGAATTCGATCAAAACTTAAAAAATCTTATTCTCGATGGATATAACGGCACGTCAGCCTTTGGCCCAGCAGGTATTTTCTACTCATGCATTTGATAGGAATAATAATAATAATGTGTCAGACTCTTGATTGAGACAGGAAAAAATGTTTAGCACGATGCACCATTTATCCTCTGCAGAAGATGCGTACCGAGTATCTTCACGTAATGTCCCAATTGATTCTTAGAGAAGGCAATGGCACACTAGATTAGTTCGTGACAAATTGCTTATTTTTAACATTACAACAACCTCCCAAAATCTATATTTAAGTTGCATAATGTTAATTATTTAGTGCATAAATACTCCAAACTTACTTCTATTCATAAAGAATGATTGTATTTGGCGGGATGTAGAAAAAAAAAAAAGATAGCTGCGATCTGCAAAGAAAAAGTTGGTCGAACTGAATTTGCATCGGTTGTCCGCCGAGGTTATGCTTCTGGTTTTTCCGTTTGGACCAAATATCCAGTTGATTGAACTAAAAGAAGCATCCTTTGAATTCCTGTATTCATATCCGGCTACTAACCCCAACCACATTACTAAATTCTGTGATTGCTACTGCCTCCTTTGCCATTTCATTTCTCCTGTGAGCTTTTACTCTTCTCCCTCTGAACACCACTGGAAAATTACCTCAAAAATTAACGATTAATGGGTTTATACCTCTCATTATATAGTCAGCGAATAACTATGAGGTTTGCGTTCTCAAGTCATGCTATGTCTCTGTTCTATTAGTTGTTTTGAAGAGTGCCACATACAATGAGGATGGCCTTCTTGAAAAGCTTGAGGACATATCGTGGCCTGCAAATTTGGAATGGATACAAAAGCTAATCATTGATCATGAGCAGGCAGAAGAAATTGATGTTGAAGATGACCTAGCACATGAACAGGCTTTCTACATTCAGGCATTGGATGGTGCCTGAAAGGAATTTGAAAAACTACAGTCCATGAGCTTGCCATTTCCCAGGCATCCAGACTACCATGCAGAAATGGTGAAGGCAGAGGGCAAGGTTTTGCTGGAGAAGAAGAAGATCGAGAAGGCTGACGAGAAGAGGAAAGCAAGGGAGTCCAAGAAGATTGGCAAAGAGGTCCAGGCTAAGATGGCCAAGGAGCTGGCCAAGCGCAAGGAGGAAGAGATTGAGTCGGTCAAGAAATGGAGGAAGCAGGGGCAGCAGAGTGGTTTCGCCAGAAGGAGAAATGAGGATGTGGGTTTGAGTTTCGATTATGATAATCAAGGCTTTGAAAAGACTAAGAAGAAGAGATCTGGTGTGGCTCCTGGTGACAGGTCCGGGGAATTTGGAAGGCGAGGTGGGAAATCGAAGGGTGCCAATGAGAAGAACAAGAAAAGGGAGTTCAGATAATCCAAATTCGGATGTGATGGGAGGAAGGGTATGAAGAAACAGAATCTTGCTGGTACAATAAATGACTTGCGGGACTTCAACAAGGCTGAGATGAAGAGAAAGGAAAAGGTAAACTTGTGTTTTTGAAAGCTGAAGAGAACTGTAGAATTGATTTCCCGTTGAGCGTTTGCCCTGCAATTTTGTGCTAATTCTGCTGTAAGACATGAATCTCTATTTGCGTGTTCTGCATGTTCAATTTTCTTGGCTCTTTACTGAGCAGTTTGTTGCATTGATTAATTAGTTTGAATGATTTAGCCTGTTAATGACAGACATGCCATTTGGTTGTGGTTAGCTTTAGAAGCTAATGTTTTTATTTTGGATCAGAATGTAATTTTTATTGCTACACTCAAAACACTCTAAAACACAGAAATTGTACAGTTTTTATTTCATTCTTTTTAACTGATCATGTTTTAGTCGGCAAGGTACAACATTCTGATGATTTATATAGAAATACATCTAGTTAGATCATGACAATATAGATTCGTATAATGGAAAACTTAAGCTGTACGTTTGGCGGCCCAATACTAATAAGCGGGCACAGGCCAAACTGAGCAGCCGCCATAAACTGCGAGCTCTGAATCTGTCAGCGTGTGGTAATACAGAGAAGCACCCAGCAAAGCCTTACTTGTTCGCCGGCCGAGCTTGCTCAACTTGTTCGCTATGAACGCAAAGAAGACGTGGGTCGGATCAAGACCTGAGACACATCTTCGACTCTCCGTCGGAGAACTTCCTGTTGGTGCTCGGGTTCCGTCGCTTCCAAAGATGGCCGAGCATGAATTGGTTCGGAGGTAGAAACTCCAGCCAACATCCCGGATTTTATCGTCTTCGTTCAGACCTGCAAGTAAGAGATCAATCTTCTGACTGTATGAAGAACTCCACAACCAAACCATCATTTACAATGTCTCAAGTCTTTAATTAAATATACTAAGGTTTTCGAGTTAGCTTAGATTTTTGATGGCTTTTTCCAAACAGTTAAGTTTCATTTTAAAAAAAATTTAAAAAGAAAAGATCAGGAGCATGGCTGAGAGAACTATTTGTAAAGTCTTGAGAGCGCATTTGATTCAGGATTAGAATCAAAATATTTTATGCTGACCAACTTATTATTTAAATATTAAAAAAAATAGATAAACTATTTTTACATTATTTTTAAAAAATAAATTTTTATACTATCTTTATATTTATTCATTCAAACTTTAATAAATAATATACCAAATGGCATAAAGGTCCAAACAAATTTAAATCATTCACTAATCAGATTAATATCCGAACACTAAAAATTTAATCAAATTTTTTTTTTATATTTTAACTTTAATTTTAAATTTGAACTTGATTTTGATCATAAACCAAACAATACCTTAATGCACGTGAAGCTTCCTATATCTATCTCGAATAATAAATACTTCCAAGTACACTAACAACCCGGGGTGCGAAAAGCTATGTTTGATCGTCAGATGTTGACCGACGGTTGATAACCGCGTTGTCTTAGTTACTACGAATAAAAACAAATAAAAATAATAAAAAAAGAGAGAGAATATATAAAATATTTTTTTGTCGGGGGATTGATTTAATAACTCTGTCATTAATATAGGATGAAAAAGTCAAAAAATAATTTAAATACAAGTCAGTCCTGTCTATTTCAATTCCCTTGCACAAGACTAACTTTAGGAGCGCAATTACACCTTTGGAGACAAATAAAGCCAACGAAGACTATTACGGGCCAAGAGTCTATTGGACTCATGGATTAAGTTTACTAAAAACATGTTTAAAATTCATTCAAAATATTCTATGAGTCTTAATAGACCATCTATTAGATTTTAAATTTATCTCAAAAAATTTATTGGAGATCGATTGGAAGTCCATTTAACCATCGCTTTATTAATGAAATATATTAGTTTATTTTTAGGCACCATCTTTAGAACAATGAATGTAAATATTGACGGATCTTAATAGACTTAACAGATCTTAAGAGGATCTTAAGAGGCCTAGTTTAAATTTAACCGGATAAATTCTAAATAGATTTAATATAAAAGTTAGTGTTTATTTTGCTAAAATTATAAATTTTAAAATAACAAATTTTATATTTTATTTGACTATAGAATTCAGTATATGACTTTACATGCTGAATTATAAATTCTAAGATTCTAAAATTAGTTATAATAAATGCTAGATTTGCTGAAATTTTTTACTTTTTAAAATTCTATATAACAAACATCAAATTTTATAATTCTCAAAATTTAAAAATATACAAACTTTAAACTCACAAAAAACAAACATGGTAGAAAAATGACTAACAACTCCTTTCAAAAAAAAAAGCAACCTCATGTGCACTGCACATGGTCCCCAAATTAACTTCTCAAAAGGTAATTGTTTCCTTTTTTTTTTTTTTTATCTTTTGAACTTTTTCCAAGATTTTAACAGCACTATTGTCTCTCTTATAATGAATAAGCTACATAACTGAAATTTCATGATTTTGCCGTTGTACACGTGCAAAATCCCAAGGAGAATAATAGGAGAAATGCATAGCTAATAAGCTAAAAATAAAAAAATAAAATCCAAGTCCTGGGCCAGGCCCGAATGCCCCGAACCACAACCAAGGGAAACGCGCCGAACATGTGGAAAGTGCATTCATTCGGAAACGTTATGTAAACGGTTGCTGAGCTAAATCTATTCCTTTACTAGCACTTGCTGACTGTTTAAATGGATTAAAAAAATCCTGAAATTGAGAAAAATAGAGTAATTAAAAATTTAATTTATTAATTTCAGTATTTAATTCGATTTTGAAATTCAAAATCGAAGAAAGTGGACAATTCCTCTTCCTTTTTAATTTCGATTTTGAATTCTGAAAATTTTGAGAGGAATTCATCAAATTTCTGTGAATCACGATGGGAGCCACAAATTAAATAATATATTTATATAATATTTAGACCTTTTTTAAATTTTTTATTTTAAACCTAATTTACCTGGTTTTAATTTTAATATATTTATTTAACTAAAAATAAATTATTTTTTTTTAAAAAAATAAATTTAAGTTTATCAAATTATTTAATTTGTTAGCTAAAATATAATAAATAAAATTTGAATTAATTGTCTTATATTTATATAATTCTCCATTTATGTGCCATTTTAATAATTATATTATTTTTTAAAATAATAAATTATATTTCTGAGGAAATATGTATTTTACGTTTATCAAATTATTTAACAAAAAAATAAATTAAATAAATCCTAAATTAATTGTATATTTTTTAATTTGTATTAATTTTTTAATTAACTTAATATTTTCTAATATTAATATTTTATTTTATTATAAATAAAGTACTAAATTTTAAAAAATAATATATATTTTATATTTATAAATTATATTTATATTTATTATGTTTTATACGAAATTTAATATTAAATTTAATATATTTCTTAAATTTAAGAAAATTAATGGATTATTAATTTCATTCAAAAAATACACACTCAAACACTACAATTTCAATAATTTCCTCATTTCTTCGGCATTAAAACCAAAACCATAATAAAAAACCTTGGTTTTAAATTAAAAATTGATCGAAACAGTTCCTAAATCCCAGATCTCGATTCACGAAAATGCGAACTAAACGAAAGGATAAAACGATCCAAAAGCGGTTTCCCGTTGAGAAAAAAATAATGGGGAAATTGGAAAGCGTATTTTGGAGGCTCCTCGCGGCCGTAGCGATCCACGACGGCGGCAATCGTTTCCTGCACGTTGGCCCCAAGCCTCAACATCGCCCTCACAGGCCCCGGGCTCCCCTCCCCCGTCACGCTCGCCACCACCTTCGCCTCCTTCCCCTGCACCCCCCAATTCCCCATCAACAAGCCCATATAAATTTCGAACAAATTCGATCCAAAAGTTAACTTCACCTCCACGGACTGGCACGCGGACGGGGACGGGGACGGCGACCGGAGTAGCGCCATCGTGAAGACGTCGGCGCAGGTGTGGGGGCGCGGGAGGGGAAGAGGCGGGGAGATGTCGCCGTTCCGGAGGTCCGGGAGGAATCGGACGGTCCAGAGGATGGTTTCCGATGAGGTCCGGCGGATGGGTCGCGTCGGCTTCGGGGGCTTGGATCGGCGGAGGTGGAGGTTAGCGGTAGCGAGGGAGGGAAAAAGAGCGGGTTAAAAGAATTGGGCCTGGAGATTTGGGTAATTACGTGGTTGCCATTGGACTTCCTTTCAGTTTATTGCAGTTACCTCCCTGCAATTGTTTGTATTTCCAAAATTACTTATTGCAGATAAATACAGTTGATGCTGCCGATTGTTAATACTAGTATAGATAATAGGTAGAAAAATGTAGTTTCTTAAACAACAAGGTGTTTTCTACAAAAGCGAAAGGCTAAAGTGTTCGTTTCTTCGTGGAAAGGGTCGCGATTTGATTCGATGGACGGTGCGTGGTGACGGGCTCGATTTTGTGAAGTTGATATCAGACAAAGCGGTGGAGCTTTTGTGCAATTAGCCGAACGGGGTTTATCGAATTCAAAGTTTACATGGACAGAAAATAAATTAGCTAATAATTATTTCAATTAATAATTATATTATTTTACGGAACCTCTCAGTAGGGGTGAGCAAAATCGGTTAACCGGACCGATTTTGCTCGTTTGAGAACCGGAACCGGATTCCGGTTCTCAAAAAATTGAGAACCGGAACCGTACCGGTTTGGATGAAGAACCGGTTTTCCGGTTCCGGTTCTAAACTGGTTATAAACCGGTTTTAAAACCGGTTAACTGGATCTCCGGCGTCGCGACGATCGGCGAGGGAGAGGCGGCGTCGCTGTGAGCGCGGGGGCGAGCGCGAAGGCGAGGCGGCGTCGCTGCGAGCTCGGAGGTGAGGGCGAGGGCGAGGCCGAGGCGGCGTCAACGCGTTGCTGCGAGCTCGGGGGCGAGGCGAGGGCGAGGCGAGGGCGGCGTCGGCGCGTTGCTGCGAGCTCGGGGGCGAGGCGAGGGCGAGGCGAGGCCGAGGCGGCGCAATTAGGGTTATGGTTGGGGTTAGAGTTAGGATTTTATATATAGAGAAAAAAACCGGTACGGTTCCGGTTAACCGGTTTTTCAGAAAACGAACAACCGGAACCGGAACCGGAAAACCGGTTCTGTGAAATTTCAGAACCGGAACCGTACCGGTTTGCACTGATAACCGGTTTTCCGGTACAGTTCTCAACCGGTACGGTCCGATTAACCGATTTTCCGATTTTTTTTGCTCAACCCTACCTCTCAGCATGATATATTATTAAATATAAAAAATAATTGTTGGACCGAACGTCGGTAAACAAGGAAAACTATCGCTGCCGCCTAGAGATCCAGTCGGCGTGGGACACTGGCTACGCGGAACGTGTCGGACAAAGTCCTCTTTGCTTTGTGTTGGGATCTAAGATGGTGTACTACAAGGTGTGTATTCTACAATAAAAAAAAAATGAACGTCCCATGCAAAGTAGAACTTTCAAAATAAGGTTTACGTCGGATTACAACTAACACTGCTAACAAGCCTAATTCGAGTTAGCCTCTAATTTAAAATTTAAGAAAATTAAACAGGCCTAATCTGAAATTGAAGTTGGTTTGAAAAAATTAGTACATAATTTTAGGTTCAAATTTGAAAATTGAATTTTCCATACAGACTCGAGCTTGACAATGCATGAGCCTAATTCTGACCTAATTACATACTAAATTTATAATTAGAGTCGTTAATGGGCTTCAATGATGCGAAAGTCGAAATGACCCAATTCAACCCAAATTTTTGGGATTCGAACGGGGGTTTTCGGACTTTGACTCATGTTTAGGTCCAAAATTTTGTTAAAAATAAATAAACCAGATTCAATGTCCCAATCCAGTTCGAAAAAACTAGTATTCTATTTAGATTCGAGTTAGAATATTGTGTTTGAGCTCGAATTTAAGCTCAGGCTTGATAGGGCCCGAGCCCAACCTAACCCTATTAGAACCCTATTGAGGATCATGTTAAATAACATTGGAGTTATCTCAACATTTGATTAACTTAATAATTATAAGGTGGATGCCTCAGTTAATTTGCTTTTTGACACCACATTAGCATGTCATTAGAAATAATGAATATAGACAAATAGGATTAAGCATAAGATATTAAGAAATAATGGTCAGTGTGTGTACTTGTATGTTGGCCCATATGATAATTTTTTGAGATGAAATTAAAGAGATTTTGAATTACAAATATATTTTAGATAAATAATATTAAATCCCAATAGCATATTCGAAGATAATTTGTCATTTAAAATTTCAATCAACCTTATACATATTTTTCAATCATAAGTGCAATAAAAATAAAATATAATAAGGAAAAGAATATATCGTAATTTTTACGTGATTCGGAAATTAATCGGACCTATTTTATAGTCCTTGTTTTTCTTTTTAGGACTTCGATCACTCTACTAGTGATGTGATTTCTTAAGATAAAGTCAAGTTTTTATATCTACTTGATAACCACAAGTGTTGTTTCCTTTAAATGAAACCAAACTCGTTGCTCCGTTAGGATGAAATCACATCCGTACAACTCTTTGCTCCCATTGAACAAGTGGCATTTCATACCGAAGCCTATTATACACTTACACTCCTAATATTTAAGAGTATTTACAAGTCAAAAAATTAAAAAGATAATACATTTAAAACTTACTACAATGTCTTTTAAGATACGTATAAGAGCAATTGAGGATTTGCTTAACATTAGAAAATTAAGAGTATTATTGGGTTAGAAGATTTTAGGAAAGAGATTCTTACTCTAAGGATATTGAAAGTTTATTCTGTTATTGAGAAAAGAAATCCTAAACCTTTGTATATTTGTTGGAATGAAAAACTAGCGGTTTTGGAATCATCCTTGCCTATCTGTGCTGAGTTCGATCATCCGAAACTTAAGATTCGGTCGTCCAAACAGCTCCAACAATCGAAAGTTACTAGTCGTCATACTGATGTCAGAGGTTTGATTGTCTGATGGTAAGGTTTGGACATTTGACCAAAGCTTCAGATGTTCGAACATCACATATTCAAACATATGACCAAAGTTTTGGACAACCAAATTGAACATGAATTTCTCAGAACTTATAAGTTTCAAACTTCGGGCGTCCAATCGTAAGATTCGGACGTCTGAAGCTGTTAGGAGTTTCAGAACTATTTCTACTACATTTAGGTGTCAAAACCATGAAGTTCGGAGGTCCGAAATTAATAGAGAAATTGTTATTTTTATTATAACTTTAGCTTCATAGTAGACAACATCTCAAACTAATTTTAGGTTAAATAATAAGTTAGTAAAAATATTTCAATATTAGTTTGAGTGCTAATTAAAAACTCTAAAAATTAATCTCAAAATAAATTCTCAACTCGACTAAAATAAACGATAATGTAAGCTTAATGAGTCAACTTAATCTCTTGAGTCTTTTTCAAATCATCTAATTTGTCAAGTTTGTTCATTGATCAACCATTACGCCCCATATTCAAATTTACCCTCGAGGTTTTCAAACGATCTTTATTTTTATTTCGAACTCGGTTAAGTTATTTGGTATATATACTCAAAATATCATCAAATATATAATTTGATTATCATTAAAATTATAAAGAATAATAGTATATGATTGCATGGCAATATATGGCTTCATATATTGATGTAAGAGGCATTAGCGGGCCTAATCGAACAGTTTGAACTTAATTAGGCCCACCGTCGTGAAAGTAAAGTCGCAAGAAGAGGGAGTTAACCTGAATTTGGCCCATTTATTAGTTATCCAAAGAAAGTTGAGATTCTGGTGAAGCGAAGTTGGGTATTGACGAAAGAAGATGGGTAGGCTCCAAAACAACATCTAAACGGATCTTGTAGGCATCTAAAACAGGTCTCAAAATTTATTTTTTAAATTTTAAAATTAAAATCTAAAGTACGTATTTAAAATAAGAATCAAAAAAAATTTGTGTATACATATACGTATCTAGCTAAAAAAAAGGGACATTCTCTTTTGAGAGAAAAAAAAAGAAAAAAAAGCAAGAATAGAATAATCCGCAAACTATCTACGTGATATGCAAGTAAGTGGATGACTAATCACTTAAGCTATTAAGTGCTATAGATCGTGTTCATCTCGAGTGCTTAGACAATTTGTATAGATATTCAGAAGTCGATCCTCGAGAGCTCACCATACCCATTATTATTCTCTTCAATTATTAATTGCAATCATCACGATCCAAATGGCCTAAAATCTTTGCACTATGTGCCACTGATCGCATGATCGCTTAAGCTATTAAACAGTAAATACACAGAGTTTATATTCAACTCAATCGGGCAAGACAACTTGTACGGATATATAGAAGACAAATTATAAGTCCAAATATATACCGTAGGATGGTCATTTCTAGAGTTCAAAATATCCAAGTTCCAAGGAAAACATAGACAAACAAAATTTTCCTTTGTTTGTAGGGGTAAATATGCAAAAGCAAAAACAAAGTTTTTACTCGCTTGGGCTAGCTAATTTTATAAAAAAAAAAATTAAAAAATGGGGTTAATGACGCTACGATTCCCTTGACGATAATAATATTTATCTTACCAAATAAAAAGTGAATGACATAATAATAAGGGTGTTGATCGACTGATAGCAAGGAGTTCAGCGATGGACGCGAGGCCACTTGACTTACCATTTTCGTCGAAATCAAAATACCTTCGACCCTACGAATCCATGTAATAAAAATGGATAATAATAATAATAATAATAATTAAAAGAAAAATAGTTTCTTAATGGCCCTCTACATTGTTCACCTTCTCTTCTTCTTTTTGTTGCCTTCCTTCTCAGCATGCCAACTCACCGCCATCATCTCAATTGAATATTCCACGGTGATCATCTCCTGATCATTTACTGGAAAAAAGAAAGAAAAAAAAAACAAAACATATTTATGATCCTGATCCGACTCAGAAGAGACCGCAGATTCTCCTTCTCACAGTCTGTTATTGATTGTTGATGTGTAGTGAACAGGTATCGAGTCGAACCAAAAATCCAACGAAAGTTGGACCAGACCTAACCATCGCAGCGTACAGCGTGGCTCGGGCGTCGCTTAGACGCTCCCTCTCATAGTTCTCCATGCACTGTGCTCATGTGAAAATATACGTACGTGATATTTTAGAAGAAGATTTCCTATCAAATAGTCATTTCTTATTCCAGTTCTTGCGTCATTTTTCATTTAACGGTTAATTAATATCGATTGTGATTGCAAATTAAATAAAAATACAATAATTATATTTAATCCACTAGTTAATTAACTTTAATATATTGCCAAACGTAGCCATTGAGGTTAAATCCAATGCGAAAGGTTAAAATGTATTTATGATAATTTATAGTACGTTACAGATAAAAAGTTTTGAGAAGTCAGTTTGGTTTGGATTGTGGATCTGCTGATCGAAGACTGAGAAGGATGAGCAAACCCTAGGGCTAGAACTCACTCACCCACCCACTTTGCATTAAGAGCTCAGAACGGAGTCTCCGACAGCAGAAATATTTTCTTATGAGCTTACCTCCTTTACCTTGTAGAACCTCAAACGTCTTACGTGAAGTCTCTGCGCTGAAAAAGTGACACAAAATAAAGCAAGATCGAAACCAGCTCGACACCAAACAGAAGTATGCCTCAATTCTTAAAAAATCGAACAGAACTATGCGCCCCGACAAAATGTCACACACCAACAACAATGTCCGCAATAGCTTCATTTGCATTTTGATTTCTCCCTTTTTATTCTTCTCTTTTGGAAAATGAAGAAGAAAATCTCGTATAATTTTGACGACATTGATTTCAATAATCATCACCTCGTCATAGAACTAACTACAAATTCATCTAAATACTGTTTATTTATTTATTTATTTTTATCAAATTCACTCACATTTAAACATAACTAATTAATATTTCATCATAAATTACTGTCAATCCAACCATCTAATTGAGATATTTTAGCAACCATTCTTTGTCAAATGGCCCTTCCAATCTAACTCGTTCTATCTCGGTTGTTTTTATTTGTACCTTATATGATGATATGCTAAAAAAGCTTAGATGTGTTTGGGGTTAGGAGAGATCGATTGAGTTTTTTTTTTTGGCAATCAAGGCCGCTTTAACTCTGGTTAATGCAAAATCTTCTCTATGTAACGTGTTTGGTGGTATCCAGGAGGTAGCGCGAGGCTGCAGGGAGAAGGCAAGATCATTGGAGGACCACAAGGGTGATTTAAGATTCTCATTTAAATAAGATTAACGATGTCGTCCTACACTAATCATCATCACGCACATTAACCCTCTCATGCTTTTCTTTTTCTCCACTTTTTCTTATTAACAATATAATATGACATAATTTAGTTGGGGGAAGATCTCATCTGCTCCTCAAAATCTATAACCACGCCTCCCATTGATTAAGGAAAAGAAGAACACAAAAGTAATTACTTTTTTGGGTGAGGGTTCAACGTTAGCCAATTTGTACAGTGCCTACTTTCCAACTAAGGGTATTATAGTCATTTCATCTTAAGCGTATAATTCAGTATTTTAGGTAATATTTGTTTGAGGTATTTTGAGATTTTTTATACACTTTGAGTATTATCTCGATAATTATATCTGTCTTTTCGTTATCAATTTAAGATTCTTGAATATTATAAAAGGCTTATTTCTTTATGACAGGTTTTGTATGCGAAAAAACTCTTCGATTACTCGTAACATGTGACTAAGTTCATCGCATAATGGCCACCGAATCTCTTATAATGACCCGTCGACATGCCTAATAGTAATTAAATAATGTAAAAATAATAATCGAATATATGTTGATTGGACCAAAACTGGCCACATTTCTCACGCAAGGTAATGACCAGACTCGTATCTTTTCTGTCCTTGGAACTATTCTTCACATTGAAATGGTCAGCACCCTCCAAAAGATATCTTCCATCAATTTGCACGAGTGGATTATACACTTCCATGCACACTTTATTCCACTAAATTATTTGTATTCTCTTCATCATTTTGCTTAACCAGATTTATCGCTCAAATGATCGTCTTAACCTAACCATATTTGCTCACCCGTGCCAAAAGCCGTCGTGTCAGGGTGGTTTGCGATCCGATATGATTGCGCTTAACATCCAAATGTCATGAATGTCAAATAAGAAAGACCAAATCATCGATCTCCAAAGCCGATATCCTCGGGAATTTGCTCGGTCGCTTATCTCTGCCGCTGCTTCTTTTAGCCGACAGGCTTACAAGGCGGACGTAATAATGATGGCGAGCACCGAGGGGGTCGGGCAAGCCAAGTCCGACTCACAAAACCCGGCACCCTGGTGATTGGCAAAGGAGAGGAGGGGTCCGGGCCGGAGCTTTTTGGTTGGACCACCAAGGAGAGCGACGCCCACTATTTTCATGGTGGGCCTGTTGAGGAGATGCATAAGAAATTGAGAGGAGATAGGGCTAGAAAGACATAAGGTGAGATTTTGTTTCCAATAGTTTCCTAGGTTGACCAAAAGCTAGGGTAGGTAGCTTTCTAACCATTGTACCAAGGATTAGACCGGTCATCTTTTTCTACTTGGCACCAGCTTTCTTGAGAGATTTATGGTCCGTTTGGAACGAGTCAGAATTAGGGTTACTTCGTCTTAACCAGACTATTTTCTAAATACTAAAAATTTGACCGCACTAATATTATTTAATTCATTTAAATTATAATAAGAATTTGATTAAAATACCCTCGATTCATTTGAACTGTCAGATCTCGATCCAACGGCTCAGATCGCCTCAGATCTCTTCTCACACCCCCCCCCCCCCCCCCCCCCCCCCCCCCCCCCCCCCCCGGGGATGCTACCGCCCACACGCAGCAAAGCACAATCGTCGCTGACCTTGATCTTGACCCTGTTTTACACTTTACCCCTTCCTTTGACCTTAATCTTGACCTCGTTCCAAACGTGCCCCTATAGCTTTGTTGTTTGTTGTTTGTTGTACGTTGTATGACACAAATGAAAGTTGAACAAGTAAGGAGAATGAAAAAAAAAATGCCTTAGTCCCCTCCCTCCTCGTTCTCACGAGATCAAAGAGTATTGTTGTGTCTCCTGTACTCATCTCATACCATGTCCCTTGGAGCTGTTTCCTAACCGGCTAATGTGGATTAAAGTCAAAATTACTGTTGAAAAATAAAAGTAAAATTAGAATTGAAATAAATTTTGACTTTTTTAATATTAGAAAAGTAAATAATAATTATTTTATGTTTAACTTTTGGTTATAATTTGGTAATGATATAATGAATTAAAGCGGACAAATTAACAAAGCAAAATCTAATTTATGAATCGAGTTATTGATTGAGGCTACCAAGATCTTGATATCGAGGTATTGAGGACTAGGCAAATTCAGTGGCCTAAGCACCAGTAGAGTTTGCATAACTCCTTTGGAGGACCAGGTGAGACAACTCAACAAATCAATTTGTTGACTAGATCGCTTGTACAATAACAACCCCAAAGTGTCTCTCCATTAATTATTTTTGAGGCACTTGGCCGCTATAGTGAGTTGTCAGGAGACCTGACCGCTACAATTTAACAAATGACTCAGCTATTAGATGCTCAGACGCATACCATGCAAAATCTTCAGACCCAATAATTATTGAGTCAAGTTCAGATGGTGTAGAACTTCTAAGCCCACTACGCTCAAGAGCAGGCTCAAGCTCTAGCTCTAACTCAAGGTATTGCATTGAACTAACAATATGAGTTGCAACTACATGTAGTGAGTTAGACACACCTTAGCTGGTAACACTATTCGAGTCATTAAGGTCCCTTGGTTGGTGCTTCACTCAGATATTAGGCCTTGAGGAATTTCAAAGGGCGCAATCTTATCTATGATCTAACTAATGAGGTAATTGATCACACTTATACTAGTCGAGTCTCAGCTAGAGTCAAAGAAGGGAGTTAGAGAGACGTTGTATGACAAGAAGCCTGTGACAAGTTTGGGGCAGTTGCTCACTCGAGCCAAATGAGGTATGACACCCTTTTAATTTCCAAGGTAGTATACTTACCGGTGCAATCAAAACTTAAACAAGCCCCTATGAGGTGTATAATAGCTCGAAGGACTTGGTGGACCATATTAGCATCTTTAAAAATACTATGATCTTATTAGGAATATGGGACTTAACTATGTATAGCGTTTCTAATGACACTACAAGGTCCAATCTGACCTTAGTATTTCAGACTCCCGAGGTATTCCATAACTTACTTCGATGACCTAGTTGGTTAATTCATAGAATAGTTCATTTCATTGGTGTCTTGGCACAAGAACCTCTCCATACTTCTAACGCTGAAGTAGAAGGAAGGAGAAAACCTAACAGAATATCTTGTTCAGTTCAATAGATCTAGACTGAAAATCACTGAGCTTGATATCTCAATTATTTTTACTACAGTAATTAATAAAATCTAGCAAGCTCAGGTGATCTATGAGATGACCCATGGACCTCTCAAAAGTTTGGCCAAATTCATCTAGTAAGCCAGAGAATACATTGACATTGAGGAGATAATTTTGGATAAAAGAGAATCAAAGGATAGCAGTAAACTAAAGAAGGACACATGAGAGGTCAAACTCGCTAAGTCAAAGAAGCAAATGACTGAGATAAGAGAGTGCAAAAGCAAGTTCCAAGTATACACACTCTTGAATAATTCAAGAATTAAAGTGTTAGCCCAAAATAAGCATGGGACTTTTTGGAGAGGTTTTTGGCTCTCCACATCAATAGGCAAAAGACTGGACAAATCAAAGTATTACCATTTCTACAGGGATCATGGCTATGATACTAAAGAATACAAACACTTCAAGGATGAGATCGAAAGACTCATTAAGGAGGGTCATCTCGAATAATATGTCAAATGGGATGAACGAGTTGAAGAACCTCAGGTATAAGAGGCAAACCAACAAGGATCTCCTCAAAGAATTCCCACACTCAAGTTCCACTGTCCTCCAATCAAAGGACATCTTAACATGATTCTCACAAGCCCACTGAGATAAAATAAAATTTTAGCATCAACTGGCAAATGCCAAATTATCATTAGCGGGTAGGAGGAGGTTAAGAGCAAAGTTTTAAGTTTTGGTTTTGGCACCCAGTGAAACCGATATGTTTTGGCCGTTTTGGTCGTTTTGGTTTCAGTTTTGGTCATTTCAATTTCGGTAAATTTTTTTTAATTATTAATTATGTGTTGACTATAGTTTGATTATATTTTGATTATACTTTGATTTTAAATTAAAAATATGATAAAATTTTCTAAAAATGATCAAAAAAGTATAAATTTTTTTAAAAATTATTATTAATTTTATCATAATAGTAAATATAAGTTTAATTAATTTTAATTAATTTTTATAGTTAATCACTTAATGGGTATGCCAACTTTTAAATTTAGAGATAATAATTGTTTAATTAACTAAAAGATTTTTTTGCCTATAGACCCCTACATGATTTTATTTTGAATTTCAATTTCAAAAACGGTTTCGATACTCAAAGAAATTGACGCATTTTGATAAAAAAATCATTTCCATTTTGGTTTTGACCAAAATATTTTTTATTTATTAATTATATTTTGAACAAAATCTAACTTTATTTTAATTATTTTTTAACTTTAAATTAAAAATATTATAATATTTTTTAAAATTTTTGAAACAACCATATACGGTCTCAGTCGAAAGATTCTTTTTACTTATTAATTATGTGTTGACATGAGAGTGGGATACTGACCGATATAATTTTTTTTTGGCTTTTGCTTTTTGTGGAGTGATCATGCATGTGTATGAAAAAGGTGAAAACATATGCATGTGAACAATGTTGCGGGTTTTACTGTTCACTTGGCTACTACTTCCAGACGTCGGCGAGGGCATAGGCGCTGGCATGCGGTCGGCGAGATGCGATCCTGGTGAGGGCGCAATCGTGGGTGCACGGCCGATGAGGCGTGGCCCTGTTGAGGGCGCAGGCATCAACACACGGCCGACGAGGGCGTGGGCATGGCCGCGAGGCTGGGGCCAGGGCTCAGGCATGAGTGTGGAGGCACAGACGCAGGCGTGGGCGTGGAAGGGGGAGTCGGCGTGTGCACGAGACGTCAGGCCTGCGCGAGGGGGCGAGTGTGGGCGCCAGGCTAGCGAGCACGCGGGTGCGGATATCAGAGGTTGGCACCAGGGTCGAGTGCGGGTGCGAGGTTGGCCAGTGCTTGGGCGTGGACGCGAGGTCCATGAGGGCTCGGGTGCGAGCTCATGCCGGTGCACCCCTGCTCACTCTCGAACCTGCACCCTCAGGGGCCTGCACCCACGCTCGCGCCGGCACTTGCGGCTCACCCGCAGCCTCGTTGGCGAGCTCACACCTGCACCTGTGCTCAAACCCGTGCCCTCTGGTGCCTTCACCCATGCTCGCGCCAGCGAGCTCACACTCACACCCTCGCTGGAGAGCCCGCACCGACGCCCTTGCTGGCCTTGCGCTAGCGCTAGAGCCCTCGCTAGGATTGCGCCTCGCTCGAGCCCTCGCTAGTGAGCAGGCACCAAAGGTCTGTGCGAGGGCTTGGGCTCGGGCTCTGGCACATGGCTAGTGAGGGTGCAAGAGTGAGTGTGAGGTCAGCGACGATTGCGTGATCTCTCCGCATGAGCTCGCTACTCGATCTCCTCGCGCGAGCTTGCTACGTGCTCTCCCTGCGCGAGCTCACTACCCGATCTCCCCGTGCGAGCTTGCTGCGCTCGCTCTGTGCTCGCCTCCTAACCCTAAACCGAAATGAGTTTTGCCGATACGTTTCGACTAAAACTGAACTGTTTCGGCCAAAACGGTTCAATTTCAACTGAGATTTAAAACCTTGGTTAAGAGACAACATCATGAAATAAAACTCAGAGACACAGTTTTTTTTATAAAAAGCTTAGAGAAAATTTCAGCTTTTTTTACAAAAAACTTAGAGAAAATTTTAGCACCCACAATGACATGTTGGTGATCTTGGAGATCTTTTATGACTACACCATATAGTATATCATGATAGATATAGGAAACCCATTGAACATCCTGTTTACTCAAGCCTATGATCAAATGAAGATAGAGAAAAAGCTGGAACCATATATCAGGATGCTCACCAGACTTATGGGTGAGTCAATTACTCCACTCGATATAATCAATCTACTCCTCATAGTTGGACAAAACCCCAAGAGTATTATAATCAATGTGGAGCCAAAATTGATCACTCAGAATAACTAGAGACCTCAAGGATCAATATGAAAATAACAAATAAATTTGAAGGTGGTTTGAGTGTGTAATCTGAAATCATAGAAATATGACTTCTAACAGGTACAAGACCCTATTGTTAATTACCTTGATAATTATCAGGAACCTTCAAAAATGAGAAACGTAACTAATAAGATAGAGACATGAAAAAAAAATCAATGATTTAATTCATATGAGAAAGGGACGCATGATTTAAGTAAGAGCATATTCTTACTTTACAATTTAAGAAATTTAAATTCATAATCATAAGAGAATATTAAAATAAGGAAGAAAGAAGAAAAAGCTTAATGCTCGCCACTACCTCGCTCCCATTCACTTGACCGAGTGAAAATCGCCTCGGATGAATGCTTGATTTGATCCTTAGTGGATGTTGATAATATGTTAATAGTTATAGTTAATTATTTTAACTTGTGTTAGTTGACCCTTTTTGATATTTAATTTAAGAATAATTAGCGGCTATAGCCTTATGCTAATTTTTTTAATTTAATAATTGACGATCTCTTGGCTTATTATTGATTAGATGTGAAGTATCACTGATAGTTTTAAGCTTGTATCGGTTAAGCTTGAAGTGTGATCAATAGCTTTACGTTTGTTATTGATTAACTTCTTTCAAACAAGGTATTTGGCTAACTGACTAAGTGAGTTAAACCTTACCTTTAGTTTGATTTGATTTGAAGGGTGCCTTTGACTTGTGCTAATCATCTTTGATTTGATAATTGATGATCTTATTAGTGTGTTGTCGATTAATTTTTGAAGTATTATTGATGGCTTTAAACTTATTGTTGACTAACCCTAATTGATCTTGGCTCCAATCCTAATTGGGTTCTTATTTGATCCTTAATAGATCTCAGATCCAATCCTTAAGAGGTTCTATGGGATTGTTAATAGATCTTGAATCCAACCCTAATCAAAATCTTATTGGATCCTTAATAGATCTTAGATCCAATCTTTATTGAGTTCTTAATGGATCTTGATTCAACTTGTTAATGGGTTTGGGTTCAAGTTCAAGTGGATGTAGGTTGAGATTTGACTTGGTTTAGGTTTAACTTGGTTTAGGCTCATGGTTCAGGTTCAGGTTCGATATGGTTCTGGTTCAAGTTCGACCTTATTTTTGTTTTAGGTTCAACCTAGTTCTGGCTCAAATTTAACCTGATTCAAGTTTGGATTTGAGTTCAGTTTGACCTAACTTATTTTGATTCAGTTCAAATATGGTTTGACTTAATTGGAGTTCAATTCAATCTTATTTTGATTTCAGATTGACTCTATTTGAACATATTTTGATCCAAGTTAACCCGATTTGAACTAATCAAGGCTTGACCCAATTTAAACCTAATTCGAGTTTGGGCTGAATCTAGATCATCATTTTTTTTTCTGACTGAAATAGATGATCGGTTGGAGTACCAATCGATCGATTCAAAGCTGTCATGCTAGGTTCATCCAAACCAGACAACCAGTTGGGAAACTAAATGCTCAACAGAGAGCTATTGGTCTTAGTTCATTAGAACTAGTCTATCGGCTAAGGGTATCGACCAACTAGTAAAGAGCATGTCAACTCTTGATAGATAAGAACTAATCAACCAATTGGAGAGAGCTTTTTTACTCATCTATACTAGTTTTAGTCCATTTTATTTTCTTGATTTAGGTCTATTTGGTCAATTTGGTTTAGCTTAATTTTTTTATTTTATTTAGCTGAATTGGCCTGATTTTAATTTGATTGAGTTGTTTAATTTAATCGATTTATGTTAATTGATTTGATTAATTTAGTTCGAGAGTCTTTGGATGATTATAATGACTTTGGGTGAGCCCGTAGTTTGACCTTGAGTCATTTTTTACTTTTAGATGAGCCTCAAGGCTGACCTTTAGTTGACTAAACTTCCAAGCGAGTTTGTAAGCTGGTCTTGAATCTAAATTTAGTTTTTTAGTGAGTCTGCAGACTAGCCCTAAATCGAATTGACTTTCAGGTAAGCCTGTAGGTTGGTCTTTAGTCAGAATTAACTTTTTAACAAGCCTGCAAGTTGGTCTTTAATCAGAATGGCTTTCTAAAGAGCCCACATACTGGTCCTAAATTGAATTGACTTTTGTGTGAGCCCTATGCTGGCTCTTGATCAGAATGACTTTCGTACAAGCTTGTAGGTTCACCCTTAGTTAGAATGAATTTCGAGTGAGCCCCCGAGTTGGCCTTAGGCAGAAGTTGACTTTTGGGCAAGTTCATAGACTATCCCTAAGTCAATTGAAGAAAACACTCACATTGAGGTTAGAAAAATTTTTCTCTTTTTTATTATTTTATTTTATTTTTTTCCTTCTTCTCTTATTTTCTCCCCCACGTGGGTTGGCAGTAATAATTTTGTTTATTCTTTTTCTTTTTCTTTCCTACTTTTCTTCATCTCCTTCTTCCTTTTCTCCTCCTCTTCTTCTTCTTTCCCAAACTAGTCTCTTCTTTGCTTGGTTCTCCATTAGAACAGGGCCAGACCCTACTCCTTCAGATCTAGGCCAAATCTAGCCATAAACGATGATAGATGATAGTGGAGAGGGGTTTGCCCTCTTGTCTTTGACCTCATAGCCAGATTTGGAGAGCAGAGCTAGGTTGGCAACTTTCAGGTAGCACAAATTGGTAGCTCATTGGTGTGGGGAGATGGAGACTACAAATACAAAGCATCTTCTTCAATCCTGAGGCTAGAGTTGAAACCTTGATGAGTGCATCAAGGTAGGAGAGGACCTTGTGCTTGACGGGCAAGTGGTAAGGGTTGATTGGGGCAGTTTCAGAGGTGGCTGGTTAGGGCTCACCCAAGCTTTGTCGCAAGGAGATTAGTGATAGCATGGAGGAGGAGGCAGGCCTCCAAGACATTGGTGCCAGGTAGTTCGTTGGGTGTGGCATAGGAAGAGGTCGGGGCCGCATCACGATGGCAAGGAGCTGGTCCTTCAATTTTATAAGTGGTTGAGAGAATCATTCGAGATTTGATTAGATTCATTCAAATCTATTGATTTATCGTGAATGATAAGATTAATTATGATCTTCAAATTCAAATTTCAAATTGTAGTAAATATGGATAAGGATTTGATTTGTTATAAATAATAGATATGGTGAAATTTGAAACTTGTACTTATTTGCAAATTCTCTAGAAGATTTGGACCAATTTCTCTAGATTGTAAGTAGAATCAAATGACCAATTGAGGAATTAATCATTTGACAGAGACCTTCTACCATTATTGATTTATTAGAACTAGTTGATTAGCTAAGTAATTGGTTGATTAGCAAAAAGTTGTCAAACTTGGTTCATGAGAATCAATTGATTGATTGAGAAACTGGTTGATCGATAGAGAGCTTTTACCGATGCATTAAAACTAGATGACTAGTTTACCAAGCAATCGACCAGTTCAATGCATTCCAGTGCATATAAGTCTTTATTCTGACTAAATTTCAATTAGATTTGATCTTAGCGAAAATCAACTCAAACAATCAAATCTAAGTTCGTGGTGGTCCAAACCCGATTGACCTAGAATGTGATCTTGGGTCATCCAGCACTTAATTAACTCCAAGTAATAATATCAATTTTTTATTTAATTATAAGATTTTTAACTAAAAATGACATAGGTAAAGTATGAAGTGACCAAAACCTCACCAAGAAGTGTAAGCTAGCCTACTAGCAAAGTAGTCTTGACCAGAAAGTCGAAGGTCCAGTAGTTGTAGAAGTCAGTGAGTCCACCACTGAAGCAAAAATAATATATGCTGAGCCAACGGAGCAACTTGTCAACTTGATTGTTGATGAAGACTCACGAAGAACAATAAAGATTGGGGCAAATCTCTTAGAGCCCTTGTGTACCAAACTTGAGGAGTTCTTATAAAAGAGCCAAGACATCTTCGCTTAGTCTCTAGAAGATCTACTTGACACAAAATCTTTAGCGGCACAACACGAGCTCGCTGTAGCGAAAAACCATAAGCTGGTCAAGTAGAAGAAGATATATTTTATCTCCAAGCATTAGAAGGCTATTTTCAAAGAGGAACAAGTTTCTCAATATAGGATTCGTTAGAGAAGTTATTACTCTGAATGGCAAGTGGAGAATATATATCAACTTTACCAACTTAAATAAAGTTTGCCTGAAGGATAGCTATCCACTACTAAAGATATGCTAGCTAGTTGACTCTACCTCAGAGCATCAACTCCTTAACGTCCTAGATGCTTTTTTGAGTTATCACTAGATTCATATGCATCCTAAAGATGAGAAAAAAAAATGACATTCATCACCAACCAAGGTACTTTTTGCGATGTCACAATATCCTTCATACTAAAAAAATGTAAGGATAGCATACCATAAAATGGTGAATCGAGTTTTTGAACCTCAAATTGAAAAGAACATGGAGGTATATATTGGCGACATGCTAATAAAAAGCCTTTGGACTAACAAATATCTTGGAGATTTAGAAGAGAATTTTGATACATTTTGAAAGTTTAAAATGAAGTTGAATATAGAGAAGTACACCTTTGAAGTAAGATTAGAAAAGTTCTTCAGTTATTTCATCTCAAAATGCAGAATAGAAGCAAATCTCAAGAAGATTAAAACAATCCTATAAATGAAGCCCCCAAGTTCTAGTAAGGAGATGCAAAGGCTCACAAGTTGGCTTGCAGTCGTGAACCATTTCTTATCTAGGTTAGGTAAAAAATACTTACTTTTTTTTCAAGTCATTTAAGTGAAGCCTCAAATTTGAGTGAATAGAGGAGTGTGACCAAGCCTTTGAAGTTCTAAAGAAGTATCTCACCGAACCTCTCTTGTTGGTTGGACTTGAATAAAATGAGGTACTCTTTCTTTATGTAGCAACTTTAGAACAAGTGGTCAACTCAGTATTGATAAGTGACTGAGAGGGTAGACAATAATTTATATACTATGTGAGCCATGTGCTTATTAGGACGGAGGTTAGGTATATACTCTTGGAGAAATTGGCTTATATAGTGGTATTGATAATTTGAAAACTCTGACCATACTTCTAGACATACCCAACAATAGTACTCACCAACCTTTTATTCAGCAAATATTATAAAAGTCAGAGACCTTAGATAGATTGCTCAAAGGGTCCATTGAGCTAAGCTAGTTTGACATTACATTTAAAGTTCAGACAACTATTAAAGCTCAAGTCTTGGTAGACATGATGACAAAAATTACCTCGTATGTCTCGGGGCCAAAGTCCAAGCCTTGGGAAGTTCAAGTTGATGGCTTGTCGTGTGAGTCAAATAGTGAAGTTAGCATTGTGCTTGTAAGCCTTAATGGGAGAATAATTGAATACTTAGCTCGGCTGAAGTTCCCTACATCTAATAATATTGTTGAATATGAATATTTCTTCTTTGGCTTAATGGTGGCACTAGCAGCCAGAGTGAAAAGACTAAAGGTAATTAGTGACTCTCAACTAGTTTACTTGTAGATTACTAGGGAATATGAGGTGAATATACAATCAGGATTCAGTATCTAGTTGAAGTACAAAGGCTCATGGGAAAGATAGATCAAGTGGAGATTTGCTGAGTATCCCATCATAGTAACACAAAAGTAGATGCCCTCACACAATTAGCTTCAACTTCTTCAAATTCAAAATCAAGGTAGGTCTTTGTAGAGAATCTCCAACAACTAAGTTGAATCTACCGAGATGAATGCCATAGAAGCAAAACCATGCTGGATGGACCTAATAATGAACTACTTCAAAGAAGGACAACTTCTTGAAGATCCAAGAGAAGCTCAAAGAATTTGAAAACTAGCACTAGACTTCACCCTAGTAGATAAAGTCTTGCATAAAAGGTCACTCCCATGACCACTCTTCTATTGCTTGATGCTTGCTGGAGTTAAGTATGACTTTGTGAATTACAAAAAGGAATATGCGAGAGTCACGAGGGTAGATGAACTTTGGTGCACAAGTTCCTCATGCGAGAATAATATTGGATCAACATGGCCTCTGAGGGAGTTGAATTCATTTCTAAATATGAACAATACTAGAGCATATTTTTATATATCACAGTCTAGTAGTTTGACTCCAGTAAACACAAACCTTCTGGCTCTTTGATCAATGGGAATGAACATTCTAGGTCTACTTCCGTTGACCTTAGGGTAGAGGAAGTTATTAGTGATCATAGCGACTACCTGACCAAGTGAGTAGAAGTTAAACCTCTCACCATAATCCCAAAGAAGAAGACTTAGGAATTTATTTAGTAAAGCATCATCAATTGATTTGGGCTACCAACGATGCTAGTCATAGATAATAAAAAGCAGTTTAATGGCTCAAAGTTCGAGGAGTACTACAATAGCCTCTACATCAAATGGAGGTTACTTCAATGGCATACCCCTAGTCCAATGGCATGGCCAAGGTAACAAAATAAACTCTACTTTTAGGATAAAGAAAGTGCCTCGAGAGGGCAAAAGGTTCTTGAGTTGAAGAATAGCTAGATGTCTTGTGGTCTTACCGAACCACCCATGGATGACAACTAGCTAGCCACCCTTCATTCTCGCCTATGGAGTTGAAGCCGTTATACCTGTGGAAGTTGACCTTACTTCACATTGAGTCAAAAGCTATGACCCTAAAGTGAATGAAATAAATATTCAGGCTAAGAAGGACCTCATTTTAGAAGTTTGAGAGAAAGTTCGCACCCAGGTCATCGAGTATCAGTGATGAGTGGCTCAGTACTATAATACTTGAGTTTGAGGGCTGAGAGCTACAACCTAGTGACTAGGTACTTCATCACATTGATCTCATTATCGAGTCTTGGGAAGCTATGCCTGAATTAGGAAAGACCATACAAGATAACCCGAGTCATAGGATCTAAAATAATCAAGCTTCAGCACTCAGATAGCCAGATGCTCCCAAAAACTTGGTATGTTGACAACCTCAAAAAGTTTTATCTTTAAATAAAAAATTATGACTTTTTTATCTACTTAAAAGTTTGTCAATAATAGGATGAAAATCAATTCAGAGGGAAGTCACAAGACCTTGGCTTTGAGTGCAAGTATCCAACTAGGGTGTAAGACCTCGACTCTAAGTTAGACATCTCGACTCTAAATCCAAGTACCTATCTGAGGCTCTCAAGACCTTAGCTTTGGGTTAAAGCATCCAACCAGGGCATAAGACCTCGACTATAAATCAGACACCTCAGCTCTAGGTCTAAGCACCTACCCAAGGCTCTAAAGACCTCGACTCTAAGCTAGGTAGAAGACCTCAGCTCAAAGCCTAGTAGAAGACTTTGGCCTTAAGCTAGACAAAAGAACTCAACTCTAAGCCAAGAACTAAAGATCTTGACTTTAGGTCCAAGCATCCAATCGAGGTATGAAGACCTAGTTCTAGGTCTAAACACCCAAATTGAGGCACCGAGACCTTGGCCTTGGATCTAGATTAGTTACCTAATTGAGGCATACAGGTTCATTGATAATGTGTGAATCTTCTTGAGAAGTGAATATAGTCGGCTAAGGCTCAACCCATGAAGTTATCACAACAAATGTAACACTTTTCAAAGGTTGGGTACATGTTAAACTTGTTGCTTACCCCAAGTTAATACTTTGGAGATTACATAAAATTAAAGTCAAGTTTTTAACTTTAAGATATTACTTACTCGAGCCAAAACTTGCTTAGAAATTTTTAGGATTAGATCATCTTTTATTCCAAAAAATGTAGTTAAGTAGTTCAATGATTGATTTTGAATTATTTGATTAAGTAGATCTAGGATTGATTCAAAATTATTAATTAGAATTAAATCATTTATGATGCAAGTTATTTAATTTAGGATAAAATTGATTTTTGATTCAGACTATAAGTCAAATTAATTTTTCCTTTTCGGAGAAAACTCAATCAGTTTGGTTTGGTTAAGAGCCAAACTGAGGCTCATTAGATTAGTTAATTCCAAACCAAACAAGCAAACTACAATTCCTAGCCAATACTTGTGAAGAAAGCAAACAAAAATTTTCATTGAAAAAAGATCACAATTTCAAGCAAAAACTTGAAACAAAATGCTTTTATTACTAGGTTTAAAATGAAAGAAAGATACATGTCAATGCAACTACAAAATTTAGCTCTCTAGTGTTGGGGCCTCAGTTTCATTTGAGCGAGGGCTTCCTCTAGCTTCGTCCCCCTCTCCCGGGATAGGATCCTTCAGAATTAGCTCCTCATACTCTCGCTTGTGGCAAAGGACCGAATGCTCATTGTAAAACTCAATGTGGAGGTTCTTGAGGTTAAAATTTGGGGCCCAGTGGATCTACTTCACTGTGTCCTGGTAGAAGAGGTAGAATTCTTTGAAGGAGTTGGCAGAGAGTTGTCCTCAGTCATAGAGGTTCTCCTTGTTAACTTTGAAATTGGCCATGACTTCCACCTTTGCCCGCACCAGCAATTGGATGAACTCCAGCCTTTGGAGGTAATTAGCCACTGCCTCCTCCCTCACCTTCTTTAGCTCAGCCTCCTGCCAATCCTAGAGCTACTTGATCCGCTTCATGACTTAACTGTGCTTTGTTTGGAGGATCTTCTTGTCATCCTCCGTTGTCTTCCTCTTCTCTTCTATGTTGAGTTGGGGAGACTTAAACTGAGGGTGAAGGAGATCCAATTCTTCCTTGGCATTAGTGATCTTGGTCTTCTAGATCACTACCTATTTTCTTACCTTGAAGAACCTTTGACTTGCAAAATGCAAATACTCTAGTGCCTGTAATGGACTCAGGAGTTAGACACTAACAATGTTCAAAAAAAAAGAAAAAGAAAAAGAAGAGTCTCGAGTGACTTACATTGGCGTAGGTCTTGGCTTCATGCAAGAAAATCTCATTCTTGGAGAGTTGAGAGATCTTGGAGTCTAAGTCTACCTTGAAGTTTGAGCAGAGTATTCTTCCATGGTGGGAGCCTCGAATTCTTGGCTAGCTTGGCGTCTATGAGAGAGTTTGACCTTGGGCTCTCACACAGGCCAATGTCGAGGGGGTTGAAGAGATGTCAATCACCCTCTTGCCTCACTCAGTTGCCATCATGGTCATGGTGTCGGGGCTAGGACGCTTATTGTTAGAGAATTTGATGATTGGATCGGATCCTCAACAGTGGTAGTTTAGGTGGATGAATTGGAGGTGCGGGACACCACCTGCCTCCTCCTCTTCCCTTCATTGTCTCCCTCCTCTTGGTTGCTCCCCTTATCTTCGTGTCTCTTCTTATTCTTCTCACTATGGCTTGGGGTAGCCATAGTAAGTAGGAATAGAGGGACCTCCATCTAGGAGGGCTTCTTCTTCCTAGCAAGTTAGGCAAGAGCCACTCGAGGGCTCTCTCTCTTCTTCAAAAACTCGTTCATAAACAAGATTTGATTAAGGTTTGAAATGATCAAACCTAATATTAGACTGAGCTAAGACTTGGTAAGGAAAATTAATGCACAAGGATCAAGCTACATACTAGCTGGCTGAGCTATAGATAGACTATGCTATAGTAGACAGACCTTGTTAGACTATGTGGAGGAAGGCCTAATTGATTTTACCCAAAAAATTAGAAGATGATATACTTGGGGGTAATTTCTAAGTTAGCTCCTCGTTCCGAAGGCTCACCCCACTCACATGAAAGGTAATGGTTGCTTTGAGAAAATACTCTAATAGGATGATTTTTCTAGGAATGAATAGAAAAGGGGTTGGACATAAGTACTTTACAACTGCGCTTTAGGGCGACGTACCACCATCCACCAGTGTTAGAACCTTAACACCACTTGAAAGAGTTCCTAAACATCTCTATTGTGGGAGCGAAGTTTTTGGACTTAGACAAGACTCAAAAGACAATTACGAACCTAGCATTGGGAACTATTTGGTTTTGGGCTAGGTCCCAATTGTTCAATCTATCCTAGACAAAGCTGTTTATGGGTACCTAAGACCACTCTTGAACATCTCCTAGAAAGTGGTTAACTCATATTCGAACTCTTCTTCAAGTTTCTTACTATTTGTTTCTGACCCTGTAGGCCCAACTCGGTCCTATCCGGAAAGCCGAACATACTAACCAAGTGATAAAGGTTTTTCCCCCTAAGAGTTGGTTGGGTAATCTAGACCCTCACCTCAAAGATATCTATCAAAAGAATAGGTTTAGTTAATTTTAGTTCGGATATAGGTATTCCTATGAACTAAGTTCTCGAACTAAAGTTAGTTGAAAATGGCACTAGTATTACTATGTGCTTTGAAACCAAAATGACACTAAAGTTATCTTAGAGTTGTCATATTTTCTATCCTATGGTTCCTATGTAAGTTATCGGAGTTCACATGCTAAATTGAAAATGCCCAAAATAAAAAGGATCAGAATGGAGACTTATTTGAAGCTAGAGCAACGAAGGTGGAGACAAACCTCGAACCAGCCTTTGCAAGAACTAGAGCAATGATTGGACTCGAGGAGATGGCTCCTGTGCAGCTGTAAAGGTGTCATGGAGACCAACTTGGTGGTGCCCTGAACTCTAGGGGCCGAAACCACCTATCTCGGGGTGGTGGTCAGAGAAAGGGTCACTCTGGAGGCTGAAGTACCTTTGCTATAAGTTGAGGGGGCAAGTGAAGATGCCATTGGAGGGGATCTATTAACTAAAAGCAAGAACTTGCTAGAGAAAAGAAGAGATTGAGATTGTAGATAACAAAAAATGAGGAAAAAGGATGGAGAGGCTTTGTATAACTCTCACTAATTGGATTCTTGCCAGCTAGCCCGATCTAGACCACTGAAGTCAAAAGGGATGGAGTCTAAATTTGCTGATCGAATCTCAAGGAACACGTGTTATTCATTCGGGATAAGCCATCAGAGGTTATTCATGGTGGAGACCATGAGGTATATATGTCAATATCAGGATTCACCTCTACAATTAAATGGATGACTCGATGTTGTTTCCTCAAAAAGGAGTAAATTCTAATGATTTTGTATGATTTAACAAGATAGTAGCTTGAATCCAAAGAATCACGGTAGTTGATGGTTCATACTGAGTCAGTAAGATCGAGCTAACTCCTCTCAACAAGTCTAGAAATCGGCGTTTGAAGTTGGAGGCACTAACAATATACCAAACTAGAGTGGTCAGGTTGACGAATGAAAATTTAGTTTATAGATCGAGTTGCCAACCGAGGTTACCGAAGTCATGACACTGATGTCCTAATACCAAGGTATTGAGGGTTAGGTAGGTTCGATGACCTAGTCTTGGACCACTTGATGAATTGTCATCCTAAACCAATTTAGGAAGTCTAGTGACCTCGACCCTTGGATGAAGGCAAATGAGTATTCATGAAAACTAATATATATTTATTTTTAGATGTCAATCCCGAGAAATATGAAATTCATAGCAATCTTTTACAAGGAATCTAATAAATTATGGCTGAGATCACGGAATCCTGAATACGTCGAATAGCCTTTATGCTCTATAAATAGCATAGTATTCGTAAAGGAAAAGGACTAATGCCCAATTTCTTTCTCTATTATTTGGTTATAATTTTAATTAATTTGGGCATCAGAGTGGCTACAATTGCAGAGTTTGTAGTAATTCTTTTCATAGTTTATCTCCTTACATATTAGTAGAAAATATGCCCTTACAGATAGTAATCTCTAGGGACCTCTCAGATCGAAATCAATAATAAATCAGGCTCAATCAACATTTAGTGTTAATGTTGAGGATAGAACAATAATTTTATTAAATTTTTTTTATTTTTATTCTATTCGAATTTGGTAATGGGGTGAGGATAACCTCGGGTTAGCCTATTACCCAAGAATACCGATGGTAATATTAGTTGATCATATACTCCTTATTGTTAGAAAATGAAAAGCAAATTTGGTGTGAAATTACACCAAAATTTAATTTGGGTTTAAATTTCAACACAATCTCTACAAGGAGTTATATTTATGATTTAGATATATCATTCTCAAACATACAAAATCGACTACTGAAATCACTCATTCAAAAATATTAGCTACAATATGGATTGGTCACATAACTCATTATTTTTAGAAAATGGAGACTAAAATTTATGCAAAATCGCAAGATAAATTTAATAACACTCTATGTTGGCTAAAAAGATGACCAATAATTATATGAAAAACTTGTTTTACTCTTGTAAACAAGTGAATCATTATTTGAGCAAAATACGAAGTGAACCATTGACATCACTCGCCCAAGAGTATGGTCGATCACTATTGGGGGAATCCAAAAGTGTTAAATCGGATTAATATAGTTGATCGGATATCAAACTATCTCAAAAGTCTAAGCTGGGGTATAGACTTTTCCACTATATATATTAGACTCTATCAGTCTAATATCTGATATGGAACTAATCCATCATACCTTTATTAGATAAATTCCAATTAGTAGCTTACAGGAGAATTGTTTAATGCTAGCTAACAATATTTCCTTTGAGAGGCAACATTCGGGGATTTACTATTAGCCACACGATCTCCGCTTGACTCAATATCCAAATCTAACATAAACACTTGATTAACCGCACTCAACATAAGATTGATCAAGCCCTACACCTCTTATGAAAGGATTTCACTTCTATTCCAATTCGAGCCCGAGACCAACTTATGACTCAATCATATCATCGACTATCAAACCAACGTACACCACCATGTGACTTACCTATGTATCACCTACAAATGAGCCTTGTCTCAATCTCAAATTTTGAGAGAAACCACCAAACGACTCAATTCAGTCGCATTATAGTAATTCTGATGTTAAAAAATTTGCACAACTTCAAATCTAAAACTCTGATACCATTTGTTGAGAGAGTTCAAAAGCGTTAAATCAGATTAATATAGTGAATCGAATATCAAACTATTCTAGAAATTTAAATTAATAGAACATAGATCTTTTTATTATATATATTAGACTCTATTTATTTAATATTTAATGTGAGATTAATATATAATATCTATTATTATAATAGGTCAAATAGGAAGCCAATTTGGTGGAAAATCAGATTCAAAATTCAAAAGGTTTTCAAAACTTGATATCCAAGGAAGTTAACGTAGGCCTTGCTTGAACATAGGTTTCTCATCTAACTCCGGAAAAAAAAAAAAAAGAATTACACAAAATAACCAAGGTTAGAGGAGACACTCGATCGGTACACCGATGATCATCGACTGGCAAAGGTCAGAGATGCAAATAAATCATGATCCAACGACTCTCGTTTCGGTTTTGTTCGATGATTAGGGTTTCCCGAGATTCGCAAACAAGGGGTGGGGGGCCAGACTTGCCAAAAGAATGTTAAAAGATTGACGCAAAGGGCACTGCGACGTTCATGGACATGGATCAGTGTGACCATTCCAATCACGGCTCTAGTGGGAGAGCATCCTTCTGTACTTGGCCAAGTGAAAAAGCGAGTCTTGATTTGAAATCACAAGTGTTGGCTGTCGGAGGCAGTGGGGTGGACAGCTATGATGCCTGCCAAGACAAGGTTGTACGTGCAAGCTCCGCTTCGTGCCCATGCGGGTCTTGGCGAATTGCATGCAAGCCCCGAGTTTGTGCTTTCTTTCCTCTTTTGTGTTCGGAGGAATTCGGCTGCTGATCGGTGATTCTCTGTGCTTACTTTTTCTTCTGTTTATGATTGACAAGTATCGTCCTAAACTAAGACAAAAAGATCCTGTTGCCACACGGTTAATTATGATGCCGGTGTGGAGCTTCGTGATGTAGGCTTGAAGAGTTGGTTGATTTCCGTCCACACAGATGTTTTGTATTTAATTAGGTGTGCATAGGACTTTTGCGGAGAAAATATTTGTAGGAGGTGAATATAATCACCAACCCATGCGCACTTATGTGCAGACGATCAAGTCTTCCGAGACGGCATGAAAGCTACCCCCAAATTCCATAAAATGCGGGGTCTAGACTGGAAAATTTCCATTTATTAATTGGAAAAGCCCCGGTGGCTTGGTTCCGTCCTCTTCTACCTAATGAACCTAATCCAAGCTCCTTTCGGTTTCCCTTCAGAAACAAAGTTGATTTTTTTTCCTCATGCCAACTTCTGTATTAATACATTCCAAGAAACCATTTCATTTACACTCAGGGAAAAGTTAACAAAGGAATCAAAATCAGTAAAGAATAAATAAATTTTCAATTACTAAAAAAACATTACTTCTCCAACAAAAATAAGAAAAAGAAAAGAAAAAGTCTATAACATTCTCCCACATTGGCAATATTTTATAAACAAGATCATACGCCAATCTCATGCAATAACAAGATCCACGATATGTCAATCTCATGCAATATCAAATCCAATTCCACAAACTCCAATTAAAAATTTATCAAAAGAATTCCAACACCCGCTACAAATCCAGTTCTACAAATAGTCAACAACATTAAGACAAAAAAATTTCAACGACAACAACAACAAAAAAAAAAACTAATTAAATGTCATCGTTACAGTTACTCATACAACAGATCATCCTCGCCGCCACCGGCCGCCAAGAGCTCGGTGTTTACCTCCTCTTCGCTCCAGAATTCCTTCCTTTCCAGCTTCGCGTTGGCAGCGACGAAAATCATCTTCTGCGCCCGGTCAACTGCTGCCTTCGACCACCGTGCCTCGCCCGTGTCCACCCAACGAGCCACCGGCAAGCTGCACTTGAAACCGCACGCCGTGGCGTGCAGGAAGATGATCCTGACGGCGACCTTCCCAAGTGTCTTGAGCTCGCTCAAACATGTTTCCCAGACAAGCCGGCGGCCTTGCGGGATTGCGATTCTCATCTTTCCAGTGAGGGGATCACGCTGCCGGACTTGCACCGCCTGCGCGTAGAGCGGGTCGAGCCCCTCCGCTCGCCATTTCATCAGCTCCATCAGCGCAATGTGGGCCTCCTCCGGCAAGACCAGCCGTGTAATCAGCTTGTCGACGTCCTTCTCCTGCGCCGGCGACAGCCGCTTGAACGACGGGAGGTACTTCCCGGTGGCGTCCTTGGTTAGATACAAGGGGTCCAGGACGAACGCAGCCGACCACGCCGGCCGGTAGGTTCTCTTGAACCTTTCGTCGAGCACCTTGTCGACGGTGGCTTGGTCGACGGCGAACTTGGAGCACCAGGACCTCACCTTGGCACGGAGCTCGTCCCAGAGCGGCAGGCATTGCCCGACGAGCGGCCGCTCCTCCTCCACCTCCCGCGCCATGGCTTTTATCATCGAAACAAATGAATGGACTGCCTCAAGCTCAGTCCAAAAGCTCGCATTATTTACCATCTCCACCATCTCGCCGGCGTTGGAGTCCTCGGAGCAGACTAATTCGAAGCTCTCGTCGAGAACGGTGAGCTGAAGTGGCCGGGCATTGGTCATTATGCTCTTGATCATCAAGAATACGTCGTCAAAGTTATTGACAGTTCCGTCGGATTGGCGCCGCAGCGAGTGGAGGAGGCAGGAGTGGCCGAGCTCTTGAAGCTGGTGCTTGTGGAAGAGGCTTCGGCCATGATTGTTGTCATTGAAGAAGACTACCAGTTTGAAACAATTGTGGCTGACAGAGTTGAAAAGCGGGAGCTTGCCAGCGAAGTCCTTGACAAGACTCCGAAACGCCTGAAGCTGGCAGGGAAGGTTCACCATCCACTGGTTCCGGTTCTCAAGCTCCCGGAGCGCCGTGTTCTTGAACCTATCCGCTACAATCCCCACGCAACGCTGCACCGCCGCGCCGTCGTCGGATAGGGCGGTGACGGCGTTCATTAGAACATCCTCCGCGTACTCCGCCGGCACGCGGCGGCCGTGGGTGAACACGGCATTACAAAACACGGGGGTGCCATTAGGAACGTTCGCAACGAGGCCGATGGCAGAGGATGATTTGCAGCCCTGGGCAGCGAGCTGGAAGAACAACGCGTCGCGGAGGCGAGCATCGGAGTCGGCGCGGGCGGCTTCGAAGCGGGAATCGAGACAACCGCTGGCAAGCTCGACAGGTGACACCGGCGGGAGGCCGACGTAGTGGAGGAATGAGCGGAGCTTCGGGTGCGACAAGGCCGACAACGAAACAGCGCCCCCCGACTCGAAGACCCAGTCGGCGAGAAACGATACCGCAGCCTCCACCTGCGGTTTCGACAGGCTAGCGACGGGAGAATCCCTCGGGCTCTTCGTTTTCTTCTCCGTCGTCGCTGCCGCCGCCAGAGGGGGCGCAGAAGAAGTGCTGGGGTCCGCGAGAGGAAACAATCGCTTCCGGTACAGAGGAGGAGGAGGAGAAGGAGAAGAAGAAGGAGGCGGTGGGAGAGAAGAGAGGGGTACGGGAGAGAAGTTGGGGCAGGAGCGGCGCTTGAGGTGTTCGGAGGCGGTGCGTGAGGGGTTGGAGGCGGAGAAAACAGCCGCGCAGAGGGCACAGCGGAGCTTGACAGCGGTAGGCTCGCCGGAGGACTCGCTCCGGAGGAGTAACGGCTCGAGGTGCTCCCAGTACCACGCGCCCTTCCCTTTGATCGCCTTGGCCCGCACCGTGACCAGCGCCTCGTACCTCTTCTCCGCCGCCGCCGCCGCTGCTGCTGGCGGCGAGTCCAACGTCGAGGCCATGGCGCTAGCCAGCCATGGAAGCACAAGAAGGAGAGGAAAGGAAGGAAGAAGAAGGCTGGAAGGGTGGGTTTTGGGGCAGAAACGGAAATTTGAGAGAAGTCGGGGTTGGTCCTTGGGGTTAGGGTTGACCAGAGGACAGGATTGACTGGGAAGATGTCTTATCTTATGGGATTGCAGGACATGTATTTGGAGGTACTGCAATTACTGTGGGTAATTAATCTCATCAGATCAGGGGTTAATTGGAGTAGGTGACTCTGAGCGCCCATTTTCTTTTTTTCATTATTCATTGTTGCATTAAAAATAATAATTAAAGTTCATTATGAAGAAATAATTTATATATATATATATATATATTCATTTATTTTGAAAAATTTTATCGTCAGGATCAATGAATTGGACCATCCATCTCCACAGCTTCAATACAATCTCATCAATTATTCGATTTAGAATTAAACAAATTCACTGATACAGTTCAACATATTCCTCCTGGATTGATGTTGGACATTAGAAAGATTTTCAAGAAGACGTGAGGCAGTTTGTCGCTCGTAATTACCTGATTTAGGAAAATAGATGGGTTTCTCTAGTTGTTAATTTTGGAAGTTGCATCCGTTTGGTCAAAAGGTGAAGTGCAAAATGAGAAATTTTGTATTTTTTTTTTCTATTTGAGGCAGATATAGGTGACTGCAGAGATTCTAGAGTAAGATATATAATTTTGTAAGATTTCAAGTAAGCATATTTTAGATATTTTATTTCGAAACATTCAGACTAAAGTTCTGGATGGATAATCCATATAATTTTGTTTTGGTAGTTTTGGATATTTCGATTATTTCACATATTTTATAATCTTAAAAGTATTATATTTTAAAAATAATTTTTCTATTGAAATATTTTATTTCGAGTCGAAGATTAAAGTATTAATTCTCAGGTAATAAACGGGTAAAGGAATCAAAATCAAAATTTGTAATATCTTAATTGTGCCAAAATCAATGTTTCCATGGACATTATATGTATGTCAAAAATAATCCATACATGAATCATATTTTATGATTTTAAATATACTAAATTTTCATGATGATTAGTGAAGTCATTTCGTTGTATTTTTTTATTAATATCAATACGTTTTGTTTTTAGCCAAAATTTAAAACTTTGATTTAAATTTTAATAATTTTATTAACAAAAAAAATTAGCTGCAAAACACATACATACCCAAACTAGAGTTGTCAGAATTTGGGATAATAATTTTGAGAGGGGCTTGAATTGCTGCGGGAGGCATGAATAAAAAGAACCACTGATTGTATTCATAGGGGGCGAATATGGTTGTGGCTGTTAATAGACTCAAAAATTTATTGAACTGACGGGTCGAATCCGTTAAAAGTTTATTTAAGATTCGTTTAAAATACACAATAAAATTTAATGGACAACATGTTGGATTTTAAATTTATTTTAAAAAATTATTATAGATCCGTTGAGAGTTTATTTATTCACACCACTTTACTAATAAAATATGCTAATTAATTTTTAAATATCACTTTAGTATATCGTTAAAAATAATAAATATAGATATTAACGAATCTTTAACAGGAGCAGTACAAATTTAATGGACTGAATTATAAACAGATTTAATATAAAAGTTTTACAGGTCTTAACAGACTTCAGTCCACTTCAAGCAATTGCAGGGTAATTTTAAGCCCGCACAAATGCATGTGGACTGGGTCCATTACCAGCCCTAATTGTGATGGGCACTACTGTAGTGATGACATCGATGTTAGCTATTGTGATGTCCTCAACATCGACAATGATGGCGACAGTAGCGGAGGCCACAAATGAAGAAGAAAATGAAAATACAAATTATAAAAAGTTATAAAACAAAAATGAACATATATGAAAAAGAATATCAATAGATTTAATAATTTTAATTTAAAATTTTAAAAATTAGGATATATTTAAATAATTAGTTGATTTATTGATTCAAGAGATCTATACTACCAGATTAGCGTATTTCAACTTATTTGTTGCATTAAAAAGTATAACACCAAAAAATTTTCTCTTAATTTAAAAATTCATGGTGGAAGATATGATTTTGATAATCCAAACATTAAAAATGATTTCCGTTACGGTTTCGAACTATTTTTGGATGTTAATTATGTTGAAATTAGACCAAGTATATTGTATAAAGTGATGTGATGTTTGAAAAGTAATATGATGCTTAGGAAGTAATTTGATTTATTTTGTATTTCTATGTTAAATGAAATATACTCAACAAGGGACACATTTTATGAACTTTCGATACATATATATATAGAAAATGTCACAATAGACTTTATCTAAACTCTATTTTTGTAAGTATTTTGATAAGAAAATAAAGTGAATGAAATTGTGCTTCTTTAATTAGTTTATTTTTCATTTGTATCTCAAACGAAGTGGTATTAGAGCTTAGGTAATCAACGACGTACGAGTGCAACATGTCAGTCCTAAAGAAAGAAGATCGATAATCGTGAGTATGCAATAAGTCGATAATGATGGATGATAATAATATATTATTTTTAATGTTACCTTGACTAAATAGGAGTAACTATTAAAGATGGAGCATCACAATTACATGCATATTTAAATCAAAAGAATTATAGGATATGATGGAGAATAACTATATGGAGATTGAAATTGATGAAGATGATGATGAGCTTTTTAAAATTCAAAAAGTTACATGCTCAAAATTATAAAACATGATATTTGATTTTTATATTAGTAGATGAAGATATTTTTCAACAAATTATGAGAATAAAAAGTGCAAAGAAAATGTAAAATCATTTAGATAAAATATATAATAACAATGACAAAAGTGTTAGTTTTTATACAAATCCACAATCAAAGAAAGTGGATAAACAACCAATAATTGTTGAAAAGCAAAAATAAGTTATAGTAGAGCCTGAGCAAATCTATGGTTCAAGAAATAATCAAGATGATCTATCTTCAAATAATGATGGTGGAGATTTTAATCCAAATGAACTTGAGCAAATTGCAGAAAGGTACGATGAGAATCACATTTTTTAAGATAAGATTACTACTGATGAATTTCTTAAGATAATCATAAAGAACTCTACTGAAATTGATGAAATTTAAACTATTGTGATTATGTCAAAGCTTTTAAGAAATGACTTTAAACTCAAAAATGCACTAGATTTAGAGCCTCTAAACCTAGTGCCAAGGACGATTATTGTAAATGAAAAACTTTTGCAAAAAAGTGGTCAGTTATATTTTGATGAAGAACAAGATAATATTAGAATATAGAAGTCAATAGTATACATGGTTGGGATTATCTCGAAGCATGATTGATGCCTAGATGACATTGCAAATTATTAGCGCATATCAAAAGAAATGAAATTAGAGTTTTTCGTATTTCATAAGAATAAAATTTTTGTTTAAGGGAAGATTTTATTAGAGTTAAACCAAAATTATTATATAAAGTGATGTGATGTTTGAAAATTAATATAATATTTGAAAAGTGGTATGATTCATTTTAATATATCTTATGGACTTTCTGATGTATATATTTAGGATATAAAAAAGTGTATCTTTGTAAGTATTTTAGCAAAAAAATAAAGTAAATAAAATTATACCTCTTTAATTAGTTTACTATGCATTGTTACCTCTAACAAATGAATCCAATTAAATCAAACAAAGCCCTTTTTTTATCTGAGTCAAAAGACATCATTAAATCAGATGCAAAACAAGGTAATGGATCAACTTTTGACCTCCAAAAGCTTAGGTCGTCCAATCATGCTGATAAGTAGCTAATCCAGTCGATCATGCTAATGATTTTGCTAACGAATTGCCTACCGATGGTCAACCCCATTAATTAATCTTAAAACCAGTCATTAGTGGGATAGAATGTATCAAAACGGATCAGTCTCGACCACCAGCACTTGCTGAGCAGCGCAACGTGCTAGAAACACGAGTTATAAAACTCAGGCGCTCGACGTCGAAATCCATTATTGCCACTTTTTGGTTGCATAATCAAGCGCATAATTCTTAAAAAATGCATACGGGAGCGTATCTTTTCAGGACACAAAAGCGAGATTATAAGAAGATTAATGGGGTTAAGTGGACTGGTTCTTCTAATCTAAGTGGGTGAGGAGGAGCTTTCGAGAGAGAGAGAGAGGAAGAGACAGAAAGAGAGAATGAGAATCGAGTGATGTGTTTGGATGGAGTGGTCGATCACTTCACTCCTCCACCTGTTCTACTTTCTTTTCTACTTGTCTCATATACAGAATAGTCTTCCCTTTTTGGGATATAAGCATTAAACTTAAGTATCTTTTTCAAAAGATTTAACCATTTTCAATTGAATCTGGTTTTGTTGCCAGCTTGCTAAACATGGGTTGGAAAATAACCCACAAGGATTTTTTTTTTTTCGTTTGGCTAAATCCGACAACAATTTAAATTGTAAGCTAAAAGCAAGTAAAATTCCTGACAAGCCAACTAAATTAAATTAGCATCAAGATCATCAAACCAAACTTGCGCTGATGTAAAGATTAAGCCAGACTCGCAATTCAATCCGCCTTTTGTCTTTCAAGTTAAAAATGAATATTATTTATTTACCGTTTGATTTTAAGCTTTTTTAAATTTCTGATTTAGTAGAGTTTGGTTTCCTATTCCACGTTGCTTTGAAGCTTCCTCTGAAATCCTATCCAAAACCCTACCACACTCGACTAAAGGTAGAAAAAAGAATGATATGTAATTATTTTTTATTTTAAAAATTTTTGTAATTTGTATAAAATAGTGTTCTATCTCTGTAGATTAATTATATTTGGCTATGGATCATAATAAAAATTCAAAAATATAGAGAATTATTATAAAATAAAAAGATAAAAAATAATAAATAAGATTAGATAATGTGCTTTGAAAAGAATCATTCTCTAAGGTAAAATTTCCTCCACGCCGTTACAAATTGGCTCTGGAGATACAATACCTAATATGAATAGGTGGTTCAATTTACACTCTAAGTTTATTTGGAAGTCTGAATCGTTTAAAATCAATGCTGAGAGTATAAGAGATAAATTTGTTCGGATGCTAACTATTTATTATAATTTTTATCTATCTTTTATATCTTTCAAGACATGTGAAGAATTTATATTTATAAATTACATATCCATTCATAAAGTGATGTATAATGCATCTTTTTTTGAATAAACACACCCAATTAAAATAAATAGATACATTCGAAAAGACATACCCCTCTGTAATTTTAATTTCAAATATTTTATATTTAAATATTATTAGATAATAATATTTTTTACAATAATGTCCCACTTATTATTTAACAATAATAATAATAGTTAGATATTTTTTAAGAATATTTTATAGCTCTCATAATCTTGAAATTATTGCATAAGCATGATTAAAAAAGGAATTGTATCAATATACAATTGATTCTAAAGTTGCAAGTACCAAGGCAATTTATGTATCCAGCCATGTGTTTATCCCATTCAGTAACTATTCTCGAAATTTTATCGATAATAATTTATAAAGGAGGTCCTACCTCCAACGGCTTAATTTGATCCCAAAGATATAAATAGAGTTGAAGGAGTTTCACTAAATAAGTTTTATATCTTTTAACTTGTTCTAGGAAAAAAAATAAAACCCCCTCCAAGCTTTCTAACCAAAAAGTACTTTAAGCTATTATTTTCATATCAAATTTTCAGTCGCCTTTGAGCTCATCTTGAGAGATTTTGTAGTGAGGCTCAATTGTAATATTTATATTCTTTCCATTTGTAAACACTTCTAAGTTATTATAAGTGTGAGTGTACAAAGTCTCTAGTATAAAGTGAATCTTATAGATTGGAGCAAGATTGGTTGTATGGACATGATTTTACCCTGATGAAGCGACATCACCAGTGAAGTGATTAAAGTCATTAAGAGAGAGGCAAGGGTTATGAAGTAGGAGTGTTTGGTCTCTGAATCACATTAAATCACAGTGACATTCTTTTTTACCTAATTTGTATAATTACATTTGTAATTAATTGAGGTTTGATTGAAATTTGTATGGAATTGTTTTGACAAATTGAATTAGATTTTGATTTCATTAAAAATCACTATTTATTTTAATTACACCTAATTCACCATCTCTTTCTCCCCCTACCTCCCCTCATCCTCCTCTGAGGTTGACATACGAGCCAATAATTGATATCAGAGTAAGGTGCTCAATTTATTAGTCTAACAATTTTGAGCTCTTGATTAAAATTCTACTATGACAATTTTTAATAGTTTACTTTACTTTTGAGAGGGTCAATCCATTTTTTATCCTCCTTATTTTGATAAAAATAATTTTAATATTTAAAAAATTTATTTTAATATTTCATTAAAAATATTGACTTTGATTTTTGGCACTTGATGGAAAATGGGTACTCTCTACTCACCAATAAAATTGATGGTATATAGGTTTCTAAATTATATCACGAGTGAACTAGAAATAAGAAAAAGTTAGAGTCCACCAATGCTAAAGCCATAAATTTATTATATTGTACTTTAAATAAAGATATTTTTGAAAAAAATTTATCTTTTGAAATTATTGATGATATTTAGAATTGCTTATTACATTTTCATGAAGGAGTTGACATGATGAAAGCTTTGAAAACTTTAATACTTCTAAGTAAATTTGAGTCTCTCAAAATACATTATTTTGAATATATATCGAATATGCTTTCACACTTTATGGAGATTTTAAATGACCTATATTTGTTAGACAAATGTTATTCTAATAAAAAAATTGTGAGAAAGATTCTTAGGCACCGTTTGGTTTGATATTAGGATTAGAATCAATATTTGTCAGAATTATTTTTTTCTTACAAAATTAATATTATTTATTTTACATCGCTATTAATTAAATTATTATAAAAAATTAAATAGTTTTTTAAATTTTAAATTATTGTAAGATTAATTTCGAGAAAAAAATATTAGTTTATAAAAATAATTTACTAGTTTTGACCTTGATTCTGATTCTAATCCCAAACCACACGGTGCCTTAGGTATTTGTCAAGTTTATGAAAGCTGAAGATGATGGCTATTCAAAAGTAAAGGACCTCAAGACACTCTCATTTGAAAAACTCATAGGTTTATTATTAACCTATGGGATGAGTCTCAAGAAAAGGAAAAAGGATGATAATAAAAATGAGAAAAGATGAAGAAGAATAAGGACTCAAAGAAGAAAAAAATAGAAAGCAAAGAGTTGTATCCTCGAGTTCAAGAGAAGAAGAAGAAAAATAAGAAAAAAAAAATCTATATGGGATAGCTCAAATGATAATTACAAGAATCACAACCTCAATATTTGCCTTATGAAAAAAGATTATAAAAGTAATGAGAATGAGGTGTAAGAAATCTAGAATGAGAATAAGGTTCAAATAATTCATATTTAAATGTTATTAGATAATAATATTTTTATAATAAAAAATAGGGGCGTGCAAAAAATGTATGTAAGAGATTGATATTTCAATGCATAAAGTCTAAGGAATAGTGAAACAAAATTTATTTCTAGATAAAGTCTCATACATATTGCATTGTATTCAATAATAGGAAGAATGAACTTAAATGTTTTTAATAGATTCATAATTTATATGAGGTGATAAAATGATTGTAGATATTTTCTCATGAATCTAACTATGTAAGTAGGGGATGGAGTTGCCTTTACATATTATTATCTGCAAAATCTAGAAAGTACTTACTAAAAGGGACAAGCATATGACCCACTAATTGTGCTGGCACTTACAAAGTTTAAAATCAATTGCATATTAATATGATTTTTTGTCATACTTACATAATAGTTTTCAAATTATGAGAGCTAGAAAATATTCTTAAAAAATATCTAACTATTATTATTATCATGACTTGGAAAAGCAGTCAAATTGTTTTAGTTTTGGCTGTGGCCAAAATATTTCAGCCTACTTTGGTTTCATTTTTTACGGTTTACAGATTCTCAAATGACCTACTTCTTTAACAGGTTCTTCTTCTTCATCAGCACAAGCACTTTGCTAGCTGTGACGGTGCTAGTGTACATTCAAGACGAGGTCGGTTGGAGCTGGGCCTATGGGATATGCTGCATCACCATGCTGATTGCTATCTATGTTCCTTTCTAGGACTAGGAGATACATATACAAGAAGAGCTCCGGCAGTTCAATTGTTCATATCCTCCAAGTCATTGTCGCAAGCTTTACACATGTGACATTGTTTTCACTTGTCAAGTGTTAACCATCTTCTAGCGGCTTGACGACTCGTCGAAAGGTGTGCAGGAGAGCTTGGGCTTCTTCATCTTCTCCAAGTCCACCATGCTCTACAGCTGCGCTGGCTGAGTCTTTCTTCTTCAAGTCTATCAGCTTCTCTGCTGCTGCCATTACCGATGCGAGGTCTTTTACCCTATGACATTCCAGCTCTTGCTCGGCCTAGTTTTCTAACCCATCCGTGAAGTTGAATAAGAACTCTTTTTCTGGCATATCCTGCACCTCGGGCATGAGTGTGGAGAACTCCTTCCCATAGTCGTGTACGGCACCCGTGTTTCTCGGTCTGGTATCCTGTACCTTGCGTTCATGATATCTACATTCAACTGTGCCCCGGAGACAGGGTCGAAGCATGCCGGCCTAGCGTGCTTATTTCACAACATGCTTAGGTCCCGGGTGTCTTCCTGTGGTCTTCTAGCGTTAGAAGAAGTCATGTTCATCTTAGACATATGCAAATACCAGTTCTCACTGGCTCGTGATACCTACGGTTGAGTTTAAGAAAGTTAAGTAGGAGAGAAGGGCTTACTTGATCAAAGGGAAAGTCAGGGCTTTTTTCAAAAATCGGACTCAAAAAGCTGATCTTCTTCCCCAGCCTAGCCAATTGACAGACCCTATCTAGCAGTCTCAACTCCAAGCCAAGACTTGTTGCTGTGGGGTGACGGTTGCTGGCATATGTGCTTCTTCACTTGCCTCTAATTCCTCCTGTACTTCTAGAGGGAGAGGCTCGTAGGCAGGCGGTTCCACTACTTAACATTGATTCTCTCTCCTGACCTCTCACTTTAACTATGATATAAGCTTTTCTACTCCATATGATCTACTAAAGTAGATCGGTATTGCCCAACTAATGAAAGCAGATCTTCATCCATGCAGTCCCAAGAAGGTAGGAACTCTGACCTGTTTGCCTTTGCTGGCTTGGCAGGATGGGAGTGAAGGTCGAGGGAGTAGAATCTGCTGTTGAAGTGGAAGGGTGGTTGGTATGAGGTACGATGTAGTGTGTTGGGGTGGTTTTCGTGTACGACTACCAGTCTTCCTCCCAGAGCTGTACATCTTCATGCGAGAAATCCAAGAAGAAGAGATTTAGCTTTTCTTTATTCACATAAATCTGAAATACACTGCTGTTATTATTTGGAGTTTCAACCTCATTTGCTTTTGTAGTTTCTTTTATTGGAAAACAAAAAGATGTTCATTTTAGAGTTAATTTTCATGTAGCAAAACTCAGACTTTGGGTTGGTCAAAGCCAGGACTTGGCTTGGTCAGCCAGTTAGGTTGTCATTTTTGGTGGAATTTGATAAGAAAACCTAATCCTAAGTTCTTTACCCTAGTTTTTCTTTTTGCCTGGTCATTTCAAACAAGACACGCACAAACAAGTTACTTTGTTAAAAGCAAAAGCAAAGCTTTCCGTGTCTTATCTACCAATATTGGAAATTAGCCCAAAGGGATTGAAGTGAAGCGACCATTAGATCCTCATAATTAGTTTGTATTTCAAATCTCGGAGCATGACCCCAGTATGATCTCAACATGAGAACTTTTCTTTGTCATGCAATACTTGTCAATGTCCCCACTCCCTAATAAAAATATATGAATAAACCATGCACATGTGAGTGGTGGTTATATTTTTTTCTCAACAATAAGGTGGTGAAGTGATTGAAGTCTGTGGAAGGACATAAGGTTAGGGCTTAGGGCATGATTAATATTTATTACATAAAGCTGACATTCTACAAATCAGGGTGCTTAGGGTTTCTTCTTCAATTTGCTAGTACTGGTACTTCGTCTTCAAGATATCCAAATTACTATTACTTTTCTTTTACTGTAAGCTATTGAGAAAAGAGATAAGAAGTTCTTTTGAAGTTAAGACTATTATATGTATCATATACATAATTCTAATTAGTAAGTAGATAAGGCTTGTAATATTATTTAACTTTAATGGGAAAAGAGTTAGGGTTGTTGCGTGTAAGTAAATAAGTTTTGTACTTTATATATGATCTAACTTTGGTAAGTAGTTAAGGGTTGTATATGATTTAGGTTTGAAGTTATGATTTTCTTATTCTTAGTAAGAACTTCTTACTCCATTGATCCCTCTAAATGTATGTATTTTTTTAAATTTTGTTACCAATAACTTATAATGCACTTTTTATTTTACTTATTCAATATTATTTTATACGAATCTATATGGAGATATACGAATGCCAAGATGTTGATTTCAATTTCATGTAAAAATATTCTTTATAATGTGATATTTTTATAAGGGTTATTTGTATGCCATAAAGTATAAATAATAAAAATTTTTTTACTTAAATATGAGTTTTTATGTAAATTATTAAAAAAAATAATTTTAATAAAATTTAAAAAGTATTTGTTAATAAATTTGTAAAAAAATTATGTTTTTTAAATTGTTTAAAAATTTGGGGCTTATGTGAAAATTAGGTAGTAAACCAATAATTACAAAATTTATGCAAAAATTGGCTACTAAATCTAAAGATGTTGAAGCTGCATGGAAATTTAGTATTAAAGATTTATTTTTTGGCTATGCTAGAAAAAATATTTAGTTTTTAACTTAATTATAGGCAAATTTCTTTCAATAACAGATTAGTTGTTGTGTTATAGATGACTCCCAAATAAAACATGTAATGATTAACTTGCGATGATGATATTACATAGCAACACTATGAATTAGCGGATGCTAGTTAAAGAAAAGTCCATTGCAAATGATGTGGTCATATATTTTATACTTTCTTTTGAAATCATAAGATTAAAAGAATATTCGGAAAATGTAACTGGCATAGTTTGAATTTGTGAGAAGGTTCCCAATGAAGCGAGATAAATATTTTGGGTAATAGTACAGAGCAGTAGAGAACAGAGAAAAAAGATAAGGCAAATAAATTGCGATTTGAACAAGAACTTTTGAGGAGATGTAGTTCAAAACCTAAACAAATTTTTGATGATGAAGAAAAGATTAATGAGATTCAAAAAGCAATTCATGAGAGTTGAAGATTGTACGAGGAAGCTCGAGGTGGTGTAGGTTATTTTGAGATAGTTTGTGAATAACTTGTTGATGGTTCAAATACCTTTTATGAATATCGATTTTCTACTCTCAGAAAATAACGTACATAGCAACACACATTTAACCCTTCAAGAGTTAGAGGGGATCTTCACATTCCTGACATCAAATCTATTAATATTTCTCCTATTAACCTATTTCTATTGAAGGCAAAAGATGATATGTAACTAAATTTTAGGACATTGTTAAGTGATTTTTGGAAAGAAAAATAATAGTTGGAAAAGGCAGTATCCATTTTTTTTTTATAATCATATTCCATTTCATTTACGAGATGGTAGTTACTATCAGAGGATGATACATATCACTCAAAAGATTGGCCCAGGAGTTTCTTTACCAAATGCCTACAAAATTTCTAGAAAGTATTTAGATCTTGAGGTTAAAGAGATATCTACTTTCATAAAGACCTTCCATAAATAATAGGATGAATTTGGTTGCATCTTGATATGTGATGGATAGAAGATATAAAATAGTAAAAATTTGATAATTTTTTTAGTATATTATCCTGAGGGAATAGTTCTCTTAAAGTTAGTCGACAAATCAGGGGAGTCGAAGACTAATAATTTTTTATACCATTTGATTGATAGCATCATTAAGGAGATTGGTGAATTAAGAGTGGTATAAGTTGTAACTAACACTGTAGCTCCTTCGGTATATGCTGGGAAGAAGTTAATGCAAAAAAGAAAACATCTCTTTTGGACACCTTGTACAACATACTCTCTTGACTTAATGTTGAAGGATATGGGTAAGGATATTGCTATTAAGAAAGTTATTGAGGAATGTCAAAAGTTGACATCATTCATTTATAACCATGCTTGGTATTTTGAATTGATGAGAAAAGAAACAAGGGATCGAGAGATTATCAGACCATGCATTATTCAGTTTACTACACAATTCATCTCCTTAGATTCCCTTTATATCCATTGACGAGCGCTGAAGAGATTATTTACCAGTGAAGAATATAATAAGTATTATTTGAAGTTGAAACGGTCAGAGAAAATTCTATATGAATAATTCTATAATCAGGTTTTGAATGAGCAATTTTGAAAATCAGTTAAGAATATAATAGAAATCTTCAATTCATTAGTTAAGATGCTTTGAATTATTAACTCAGATAATCATTCCCAGATGAGATTCTTATATGAAATAATAGAATGAGCAAAATTACAGATAAGATGACATATAAGAATAATTGGATTTCATAAATTAGGGAAGATTATTAACTATTGTTGAGATAAAATATTATCCAGAGATATTCATGCTGTAGGTAATTAAGTAAAGTATTATTTTATAGCACTTTATTAATTTACAATGATAATATTATTTACTAATATTTAATCATGTTATAAGATACTTTCTGAATCTAACATTTTACTATGCCAATGATGTCAACAATAACAATACAATTTTCGAAGCGTTACATAATGTAATCAAGAGGATGAAGTTAGATATGAGAATAAGAATATTGACATTACGTGAGGTATATTTTAAATAATTAATTTATATTTTTTACATAATTAAGAAACTTTTTAACTTGAGTACGCATATTAAACATGCAAATAATTTCAAAAATAAAGTTAAGAACTTCAGTATACAACAAGCAATTGTAGTTATTAGGGGTAATATTCTTAGCATATTTGATGTTCAATAATAATACATATTTGCTAATTTAAATTATATCAACTTTTTAATAAATTTTTTAAATAAATTACAACTAGATGGTGGAGTATTTATGATTGACATGTAGCATATAATCTTGAAAAGATAGTAATTAGAATTTTAAGTCAAACTATTTCAAGTTCACAATGCGAGAGAAATTGGACAACTTTTAGATTGATTTATACAAAAACGAGGAATAAACTTAAAATGAAAAACTTGGATAAACCTATTTTCTGTCATTATAATGTGTTTAAGAATCCGAAACTTACAAAGGAGAATATCGCTAGAGAATGAGATAATCAACTTATTTGTCATATTTGAAGATAATGATCCTCTAACAAAGTAGATTCGAGAAAGAAAAGAACCTATTTTAAATCATTTTCAAATTCAAGAAGTTATTCGTCATATTTTAAATGAATAATTGGAAGAGGAAGCTGATAGAATGAAGAATATTATTGATACCAGTGATAGCAGCAATGGTGGTATAACTGATGAGGCTAATTTTCAATAATCAGAATATAAGGATTTGTTTTCATTATTTTCAAGGTATGGAGGAAATGAGTTTTTGACTCTAATTTATATGATGGTTATATACCAAAATATCAATATGCTTCATATAGTGGATAATATGACAATCAAGGTCCAATAGATAGTATAAGCTCCAAGTACTATGACAGATATCATAGCGGGATGTCTTTTTCAATTTAAGATATTATCAGTCAATGTAAGATCATGTGACTTCATATTATCCGCATATTAAACAATATTATCAATCACAACTTCATTGTACTAATGAGGATAGTGATGGAGAATACTAATCTCTTCACAATCTGCCTCAAAATAGCATGTGGTTATAAGATATGGTTTCTACTACTTATAATATGATATTTTTATTATTATCTTAAATTGAAATGTTTCATGTTATATATGTAGTCAATATACATATGATCTTATTGTAATTTTAGGATATTCAAATTTAATGCCTCTATGATTTATTTTGTACTACAATAATTTATTTACTTAGTCATCACATTTTGTTATAATATTTTTATTTTCAATATTTTCTATTATTTACTTTATATTTATTAATTCTAACAATTATACGATATTTTTTCAAATAAATAATGACAAATCCTGATGATTATATTACAGTTCCAAACTAATTTATACTTGAAGCAGAAAAAATAATTATGTCTATTTTTTACCGAAAATTTATATTTTGTCATAGAATGATTTCACATTCGGCGTATGACATACTTGGACAAGGTTTAATTGGCAGACATTAAAAGAATGTGGAAGAGTAAACGATCAAATTTATCGTGTCTTTTAATAAGGTTTACTTAACGCTATCAATCACCGTCTTGTCGTAACTACTTCTGAACACTTTGCACAATGTGATATTTATTTTTCATGAGTTATTGGACTATTTTTACTATGTGTTGTCAATAAATAAGGTTATTATTTTCATTTTGAACCTTCGATATATGGTTATACTTCAAAATCACTATCACAAGATCGTGCAGAGCTGGTTGTTCTTGATCGTATGCCTATAAATACTCGCCCTGATCGTCTAGGTACTGAATTTATAATTCCAGACTTAGATATTCTAAACTCAACTGATGATAATTATAATGATGATGATGATGATTAATTATATTATGTTATAATTAATAGATTATGTATATATCAAGTATATTTTATGATCCGTTAAATTTATTCTATTACCTTTTACTTTTAAATTATTTGATATATTTTCTATGTATTTTCTTTTTTATACAGTAATATATAAAAAATAAACTATACAAGTGATTAACTATCAAAATTAATTTAAATTAATTAAAATAGTATTTAATCTTATGATAAAATTAGTTATAAAATTTTTTATAATTTTTATTGTATTTTTAATTTAAAGTCAAAGTATAGTCAAAATATAGTTAAAATCTATTCAACACATAATTAATAACTAAAAAATTATTTTGGTCGAAACCAAAATGAGAATGATTTTGGCCGAAATGGCGGAAATGACTGAAATGTATTAGTTTTTCTGAGTGACGAAACTAAATTCGAAACTAAAACTCAAAACCTTAGTTATTATTATTAATAATAAGTGGGACATTATTGTAAAAAAATATTATTATTTGATAATATTTAAATATAAATTATTTGAAATTAAAATTATAAAGAAGTGTGTCTTTTCGAATGTGTTTATAGATTTTAATTGGTGTGTCTATTCAAGAAAATATGTATTATTTGAAAGTATCAATTCATGAATAGATGTTTAGTCTATAAATATAGACTCCTCACATGTCTTAAAAGATATAGAAGATAGATAAAAATTATAATAAAATAATAATTGACATCCGAACAGATTTATTTTTTATACTCTCAAAATTGATTTTGAATAATTCAGCTTTCAAACAAGTTTGGAGTATAGAGCGAACCACTTGTTCATATTAGACATTGTATTTTTGGGATAGTTTCCTGTAAATTAATTTGTAGCGGTGTAAAGAAAATACTATCATAAAGAATTTTTTTTTTAGATCGCCTTTTTTAATCTTATATTTTATATTTTGTTTTTTTATAATAATTCTCTATATTCTTAAATTTGTATTATGATAGTATATAATTTTATTTTTTCACACTTACAGTTAAACTTTAACTCAAAGTTCGTCACCAAAATAAATGACAAGTCTTATTGCATCTACGGTCGATTAAAAAAATTGACGTATTTTTTAAATTTGATATAATATGCAATTTAGGAAGTTCCCAAGGAACTGCATGCAATTAATCTCTTTTGCTGATAATAGAGGGGTTCATATGCAATAATCCCTACTCTAAGCCTACAAGGTTGGTTGTGGAAGAACAAGCACACTAGTTTCCTCATGCCATGAGTCCCAAAAGCAAGCCAAAAATAAGTGAAAGAAGGTTTTGTTTGAGGGAACCCGAGCAACTATCATGTGAGAGATGTCTATATCACTGTGTTGGGATTCATAGCGGAAGGTTCACGAATCGCCTTATTCTCAAACAACACAAGAAATGAGAAGTAATACAAGATAAAAGAAAATAACAAGATAAGGCAGTGAGAGATCCACTATCAAAAGATAAAGGCTTTTACAAGAGTTTACAAGAAAGACTTCACTCTTTCTTACTCAACTAAACTCTTTCTCCAAGCCTCGGCAACGCCTCCACCTTCAGAGAGAATCTCCAAGAGAGTATCACGAGGAACCACCACGAGAGACCACCGAGAAGCAATGGAAAGACCTACACACGAGAGGCAACACTCTCTCTCTTTTTCTTCTCTTTATTCTCTCTATTCCTCTCTCTCTATTTCTCTCTAGTTCTCTCTAGTTCAACCTCAATACTATGCCACACACAAGCCCTATATATTATAGTATATTTATAGACTCTTATTGAGTCTGAATTTTACTCAATTACAACTCCTAATAATATAAATCTAAATCCAACTTTGGATTCCTATTTTAACTCAAACTCTAATTTGAGTTCAAGACATCTAAAACTCAACAATATCCACCTTGGCTTGAATTCGGGCGTGCCACCATCACGAATCTTCAGCGTTGTCTCTCATCCAGCCCCTGCTCTTAGGCTACGAGCTTATTCAGCTAATTTCAAGACGCGAACTCGAGCCAATCTCGAATTTGTTCTTCATGCCTACAATTTTGTACTTTTGAAAGCTTTTCGGATGACCTGTGTCTTCTGTTATAGTAAAAGTAATTCGAGGAGATATCAAATTACTCCGAATATCATGCTTCCTCTTTACTATTGTAGCCATTGGAACTCCACCTGCAATAGTATTCCCTATTAATCGATAAACATTGCCGCACTTCTCACCTTTCATCAGGATTCTAATACCATGTGTCACCTTCATGACTCCATCTCTTACTGAATAATTACAGCCTTTTGAGTGCAGTACACCAAGTGAAATTAGATTTTTTCGCATCTTGGGGACATGTCTCACCCCAATAAGAGTACGAATCGCTCCATCAAATATCTAGATTTTAACTGTTCCCACACCGGCGATCTTACAGGTTGAATTATCGCCCAACCAAATAGTACTTTTCTTCTTATTTTTCTCATAAAATATAAACCAATCCTTCCTGGAGCAAATATGATAAGAACTACCGGAATCTAAAATCCACTTACCAAAAGTGTCGATTTCTGTGGATACTGTAAGAACGTCTCCATGCACACTATTATTAGAAGTATCATCCGCTATTGCCGTCATCATATTGGAGGACTCTATCTTCCCACGTTCAGGGCAATACCGTCTAATATGGTCATACTTTTTTCATGAATAACTTTGTACCTTTATCTTCAATTTTGATTTGGATCGTTGCTTACCTTCTCCACATTCTCTTAATCTTCCTCTTTCGTGAGCCACCAATCTTTCACCAAACTCCATATTAATGTTGGAGTTTCTCCTTTTCTCATTAAAAAGAAGACTAGTTGTCATATCTTCCATCTTGAGAGTTTTATTACCATAAAGAATTGGGGTTACAATATGATCGTACGAAGCAGGAAGAGACATCAGGAGAATCAACGCCTTATCGTCCTCTTCAAACATCACATCAACTTTCAGCAAATCATTGATAATCTTATTGAAGGCATTCAGGTGATATAATATAGTTATACATTTGCTCATACGCAGTCCGTACAACTGTGGTTTCAGGTAGAACTTGTTCGTGAGGCTTTTTGACATATACAACTTCTCGAGTTTTATCTAGATGTCCATCGTCGTCTTTTCATCAATGATATTGTACAAAACCTCATAAGTCAGGCTTAGAATAATTAAATTCAATGCCTTTTGATCTATCTCCTCCTAGTCTTCATTACTTATTTTGACCGGCCTTTTTTCTTTTCCCTCTAACGTCTTTTGTATACTTTGAAAAGTAAGAACCGCCTTCATCTTCTTTTGCTATAAGGCAAAATTTATCTTGCCATCAAACTTCTCCACCTCGAGTAAGGACTTTGCCATTTTGGTTGTTTGCTTCTAGGTTCTGATGCCAATTGTTGGGATTCGCAGCGGAAGGTTCACGAATCACCTTGTTCTCAAATAACATAAGAAACGAAAAATAATACAATATAAAAGAAAATAACAAGATAAGGCAGCGAGAGATCCAATATCGAAAGATAAAGACTTTTAGAAGAGTTTATAAGAAAAATTTCACTCTTTTTTACTCAACTAAACTCTTTCTCCAAGCCTTGGCAACGCCTCCATTTTTAGAGAGAATCTCTAAGAGAGTATCACGAGGAACCACCATGAGAGACCATCGAGAAGCACTAGAAAGACCCACACACGAGAGTCAACACTCTCTCTCTTTTTCTTCTTTTTATTTTCTCTATTTTTCTCTAGTTTAACCTCAATACTACGCCACACACAAGTCCTATATATTATAGTATATTTGTAGACTTTTATTGGGTCTGAGTTTTACTTAATTACAACTCCTAATAATATAAATCTAAATTCAACTTTGAAATTTTATTTTAACTCAAACTCTAATTTGAGTTCGAGACATCTAAAACTCAACATCATTGTTGAGAAGGCAATATCTTTCTAGGGTTGATCTCTCTGAATGCAAACTTATGATCGAGATGTCAAACAGAGTCAGTAAAGGTAGAATAGGCCTGACAACCAGCCCCAACATCTGACAAAGCAAAAAACGCAATGAGAGATCATTAAAAGGTTTTGCAACATCACTTTATAATTTAACAATGTCTCCAGCCCCAACCATTGGATTACCTAAAAAATCAAATGCAACTAGGGGCCACCAATGTGAGCGCATATATACTCCACGTAGAATTGTGTATTTGCACATTAAAATCTAGAGACATACATCTCAAGTATTAACTTGTTGTTTAAACGCATCTCCTATACGTAAAAGATTATGTATTCAAATTTTGATTATCTTATTTACTCGTAATAAATAAGAAGAATTGTTTTGTGATGTTCTTATTCTACCAATTTGAGAAGATTTTCTTTTCCACAAATCTTCAAGTAAAGACCAGCCCGAATGAATGGTGGAAGGACACCCGAGAAGTTAGTATTGGACTCCTCAAGTTCACTACAAAGCCAAAACAAATGAAAATGCCCACAGAACTTCCTATTCACTAAGTTTTGAACTGTGACCACACGATCGTGTCCTCCCCTGACTCGCATAACGCGTGGGCACCGAGTCAACTCAGACGAGCCAGACGGTGCTCATTCTTACTTTGTTCATATATCGAGCTCAAAAGATGTTCAAACTTGATTTGTTCAATAAATAATCCTACCGAGCTCAGGCTTTAACAAAGTCGAACTTGAGCTGCTGCTGAACATGTTGATTATTTTGCGATAAATCTGATTGTATATTATCCTACAAGAGTACGCAACAAGCACAATCAATTCCCACACAATAGTAGCAAGCAAGAGGGGCCATATCAACAGACTATCTTCATTTTAACCCAATAGTTCGACTGACATGGCCCAACACTGTAGCCACATTCCAGACCTGTCTTGCATCAAAACCCTAATTTTTGTGTGCATGCATGCCATGCTATTCATTGATGGAACCAACAATCACACTCAATGTGCAGAATCCACAGTGGATGATCACTTGTTCTCATCAATGCTTCCAATTGAGCGAGTCCAATATACCACCTTCCGGAGACCCCGACTCCGGCTCGCACAAGATTTGGATCTTGTTCCCTTTTGAGTCCGCCCAGCGTCACGTCCATCCTGTCTTTATCTGTGTTCGGTTCATGTCAAGAGAGAGATGCCTCCAACGTTGCCTACTGTGGATACGTGGATGATGTTCCATGTATCGAGACCTTTGTCCGGAATCCGGATTGCAGTGACACTAGCTCAGTTTGGTACTGTGCTTGGGCCATTATAGTGAGAAGGCCAACCGAAGTCCGGCCCATTTTTGCCAGGAACGCCGCCACCGCCTCAGTATAGTGATGTAAAAAGGGGCCTTTGGTCCAAGAACCGGCCCAACATAGTCTGTTATGGGCTATGTTGGTGAGAACCGAAATGTACAATTTTCGGTCTATGTCTGATGTTTCGCTCGCAGCCCGTGGACTAGAGATGACTCACGACACGAATGGTCTGGAGACGATATGGCACGTGAGCCGGCACTGTCTGACCGGTGATTTTTTTTTTTAAATAAAAACTTTTTGTATATATATTTACGATTTTTTTTAAAAAAATTTTCTTAACCAAAATTTGAACCTATGTCTTTTAAATAAAAGGTAAAAAAATTTAATCAATTAAGATATAATTCATTAGTACTTTTTTTATAATCTATATGTTTGTATTTATATATTTAAAAAATAAGGTCGAAACACAGTACCGTCAATGCCCTGTTGTTCCGAAAATCTCACGGGGCGTATCATGCCCGATTACTGTTTTGGACGGTGTCCGATCAACTGGGCCGTGTGGATTCGACGCAAAACAATTTTGGCACGGCCTGCCTCTATCTCCGTATACTCCCCGATCAGCTTCTCGTCCGTCCCGCTCCTCATCCCCGGCGGGAAGAAGAGCCAGAACCCGGTGGGCCCCGCAAACCCCACAACCATCGACGTCGCGATCGCCTGGTGGACCCAGCCTCATTTCCCCGGAGCAGCCGCGCGATCACGCCCTCCGCTGCGGTGCACAGACCGTGGAGCACGAAGAACCAGATCACCCGCCAGTGAACGGTGATGACAAATCGAAAAATATGAGCTCGTGTATAAGACAGGTGCGGACGGGAATGAAAACGGCAGGACGATCAACGTCAGAGACCATGAGGTTCCACCGGCGGCTCCAGAGGTCTCGGAGAAGGGTAGAGCGGTATGCGGCATTGAATTGGGGCTCGAGATCGAGGCCGAGGACGATGTCGGCAAGAAAGCGGGTGCTTCTGAAGACGATCCAAGGTGGGGTAGATGTGAGAGCAGTAGACGGTGATGAGAAAATGAAGATGGAATGATTGCTTGTAGTTATAGAGAGAGAGGACAAGGAGGAGAAGACTTTGACAATAAAAGGGAGAACGAAGGAGGAGGATTCGGAGAGGAAGAGGACCGAAGCTTGACGGGAAAGAACGCGGTGGAGACGAAGACAGGGAGTGAGAGGGAAGGATGGAGTGGGCCGAGAAAGAAGAAGAGGACGAGGAGCTTGAAGAGGGAGAGCCAGCCGACAATAAGCCAGAGATTCCGCGGAGGTGGAAAGAAGAGAAGGAGAAGGGGAGGAGAGCGGCAAGGCAAGAGAGGCTGGGAGGGCTAATGAGGAGGGCGACGATGATGAAGAACTTGAGAAGGTTCTTCAGCTCCACTTTCATTGTTGTCTTGGGCAGATGGATTTGTTTAATATGGAATTTAGAAGAAATGGAAGCGGGAACAAGCGCGGGTTTGATTTAAAGATACCATTGACATTAACTTATTTTTAGTCAGCCGAAGAACTTAAAAGGATGGATGAATTTAGCATCCAGATTCATTCTTGCACATGTTCTTTGGGAATCTGCCATTAATTGCCAAAGCAAGCAGTCACGTTTCCATCGTCAAGATTCAGTGGATGTGCTTGAGAAGGAAAAAGGACAAGAACAAGTTAGGTTTTCCCGTCCATCATTTTGACTTTTTCTTGGTACAACACAAATAACACTTTTTCCAGGTAAAAGCCAAAACCCAAAATACAATATTGCGCGTAGCAGCATTCATCTCCACCAACAATAGGCACACAAAGCATATACAATTACACCATAACGATCCATATGAGGACTTTTGACATCTCTGACAAAGTTAACCAGAAAGTAGTCATACAGACATGTTGTAGCGACTTCTGGTGAGCCGGTCTATTCGTACGAGGAAGTGGGAAATTAAGGCACCACCTCGCCAAGTCTTGCAGAAGATCTCCCGAAGCTAGACTCCGGTCCAGAGGCCCTCCTCGACGCCCAAGTTATCAATTGATCCGGTGAAAAATGTTAAAATTTGGACTATAAATCATGTACATTTATACATAAAGACATATAGACGTACATGTATTACATGAAATTATTGTGTATATATTTCTATTATATGGTATAACGACCCAATTGAGATGATCTATTTAATTTAGGGTCTTTGTCATTTAAAATATAAGTGTGGTGTCTAAATTGTGAATGTGTAGAATTTCTGAGATTTAATTATTAATTATTGATGGACTAATTAATAATTAACCCATTAAGATTTATGGGTGTGGTTCCTGACTGTGGAATTTGATATAAAAGGGAAAAGAAACCCTAGATCCATCGTGGGGAAAATTACAAACAGTTAGAAGACCTCCTCTCAAACCCTAACTTTTCCAGCGCCGCCATCTTCTCCCTCAGCTCCGCCGCCGCCGCCGCCGCCGCCGCCAGGCCGCCGCGCTACCACGCCGCCGCCGCTGCCAGGCCGCCGCGCTGCCACGCCATGACGCCGTCCGGCCTCCTTGCTGCCACGCCGTCGTCTCCGCTGGGCCACGGCTGCCAGGCCGTCACGCCGTCCGGCGTCGTCAGATCCGTGCTCTCTCGCGCCTCCGGTCGTCGTCACCCCGAGCCGTCGGGCCGAAGCAGGCGCCGTCGCAGCCCGAGCAGCCTGCGCATGACGCCGAGCCGTCGGGTCCCGTGCTGTCTACGCACGACCCCTGCGCGTAGCAGCGACGCACGCTGCCGCACCGCACGCCGCCGTCTCCGCTGTCGGTCGCCGGAGCACCGCACGCCGCCGTCTCCGCTGCCAATAGCTGGAGCACAGTGGACTTGATTGGGTGTCAATCTTATCCCAATGGAATCAGGTACGCTTCCGTGATTTTTATTTTTCTCAATAATCTGACATGAATGTTTCTGGATTGTTTTGGCATATACATATTCCATGAATTTCTTACAAGTGGTATCAGAGCCAGGTTTCATTTTGGATTTTTGAGAATGCATGTTTTCATGGATTCAATTACTAATATTTTAATTTAATTTGGTTCAAGCAATATGCTGCCAAAGTAACCTCTATTGTGTAGATTGAATTAAAGTAAAAATATTAGGAAGGCATTACATGCTTGAAATTTCATGCGGGTAATAACCGGCCCAAAGGAAGGTTATTATTTGGCCGAAATCAAAGCATATTTGTGGTAATAAATATGTGACAATTATTTGATTTTATTCATGTGGGTAATAAGTCGGTCCAAAGAAAGGCTTATTATTTGACAGGACTTTATTGTCAATATTTGATTGCCACACCAAGAGTACCACTTACAAATTGAATTTTGTCCAAAGACTTAATTTCAATGTTGTGCTAGGTATCTTGAGATGGGATTTAATTTCTTTTTGTGAGCTGATTGTGTTTTGAATTTTTGTTCTCTTTCAGTTGACTTTATGAATGCTTCTGCTGTCACTGCCAATATCAATGGCATTCCAGTGCTCAATGGGAGCAATTTTAAGACTTGGAAAAATAAGGTAACTATAGTCTTGGGATGTATGGAACTTGACCTAGCATTGAGGGAGCCACGTCCTGCACCTCTTGCAGATGAAAGCTCTGCTAATGATAGGAGAGCTTTTGAGAGGTGGGGACGCTCTAACCGCTTGAGTCTTATGATAATGAAAAATGCTATTCCAGAGACGTTTTTGGACATTATGTCTGAGAAGACTGATGCTAAAAGGTTCCTTGAAACCCTTGAAAAGCGCTATATGAAAAGCGATAAGGCGGAAACAAGTGCAGCCTTAAGAAAACTTGTTTCATGAGGTACAAGGGTAACGGGAACATAAGGGAGTATATTCTCAAAATGTTTAATCTTGCAGGGAAATTAAAAACACTAAAATTAGAGCTTTCGGAAGACTTGCTCATTCATTTAGTGTTGATTTCTCTTCCTCCGCAATTCAGTCAATTTGAAGTGAGCTATAATTGTCAGAAGGAGAAATGGACAATGAATGAGCTCATTTCTCATTTAGTGCAAGAGGAAGACAGGATGAAACACCATAAAATCGAGAGTGCTCATTTGACATCATCTTCTTACGGACAAGGCAAGAAGAGAAAAACTAAAGATGTTGCGGTGAAGGAACTGCAAAAGAAGCAGCAAAATACGTCCGAGGGACATAAGGAAAAGAAATGCTTCTTTTGCAAAGACTCTTCCCATTTTAAGAAAGATTGTGCCAAATTTCACGCTTGGCGAGTGAAGAAAGGTACATCTTTTGCTCTTGTTAATTCTGAGGTTAATTTAGTTTCAGTGCATAGATATACTTGGTGGTTGGATTCGGCTACCACAACTCACATAAGTATATCTATGCAGGGTTGCCTGAACTCCCGACAGCCAAATGATGACGAGAAGTACATCTATATGGGGGCTGGAAAAGGGGTTGAAGTTGTGGGCATTGGGACTTTTCGGTTGTTATTACGTACTGGTTTTTATTTAGAATTAAATAATACATTTATTGTTCCGTCTTTTAGACGGAATTTGATATCCATTTCTATTTTGGACAAAGAAGGATTTGTTTGTTCATTTGGTAATAGAAAATGTGATATTTATTTTAATTCTGTATTGTATGGAACCAGTCATTTAACTGATAATGACAACCTTTATTTGCTTCATATAGAAAGTTCATACAGTGAGTCCCATAATACTGAAACAAAAGGCACTAAACGCAAATTTTCAAATGAAAATTCCTTTAAATTATGGCATAAGCGTTTGGGTCATATCTCTAAAAGGAGAATTGACAGACTTGTGTCAGAAGGAATTCTTGAAAAACTTGATGATTCATATCATAATATTTGTGTTGAGTGTACAAAGGGAAAAACCACAAATAAGAGCAAAGTAGAAGCTGAGAGAGCTAAGGAAGTCTTAGACTTGATACATACAGATATTTGTGGACCGTTCCCTACAGCTTCTTGGAATGGTCAATAATATTTTATCACATTCATAGATGATTACTCTCGATATGGCTACCTATATTTAATTCATGAGAAATCACAAGCATTGAATGTTTTTAAGTTGTTCAAAGCCGAAGCTGAAAACCAACATAGTATATCAATTAAGGCTATAAGATCTGATCGTGGTGGTGAATACTACGGAAGGTACGACGGATCAGGTGAACAACGTCTAGGTCTATTTGCTAGATTTCTTAGTGAGTGTGGGATCGTTCCTCAATACACCATGCCGGGTTCTCCGAACATGAATGGTGTAGTTGAGAGACGAAATAGAACCCTTAAGGATATGGTATGAAGTATGATTTGTCGTACAACTTTACCTCACTCACTATGGGGAGATGCATTAAAGACCGCAATGTATATTCTCAATAGAGTTCCTACAAAAGCTGCTAACAAAACCCCTTATGAGTTATGGACGGGTAAGAAACCTGTCTTAAAGCACTTACGAGTTTGGGGATGTCCAGCTGAAGCAAGGCCTTATAAGCCAAATGAAAAGAAACTGGATGCAAGAACTGTTAGTAGTTATTTTGTAGGATATGCTGAAAGATCACGGGGATTTAAATTCTACGATCCTAAAACAAGAACATTTTTTGAGACGGGAAATGCTCGGTTCTTTGAGGATGTTGAGTTTGGGGGGGAAGATAATGTTAAAGGTTTTGTGTTTGAGGAGGAGTTGGAAAATATTCCTTTTCCTACAGTAGTTGTTGATCATGATCAAGCTTTCATTCCTAACATGATTCAACAACATCCGGTACAAATCCAAGACAATGCTGAACTTCCAACTCATCAAGATCATCCAGTTATTCCTCAAACCATTATTCATGAGGAAAATGTGGATCAAACTCAACATACTCAAATTCAAGAAGAGCCTGTGCCTTTAAGAAGATCCACTAGAGAAAGGAGAAAAGCTATTTCAGATGATTATGTTGTTTTTCTTCAGGAACATGAAAAGAACATTGGCTTAGAGGGAGAGGATCCACTCACCTTCCATGAAGCAGTCAATGGTTCCAACTCTCAAAATTGGATTAATGCCATGGGTGAGGAAATTCAAGCCATGAAAGACAATGACGTTTGGGATCTTGTTTCATTGCCTGAAGGTGTGAAACCTATTGGTTGTAAATGGATTTTTAAAACCAAAAGGGATTCACAAGGTAATGTAGAAAGATATAAAGCTCGTCTTGTCGCCAAAGGATTCACCCAAAAGGAAGGCATTGACTATAAAGAGACTTTCTCTCCAGTTTCTTCGAAAGACTCTTTTAGGATCATCATGGCACTTGTAGCGCATTTTGATCTTGAGTTACATCAGATGGATGTAATGACCGCTTTTCTTAATGGAGACATTGAGGAAACAATTTATATGTTACAACCGGAGGGGTTGGATTCCAACGAATCTAGCCAATTGGTTTGTAAACTTAAGAAATCCATCTATGGGCTTAAGCAAGCTTCCCGTCAATGGTATCAAAAGTTTCATCAGGTCGTTCTCTCATTTGGGTTTAAAGTGAACCCTGTTGAATATTGTGTATACCATAAGTTCAGTGGGAGTAGATTTATTTTCTTAATCTTATATGTGGATGATATTTTGCTTGCTAGTAGTGATGTAGAACTGCTTCGAGAAACCAAGAAATTTCTTTCGGAACAATTTAAAATGAAAGATCTTGGTGAAGCATCCTTCGTATTAGGGATCCAAATTCATCGTGATCGTTCACGAGGAGTTTTAGGATTATCACAGAAGGGTTACATTGAAAGTCTATTAAAACGATTTAGCATGCAAAATTGCAGGCCACATGATACCCCCGTATCTAAAGGAGATAAATTTAGTTTGAACCAGTGTCCCAAAACTGATATTGATTCCAAGTTTATGGAAAATATTCCTTACGCATCAGCGGTAGGGAGCTTTATGTATGCGCAGGTTTGCACTCGTCCGGACCTCGCATATATTGTTGGAATGCTTGGTAGATATCAAGCTAATCCAGGAAGAGAACATTGGGTAGCAGCCAAAAGAGTCTTCAGATACTTACAAAGCACAAAGGATTTAATGCTCACATATGGGAAGTCGGATAGACTTGACATCATTGGGTTTTCTGATTCCGATTTTGCTGGATGCCAAGACAGTCGTAAATCGACATCTGGCTATCTTTTTCTGCTAGCTAGAGGTGCAGTTTCATGGAAGAGTGCCAAACAAACACTCGTTGCATCTTCCACTATGGAGGCTGAATTTGTAGCTTGTCATGAGGCATCTAATCAAGCTATGTGGCTGCGAAACTTTGTTTCAGGACTGCAAATAGTTAATGGTATTGAAAGGCCACTTAAGTTGCACTGTGACAGTAGAGCAGCAGTCTTGTACTCAAATAACAACAGGAGCTCTTCAAAATCTAAGCATATAGATATTAAGTTCCTTGTTGTGAAGGAAAGAATTCAGAGTGGGTTAATTAGTATTGAGCATGTAAGAACAAACTCTATGATTGCAGATCCGCTCACTAAGGCATTAGCACCCAAGGCCTTTCATGATCATGTTACAAATATGGGTGTTGTTGCATTTGATGCCATTTGATTTAGTGGGAGTTTGTGTTTTTATTTATGCTTGGTACTGTACTTAATGTCATGACATTATTCAGTTATTTTCAGTTTTCATTGTTTACTCTGAATTTTGATGTCATTTGGTTAAAGTTGGACCAATTGGAAATAGGCATGTGCAGATCACATTACATGTAATTTCCATGCTACACATTCACACTTGATTTATGTCATTTAGTTAAATTGATGCATGAGATTAATGTGGGTTTAGTTGCAAACAATAGCAACGATTGCCTCTTTAGTCCTTGTGTTAGTAAGACTAATGGACGGAATCGGTTTAGATGACTTTTCTAGTTGTGTACACATTAAAGATGTAGAGATGTATATGCAATAGAAGTTATATGTACATGGTTATATATAGTCCAAGTGGGAGATTGTTAGAATTTGGACTATAAATCATGTACATTTATGCATAAGGACATGTAGACGTATATGTATTGCATGAAATTATTGTGTATATATTTCTATTATATGGTATAAGGACCCAATTGAGGTGATCTATTTAATTTAGGGTCTTTGTCATCTAAAATATAAGTGTGGTGTCTAAATTGTAAATGTGTAGAATTGCTAGGGTTTAATTGTTAATTATTGATGGACTAATTAATAATTAACCCATTAAGATTTATGGGTGTGGTCCCTGACTGTGGAATTTGATATAAAAGGGAAAAGAAACCCTAGATCCATCGTGGGAAAAATTCCAAACAGTTAGAAGACCTCCTCCCAAACCCTAACTCCTCCAGCGCCACCATCTTCTCCCTCAGCTCCGCCGCCGCCAGGCCGCCGTGCTGCCACGCCGCCGCCACTGCCAGGCCGTCACGCCGTCCGACGTCGTCAGATCCGTGCTCTCCCGCGCCTCCGGTCGTCGTCACCTCGAGCCGTCGGGCCGAAGCAGGCGCCGCCGCAGCCCGAGCAGCCTGCGCACGACGCCGAGCCGTCGGGTCCCGTGCTGTCTGCGCACGACGCCTGCGCACAGCAGCGACGCACGCTGCCGCACCGCACCTCGCCGTCTCCGCTGCCGGTCGCCGGAGCACCGCACGCCGCCGTCTCCACTGCCAGTAGCCGGAGCGCAGTGGACTTGATTGGGTGTCAATCTTATCCCAATGGAATTAGGTACGCTTCCGTGATCTTTATTTTTCTCAATGATCTGACATAAATATTTCTGGATTGTTTTGGCATATATATATTCCATGAATTTCTTACAAAAAAAGCTATATAGAAGTAAAAGAGAAGGGCTTACCTTTGACTTCTCCTTTTATAATCTTCTAGTTGAGTTGGGAGCTAACTTGGAGTTATACTCCTAACTCGGATTTGGTCAGGAGCATAACATGACATTTGTTCCTCTTGCCAAAGTTGGTAGTGACAATCAGTTTATCAAAGATGATCGATCCTTGGTATTTCATTGAGCTTCTTGGTATATTTAGCCTATAAATGATCTTGATTCATAGTAATTTGCAATATTCAGTGTCAATACCATAGGTATCTTGCCAATGCCCTCCTTGAGAAGATTTGGTGCCATTTCTTTCTCATAAGGTGACTAGGGGAGTCATTTTGATTTTGAATTTGGGTTCTGTTTGATGTGCAACAAATTGATCAAGGTTTTAGGCTAAACCACATCGCTGGCCTCTTACACTTTAGGAATATTTTTGGACTTTGGAGAGAATCAAAAGAGTATCAAACAAGGTTAATATAGTAGATTAGACATCAAATTATCCCAACAATCTAAACTCATAAGATATAAGTCTTTTTTCACTATATATATTGAATTCTATCTATCCAATATCTGATGTGAGACTAATCCATCACACTTGATATTATAACAATCTCCCCTCTTCATATTAGAGCTAATGTGTCTTGTGATTTCTTCCTAATAAAGAGTTTCAAGCACTTTCCTAAGATGTCATACTTTCTTTTTATGACTTCATGTCTACAACATTAATGACAAGATCATTACTCACCAATAAGCATTTAGGGAAGGAAAGCATGCAAAACTAGTATGAGTTTAAGAGTTCTTTCTAGCTTTGACCTATTGTTGGACTCAATCACACCAAACACCTATCACATGATGGTGGTGTTCTTGACGGTTACTTGCTCTGAAGAGGTTGACCCCTCGATAGCTATGTTTTGTGTAACCTTCTTTGTGAGACATAGCTTAGAAGGCAGTCAACATTGGTCTTCCTCCCTTGAACAGGGAAGTGGTTGTTTAGGAATTTGAGTTTAGTGAAATAGTGGTTTTACCTAAGGCTGTCAATGGGCCCGAGAGTCCACTTGACTCATGGGCCAAGATTGCTAGAAGTCCGTTTAAAGTCCATCCAAAATACTCAATAGGCTTTAATGGACAAGCCATTGGATTTTAAATTTATTTTTAAAAAATTGTTGAAGGCTCGTTGGGAGCCCATGCAGTCATCACTTTACTAATAAAATATATTAATTTATTTTTAAGCACTACTTTAACATATCATTAGAAGTAATAAATGTAGACATTGATAGGTCTTAATGATCTTAATAAGATTTAACGGGTTTTATATAAATTTAACGGGTTGGATTCTAGAACGGGTTAATATAAAAGTTAGCAAGTTTTAACGGAGCTCAGCCAGCCTTAAGCCCATATAAATTGACTTTGGGCTTGCCCAAACACATATGGGCTAAGCCCATTGTCAACCCTATTTTTACCATCCGATATGGATTTTCATTATTAAACCTATTGGTCCTAGAACTTATTGCAAAGAGCAAGGAAAACCAATCCTCCCTTATTCCTTTAAAAGAGAACAAATATTTAGTTTTTTGGGCTTTCAAGGAGCCTAGACGTGCACGTGATTGGACCCATCTTTATTTTGTCATTTCTTGTATTATTGTAGTCATTCTTAATTTATTCTAACAATGTCTTTCATTTAAGTGTTGGACAACTTGCCACTTATTGGTCAAGAGGTCCAAGCAGCTATTATAGCCCCCATACTAAAGTTGAAGATTTGGCACAAAACGAAAGACACTCTTTCTGAATACTTTGCTGCTGAACATGATGCATAAGAGCCTTCCAAGCTTGCTGACATAGGCTTGGTGCTACCATATCCTCCTTTATCAAAGAGGATCTAATTGGAGATTTTGGGCAACCATCATCATCAAGGCCTTCGAGAAAGAAGAAGAAAAAGATGGCCTATAAGGAGAAGGGCCCATGCTCCCAACCTCGCCCACCATCTCTCTGTCCTCCCTCTTTGGCACAAAAGGAGATGAAGCAATCTCTCCTTGACCTAGGATCTTGCTTAGGGTCCAAGGCCTATCTTCTGAACCAACTGTTCATGTCATCTATGTTGGAGCATTGGAGAAATTGAAGAACATGATCTCTAGACACACTAAATAGCTCCTGAATGATTAGATTAAAGAGGAGTTGTTGCTAACCATTGTCGATGTAAGACATTTTCATGTTTTTCTTATAGTATTGATTTACAAAATTGGATAATGAAGAGAAAAATCAAAGAGTTTCTAATGTAGATTGATGGAGAAAAAGAAAGATTAGAAGGAAAAAAAAATCAAAGATGACAATGTCATTTTGGTGTAAATTAAAGGAAAATGAAAAAGATAAAAGAAGATGATGTATGACTTCAATAAGGTGCATCTCCAAATAATGAATTTAATTCTATTGATAGAGCTTGGTTCATGCACCGATTTAGGTTTAGGAGACTTCTGGAGATCTTGATCCAATAGGCTGTCTTTTGTTAATCTACTAGAGAAAATTGTAAAGAGAACAACTGATAGTTCTTCAGTGACAATCACTATGATACTCAAATTAGAAAAAATACCTTACTAATGTAATGAAAAATAATAATCGAGCATTGGTCCTTTACCTCTACGAATACCTTGTAATTTATAGATCGAGAAGGTCTTTGAGTAGATTCAGAATTCCATGATTTTCGTCTTGATTACACTAGATTTTCCTTGATTGATTGCTATCAACTCCCAGATTCAAAGTGAACTCTCTTTTCAGAATCCTTATCCACTATTTTCCTTAAATATATGGTCATCTCCATACATGGGCCGAGCCCATCATATTGTCCTATAAGCCTTGAGATGTGTGCTTGTTGGATGTGCATCAACTATGCTGTCGAGCCAACTTGGCTTTGGAGACATTACCGCGAATGACATCCTCTAGGCCCACACCTTGGTTACCTTTGTCAATAGTTCAGCCCATAGGTTGGGTTCCAATTCACTTTTGGTTTAATTATTTTTATCCTAATGTATTATTAGTACCCCTAACTCCAAGCATCGAGTCCTCTTGACTCAGTGAGTAGAGTTATTTTTTTTTCACTTACTTAGTTGTGTTGACTTAGAATGAGTTTTTGGGTGCACCATTTTCCTAGATTTGAGCTGTCATTTTCATCAATTCCTAAGGGGCGCCAGCCGTCACTGACTTGCAATCTTTTGTCGAGTGTGAATTGCCAACATACATGACATTTCAGGATATAAGCCACCATCTCATTAAATTATGCAGAATTATTAGGGCTCATCTTCTTTCGAGAATATGATTCTGAGTCATCCCTTCAGATATTGAGGTGATCCCTGATTTTGACACATATCCCTCATGATTAGTATGGTGATCTCAGACTCCCACCTTTTAGACATTCTCATTTCTGATTAAATCACGTGATAATGATCCGATAGTTTGGGGAAGGCTATTTAAGGGACCATCATCCTTTTCCACCTATTTTTGGTAATCTTTGTGTCTTGTGTCTTTTCCTACTCCTTCCTATTTTCCTTCCTCATTCGCTAAGTTCTTTTGAAATGACATCCTCTTTTGCTCCTTCTTTCTTGAAAAAAGTGTCATTTTCAAGTAAGGAATATGCCCCTCCGATGGTCACAGTAGTTGTAGCTCCATCCACCAAGGTAGTTGTGACCTCTAGCAAGGTCGATGTCATTAGTGGATCAAACTTCGTGTCCATCACTACCACCACAACTTCCGAAGGACCTACTCCTCCTAAGACTATGGTCCCATCCTCCTCTGTAGGGGTCAACTCTAAGCTTCCCACCATTCCTACACCGGCGACTTCAAGTGTTGCTATAGGCTCATCTGAAAGTGAGTGGTATTTTTTATTCTTTCCAGACATTATGGCTCATTTATTTTGAATTGAAGCACCTTGCCATGTGGGCTTTGGGATAGGATATTGAATTTTGGAATGAAACCTAATTTCGTATTCCCATTAGGTGTCTCTAAAATAAGAGTTTGAATTTTCGAATCCACTCGTCAGGAGAAAAACCTTGAAGACCTAGTTAACATGTTTGACTTTCTGAATAGGACCGAGTTGGACCTGTGGGGGTCTTCGGAGGAGAGCGAAAAATTGAGAGACGAGTTTAGATTTGAGTTTAGCATCTTCTGGGAGATATTTGAATGACTTTAGATATCCTATGGATAACTTTACTTGAGATATCTTAGAAGACTGGGACCTTGCCCCCGATTAGATAGTACCTAACGCTATGAAATTTGTCATTACCTTTCAAACCCTATCCCAATCCAAAGGTCTCATCCCAATTATAGAAATATTCAAGGATGCTTTCAAGGATTATCGAAGTTTGAACACTGAGAATAGGTGGTATTTTGCTTCCAAAAAATGGTGTAGGTTGTCTCAAACCTTAGCTCTATTCACTCTTGAAAAAAATCATTCCCTTAGGCTTTTTATAAGGATACATCAAGGTCTTTCTTGCACGTGGGGTAATCTGTTCTCTCACTGAGCAACCCAAAGATCCATCTTGAAGTTCATCGGCTCTTAATCTCTTAGGTAGATGAGGTTGAGGATATTAAGTCCACCCCCACATGGTCTAATGAGGCTTGTCTATTGGAGTATGATTTATCCATGGTTCAGAAAGTTGGTACACACTTAGACCTATGCTCTCGGTTCTTCAGTTGTTTTCTTTCAGTCTAACCATGAGTTTGGTTTTGTGCAGGACTAAACCAGATCTGGTTCATGGATGAATATCTGAGGCAACAGGCAGGTGCTTCCTAAGTGTTCCCTATCTTGCTAGCTTGGAAGAGGCCCTCCGAGATAGAAGTCATCACTCCCCCTCAGGTGATAATTCGTGGGTGGAGAGGAGACAAGGAAGAGGCAAGTGATACTTTGTCCTTTTGAATCCCTCTCTTGAGTCTAATTCATGTGACAGACTGTCTAATTATAGAGCTCTTCTGTTGTGAAGTCTGCCGATCATGGAAAGAAGATGGTTGTGACCTCCACACCTACACCTCCTCCTCCTCTTCATACCAAAGCACAGGTGAAGTCTTCTTTTGGAAAAGCTCCTCAAGCGAGGAGATTGACACTGAGGAGTACTTCCTCAGGGATTTTGGAGACAGTAGAAACCCCCACATCAAGTGGCTTCTTGTAGATCGAGTCTTCATGAATGGAGCCTGGACTTATGCCTAAGTAAGTCATCTAAACTTCCTCCATCGATGTTTTTCCCTATTTCCTTTTTTACTAGACTTTTAGCTTAGTGCAGGCACTACAATTTTTTCATTATGTAGGTTGGTACTCTTATGAAGCTCGGAAGCATACAGCTACAAAGAAGAATAAGGCCGTTAACGATGAGGAGCATGTGAATCTCCTCCACTCTCAGCTCGAGTCGCTCTAGCTTGAGGTTGAGAAGACAAAGAGAGAGAGATGGAGGAGGAGAGGAATCTCCTTCAAGTGGATTGGGATTTGGTCTTGATGAGGCTAAAGGATCTGGAGGATTGGCAAAAGGCTGAGTTGGACCGAGCCAAGAATGAGGTGGTGGCCACATTCTGGCAGAGCTTAGACTACACAAAGACTTTAAAATTGAGCAAGATGCAGGTCATCCTCAACTTCAAAGCTAGCGACAAGTATCTCTAGGAACAAAGCTTCCTCTTTGCTAACTCCTTCTCTGAGAGCTACCTTTGCTGTAGGAACATAATAAAAAAGACTCACTGTGATCCTAACTTTGAGCTTGATGCCCTCTAAGTGGAACTCTACAGCGATTTAAGGATCATCATATCCAGAGGCAATATGAGGAGATCAGCTAATGGGAAATGGGAGCTGAGGAGTCCATTGAGCCTCCAGCACATGTCGCCCCCAAGAAGTCCACCAATTCGCTAGCATCATCCAAATAGTCCTGCTTCATTAATTTTTTTCTTTTTTGTTATGAAAACTTTTGTAACTAAGTTTTACCTCATATGTCACATTCTTTTAATAATAGAAGACTTCTTTTTTACTTGCACCTTAACCTTCGTGTTTTTGTTTTGTATTCTTCTTCTGAACACTTTAATTTGGGCTTACTCCAAAAGCCAATTGGCCTTCATTATATCTACCACTAGTGTGCAGTTTTATTCTTAGGTCTCACGTTTGGAGGAACTCTTATTGCATAGATAGGAAATCAAATCCAAAAGGAGTTCATCATAGGAATTACTCTCAACAACAAGTCCTAGCTTATACCATTGTAGAGGTTAGCCTTGGAGCTCCAAGTAGGTGTACTCTAGCTTGACTTGGCCAGTGATGGGTCTTCATTTGAGCAAGGCTTTCGGAAGATAGTTTTGAGAGAAGTCAAAGAATTAAAATGTAGTCTAATGCTAAGCTTCGAGAGAAGGACTTTTATGTTTAGCATAGTGTTGAGTTCCTACACTTGGTCTTATCACCAATGTCTTAGTCTCGATATAGAACCAAGGTCTTAGGCCTACTTTATTGTAGAGGTCTTATGTATGATTTATTACCTAGGTCTTATCTCTAGCATAAAATCGAGATCTTATATCTGACGTATTACAAAGATCCTATGCACTACAATATTTATGAGTATTTGTGACATTTTAAAAATATCCTAAAAAGTATAAAAATATCATAAAAGATTTTTTGGAGTTTTTTTTTGGCACTCCAAAAATGCTGAGAAAAATACAATCGAGAAATTTTTCAGAATTTTTAAAACACCGGGAAAACTTATTCCTGACATTTTTTATGATGTTCAAAAACCGTTGACAAAGAATCCCGGTGTTTTGACTTGTCAGAAAAATTTTTCGGTGTTTTAAATACAAAATGCCGGGAAAAAATTCCTGGCGTTTTGGGCATTCTGAATCCAAAATGCAGGGAACTTTTGCACATTCTAAATCCAAAACGCAGGGTATTTTTTCCCAACATCTTGAATCTAAAATGCCGGGAAAAGAAGAGCTTTGTCATTGCCCTAGATGATCATGCACTGTGGAGTCAGTATCTATAAATCTCACACTTGATTTACAGGTAGAATCTGCACAGTAATATCCCATGCCTATCCAGTATATCTAAGAATCATTTCAAAAACATTGATTACCAGCAGCTCAGTCGATCAGCCATCAAATGCAGATTTAGTACACAAGGCAGTAAAATTAGCAATTTTCATTTCTTATCCAAATGAAGAGTAGTCAACATGAGCAGATGAATGCAACATCAAAGCCTTACACATTCACACAAATTGTACCATCAGATACCATACAAGTTATACTTTGTCATCCAAGGGTCCTATTAGCTAGCAAATGTTGTTTCCTTGCATGTGCGACTCCAATCTGCTTCAAAAACAAATCTGCTTAAGTGCTACCCTCCTCAATCTTCTGTCGTGCCATTTACTTCTTCCAAGGCCTCCCTCTCCTTTTCTTGTTCTTCTGCACAGGGATCAGGGATGTCATTCACTTCATGAGTCAATTAAAAAATCAGTACAAAATCTTGCAAAGGATGAAGACTCACGCATGATCTGATATATTGCTTTCTGTGTACATCTCTCAAGCTTCTCAAGTCTTTTCTGTACATCCCTTTGGAGGTCTCAATTGGGCTTCTTTGGCGCAATGTTTACAAAAGGATCCTGCAAAGCAAACGACAATTAAGAAAACTGCCTCAGGAAGTTCCCAAAACCATGTACAGTTGCCATCTGGTCAATAACCTCAATCTTATCAGGCTGTGGAGGAGCAGCAGCAATGGGGTCTTCGAACTTTGGTAGAACTGCAGGAGACAATTTACCCCCCTGAAGTTGCTCATCATGAGGTAGGTAATTCTGAACTTCAAATTCAAGTTCCTGCATACAACATCCTCAATTGCAGCAATTGAATTAGTGCGGATTATAATTATTAGGAGCAAAACACCTTTTTAATTCTACTTTTTGATTAGGAGAGTTTATAGTTTACAGCATATAAATTCAAGATACCATGGTCATAGTGACTCCTCAACATGCTCTTGGATTGTAATAATTTAACATGCATAATGCGTGTGAAACAAAACACTATCTTTCAGGTATGACTACCACCTCTGCTCCCAAAAACCACCAAAACTACCACCATCACCTTACTAATATGCATGGAGGAAATTTACCCATGTAATAGAGTGCATAGTCACTTAACTCAGTGAAGAAAAGGTGCCCATATGATGATGTTATCACATTGTAAGTTTGTGAAAAACCTTTCAAAAAACAAGTTTGCCCTAAAACTGTATAGTTTAGAGATGTTGGCAACAACTCTTGTCACATTTACTTGTTTCTTCCTAAAAGTTGTCAGAGATAAACTTCCTTATTCAACTAGATAAGCATTGCCTGTTACTTCTCTATACCTGCCAGTAGTACTGTAGTATCCTAAACCATTTCCCATCCAACAAGAGGCAAGGGTAACCGAAAGAATCATAAGAGAAAAGATTTTCTAAAGAAATCTTAATCAACGAACTCACTTCTGTTCTTCAGATTGCTCAGCATGCACCGTTTTCATCTGGTGTGGTCAGCAGCTCATTTGCCGTTCTAAGAGTCTTGAGCCTCTCGCGACGCAAAGCCGCAGCCCGTTCAATTTCCTCTTCTTCAGCAGCTCCTTCTTCCCTAGCATCCACCAATTCCAAGCATAAAAAAACCGGCAATTATGCTCTAGTTCGATAAAAATCAAGCCTTTGAATGAAAAGCGCGAACACTGATTAGTCACAATGGCTTTTCACAGGACATTGACACAAATCGAGCCCTAGATGGGAGCTATTTTGAGTAACAAAGCAGTCACTTTTGTTCGGCATCTTCAGTGGGATCTGGAGCTCCATCCTCGTTCTGGACTGGGGTCCCATCCTTTGGAGTGTTAAGGAAGTCCTGTGCGGCCCGGAGAGGGCTCAGGCACTCGCGACGCGTGCGTTGCTTGCTTGCTCGATCGACTCCTCCCCGGCAGCTATGGCCTTGCACCGTTGACGGAGGCGAAGGTAATGCTAGACTTAGGGCTTCCGAGGATTTTCAGAGAATTGGATTTCGTATAAACCCACCGGATCAGATACGGATGCAATGAACATCACAACATGACACCGACCTCAAGGCAAACAAATCTGATATTGATGCAAACAAAGCGGGAGCGGGCGGGCGTGGCCAGGGGCAGGCAAGCGCCGTCGGGCGTGGCGCCGGGCGGACGGGGCAAGGGCGTGCTGGTGTGCTAGGGTTTGAGAATGAAGGCGGCTGTAGGGCGCCGGGCGGACGGGGCAAGGGCGTGCTGGTGTGCTAGGGTTTGAGAATGAAGGCGGCTGTAGGGTGAGAGAAAGAAAAATAGGTCGGGACGTGCCTTGCGTTTCCCGCCGTTTTACCACAAACGTGAGGAAATGGCTGAGAATTTTTCGGTGTTTATCATAAAAATACTGAGAATTTTTTATATTTATCAATAAATTGTTAATATTTGTGAATAAATAGTGAAAATTGCTGGCATTTTAACGGCTGCTAAAAAAGGATGATATTAAAATATATTGTAGCGTGTCTGATATAAAATTAAAGACTTTTGTCTGGCTTATTACCAAGTTTTTATATTTAATATAAAACCAAGGTCTTTATATTTGATGTATTGCTAAGATTTTATGTCTGATATAAAATCAAAATCCTATGTTTGTTATAAAATTGAGATTTTATATTTGTCTTATTGCTGAGATCTTATGTTTGATTTTATGTCAAGGTCTTATGCCTTTTGAAACGGGACTTGTCAACTTTTAAGGAGATAAAAGAGTCATAATTTATCTTAAAGATAAAATTTTTTAACGTTATTTATATGTCATATCACAGGGAGTATCTTACCATTTAGGTGCTTGACTTTAAATGTCCTGGGCCTCATGACTTGTGAAATCTTGAATTGGCTTATTAAGTTTGGAGATAGTTTTTCTAAAACTCGATTGATGAGTTCAGCCCATTGAAGTACCCATTCGTTTGGTCATAGTTCTTGACTGTGGACTCGTGTGTTATAATATCAGGCCACTCGTCGCTAGTACTTGGTGACCTTGGCATAGGCTTTTCTCATACCTCCAGGATGAGGTTTTTCTCAGCCTCGATGTTTGCCTTATTTATTTTGAGATCGTAAGCCTTGATTCGAGGTGAAGTAAGGCCAATTTCCATTGAAATGGTGGTTTCGATCCCATAAACCAGCATGAAGGAAGAAATCTCCATTGTTGTTTTAGGTGTAGTTTAGTAGGACCATAAGACATGCAACAATTTCTCTACCCAAGTGCCCTTGGCCCTTTCGAGATATTTCTTTATGCTTGAAAGTAGGATTCAGTTCGTTACCTCAACCAGGCCATTAGATTGGGAGTGTGACACCGAGGTGAATGTCTACTTTATGTGAATATTGCTATAGTATTTCTTGAATTTTGAGCTATCGAACTATTTTTCATTATTTGTAACTAGCGTACATGATAGCCTGAATTTGTAGATCACGTTTTATTATCGGAACTCTTGGATTTTTTTCTCGGTGATCATGGCTAGAGGTTCAACTTTCACTCATTTAATAAAGTAGTCGATAGTGACTATTAAAAATTTTCTTTATCTTGATGTTAATGGGCATGTGTTAGGAGAGCCGAAAGAGTGCCGAAACAGAATAATATAGTGGGCCGGACACCAAACTATCTCAAAAGGTTAAACTCATGAGATATGAGCCTTTTTCACTATATATATTGGACCCTATCTATCCAATATCCGATGTGAGACTAATTTATCATACCTGACATTATAACAATCTCCCCCTTTAAGTGTGATTTGACCATATCAATTTTAACACTCTTAATTAAGAACTCTTTTACTTGACCAATTCCACCTATGACTCATACCAACGGATTTTTGTCTTATTTTTTTTGATTTTTTAAGAGAAACTAATATTCAATTTAATTCAGTCACACCATTACGGTAATTTCGGTCTTAAGAGTTTGCACAGCTTCGAAATTGAAGTTTTGATATCATTTATTGGGGGAGTCGAAAGAGTATCGAAGCAGAATAATATAATAGGCCGGACACCCAACCATTTCAAAAACTTAAGCTCATGAGATATGAGTTTTTTTCACTATATATATTGGACCCTATCTATCCAATATTCGATATGAGACTAATTTATCACACCTGACATTATAATAGAAATGAACCCAAAATATTCATCCCCTATTGGTCCAAGGACCATACAATTTGGATCTAATAGAGATAAACTGCCAAACTGTGATATAGTGAGACATGTTTTTGGCATTGTTTACACTTGGAAATGAACCCAAATGCCTCAGAAGTCATGTTAAGCTAGTAATATCATTACCTAAGGTGTTTATATGCAAGGGCTCGTCATTCACCATGACTCCTACATATATGTTCATGAACTTCTCGAAAGGCATAGTCGGCTTTATTAGGTTTTAGACAACGGAGAAGTGGTTGTATGAGAGATCTTTTATACAAAGCTTCATCTATCAAGATGAAGTTTGGGTCTTCTCCTCAGGGAGTTGTCCATCTTTGAGTTAGGTGCGGGATCAATTTCGGTAGCTCAAAAATCCTAGGGAATGACCTCGACATACAAATCAGAATGTGTTTTATTTGAGTGCACTATCAGATGTTGTGGAAATATTTGACTTCTAACAGGTGCAAATCTCTATTGTTAATTATCTCGACAATTATCAAAAACTTTCTAAAGTAAGAAACTTACCTAATAAAATAAAAACATAAAATAAAAAAAGAAAGTATGATATTGATTGATATGAGAAATGGTACATGGCCTAAGCAAAGCGTGCCCTCATTTTATAAAGAATTTTAACATGAAATTATAGAAAATAAGAAAAAATAAAAAAAATGGAGAAGAGACTTTGATATGTGCTACTACCCTGTTCCTCTGCACTGGATCACGTGGCGTTTGACTCGGACGGATCTTGATTAAGTCTTTAGCATATATTAATAACATGTTGACAAGTGGGACCAACCACCTTGGCTTATATCAATTAACCCTGTCAGGATTTGAAGTGTTATTGATGACTTTCTACTTATTATCAGTTGATTTTTTTTGAGATTTGATTCACGAGAATGATTGGTGGCATTAGATTTATTCTAATTATTTCTAATATGATAATTGAGGGTCTTTTAGGCACGTTGTCGATTAGATTTGAAGCATCACCAATGACCTTTGGCAAGTGTTTTGGCTTAACTTAAAAGGTATATCATCAATGATTTGTGGGATTGCCTAGCTTAAGGGGTGCATCATCAATTATTTTTGAGGTTGACTAGCTTGAAGAGTGCGCTATTAACTGCTACTGGGGTTGACTAGTCAAAAGGTGCATCAACAACTACTTCTGAGATTGACTAGTTCGAAGAGTATATCGTTAACTATTTCTAGGGTTGATTAACTTAAAAGGTGTGTCATCAACTACTTTTAGGGTTGACTAGTTTAAGAGGTGTGTTGTCAATTACTTTTGGGGTTGATTAGCTCGAATGATACATCATCAACTACTTCTGGGGTTAACTAGTTTGAGAGGTACATTAACTATTTTTGGGGTTGACTAGTTTGGGAGGTATGTCATCAACTGGTTTTGGGGTTGAATATCTCAAAGGATGCATCGTCAACTACTTCTGGAGTTGACTAGTGTGAGGGGTGTACTATCAACTACTTCTAGGGTTGACTAGCTTTGAAGTATGGGTAACAACTTTGAGTGTGTTGATGTTTAACTTCTTTAATTTGGTAGTGTTACTAATGACTTATGAAGTTGGGTATAATTTTGAAGTATGGCTAATAACTTTGAGCATATTGACTATTAACTTCTTTAATTTGGTAGTATCATCGATGACTTATGGGGTTGGATATAACTTTGAAGTGTGGTTGACAAGTTTGAGCGTATTGGCGATTAAATTCTTTGGCTTGTTAGTATTACCAATGACTTATGAGGTTAGGTATAGTTTTCAATTATATCCGACAACTTTAAGCATGTTAGCGATTAGCGTTTTTAGTTTGGTAGTATCACTAATGATTTATGGAGTTAGGTATAGTTTTAAAGTATGATTAATAGTTTTAAATGTATTGACAATTAACTTCTTTAGTTTGGTAGCATCACCACGGCTTATGGGATTAGGTATAACATTCAAGTATGGTAGACAACTTTGAGTTTATTGGCGCTTAACTTCTTTATTTTGGTAGTGCCACCAATAGCTTATATGGTTGGGTATAGCTTTGAAGTATGGCCGATAGTTTTGAGCATATTAGTGATCAACTTCTTTGGTTTGGTAGTGTCACAAATGACTTATGGGGTTGGGTATAGTTTTGAAATATGGCCGACAATTTTGAGTATATTGGCAATTAACTAATTTCATTTGATAGCATTACTAACGGCTTATGGGGGTGGGTATAGTTTTCAATTGTGACCAACAACTTTGAGCATATTGGCGATTAGCTTTTTTTATTTGGTAGTGTCATCAATAGCTTATGAGGTTGGGTATAACTTTAAAGTATGACTGATAGCTTTAAACGTGTTGGTGATTAACTTCTTTGATTGGGTAGCATCACCAACAACTTATGGGATTGGATATAGATTTCAAGTGTGGCTGACAACTTTGAGCATATAGATAATTAATTTCTTTAGCTTGGTAGTGTCACCAATGGCTTATGGTGTTGGATATAACTTTAAGATATAGTTGGTAGCTTTAAACATATTAGTGATCAATTTCTTTGGTTTGTTAGTATTACTAATGACTTATGGGGTTAGATATAGCTTTGAAATATGGTCGACAACTTTGAACATATTGATGATTAACTTCTTTGATTTATAAGTGGTATTACCCACTACTTATGGAGTTGAGTGAAACCCTAGAGTGCTATCAGTGGCTTTTGTAACACACCCAGTAGAACTCAGTTTGACCTAGTCTAGTTCTATTTGGACTAGCCCTATTTCAGGTCAAAATGATAATATCACCTATTGTTCATCGCCTTAACTGAAGGCTTAGCACACTGAGTGGGATTCAGTTTAACTCGTTTAGTTCTACTTAAACTAATTTTAGTTTGGACCTAAGTTTGGTTCAGACTCAGTTCAACACTCAGAATTTGATTTACATTAGAGTTTGAATTGATTCAACTTGATGTCCAAAACTCGATTTAGATTAAGTTTGGTTTGATTTAGTCCAATGTTCAGGACTCAACTTTGATTCAAGTCTAATTTGATTCAATTCAATATTTAAAACTTGATTTTGACTCAAGTCTAGTTTCATTCGATTCAAGTCAACTTCGACTTTGTGTTGGACCTTTAATAGATTTTGAATCCAACCATTAATGGGTTCTTAATGAATCTTTCTTGGATCTGATCTTGAATAGATTCTTCTTGGGTCTAGCCCTACATGAGTTCTTATTTGATCATCAGTGGATGTTAGACCCAACCCTTGATTAATTTTGTTCGGATCTTGTCTCAACCTATTGATGGACTTGGGTTTGACTCATGTTGGACCTTTATTAAATTCATATTTACGTCTTAATGGACTTTGATTTTGTTTAAGTAGACTTTGTAGCCCTACTACGACTTTGCGTTGAGCTCGTGATAAGCCAAATTTAGATATTGGATCTGAACCCAAATTTCGATCAAAGGCTAAAATAAGATTTAGGCTAAATTAGAATTTGTGAGTAAATTTTTTAAAATTTTATATTCATAAATAAACCTCTAAAATTTTAATTTTTGCAAATAGACTCCTAGAAAAATTTATTTACAAAAAATTTCAAATTTTATTCAATAATTCAAAAAATTAATAAAGTTATCGCTTATGATTTATTGGCTATAAAATATTTTTTAAAAATCAAATAAAGTTATTGGTTATATCTCATTGGTTATAAAAATACTTTAAAATCAAAAAAGTTATCACCTATAACTCATTGGCTATGGAAATACTTTAGAAAATCAAATAAAATTATTATTTACGCCTCGTTGGTTATGAAAATACTTCAAAACTAAAGAAATCAACACTTATACCTCATTTGTTATAAAAATGCTTCAGAAGCAAAAAAGTTACTACATATGCCTGTTTGGCTATGTAAATACTTCAAAGTCAAAAAAATTATTACTTATGCCTCATTAGCTATAGAAATACTTCAAAATCAAAGAAAGTATTACCTAAGCCTTGTTGGCTATGAGAATATTTTGAAACCAAAGAAGTTATTGCTTATACCTTATTAGCTATAAAAATACTTTAAATCGAATGAAGTTATTGTCTATGCTTAGTTAGGTACAGAAATACTTCAAAGCAAATAAAGTGATCATCAATACCTTATTAGCTAATAAAAATACTTTAAAACAAATGAAGTTATTACCAACTCTTTATTGGCTAATGGAAACACTTTAAATCTAAATGAAATTATCGCTAATGCTTAAAGCTATTAGATACATTTCGAACTTCTCCCATGTTCTTAAATATTCCATTAGATGATCTATCAACATTTGTTAGAGATCGAGTTAATCTGAATCAGATGCCATGCAGTCTAATGTGGGAGAGTAGGACAGTAGCACATATTAGAGCTTCCTTCTCACTCCTTTCTGTTTCTTCTTTTTTTTATATTTTTTTTAATTTCATATCAAAATTCATTGTGAAACGATAATATACCCTTACTTAAGTCATGTACCATTTCTTAACATCAATCGAATATTTTTTTTATGCCTCTATTTTATTAGTTAGGTTTTTTACTTTAGGAGATTTCTGACAATTATTCAGATAATTAGGAATAGGGACTTGTGCTTATTAGAAGTCAATATTTTTATAATACCTAATAGCACACTTGAAATTAAAATAAATTTTGATTTATATATCAAGGTTGCCCCCAGAGTCTCCACCACTCTCGGACCGTTGAAATCGATTATACAAACCCTGACACGCTCGGTGAGATATGACTTCTCCTCTAAGTGTAGAAATCTAACTAATACATTACAGACATTAATAAGGTAGAATTATGATTGAAAATTTATCATTATAATCTCTTTTGCAAAAGAAAGCATCAAATGGTATCAATGAAAAATATCTTTGTCACAAGGTGCACCATCATTCTGGGAGTAGGATCAATTGTGCATTTACCTCAATCAGTGGTCATCACAGAAGCAACTGAAGTTTAGATCAAGTTTGGGACCATCTCTAAAGTCATTTAGTTTAGGAAGGCACCTATTACTGCACTAACTGAAGTTTTTGTCATGCAAGACAAGCCTACTTCTCACTTTTCATCAAGAGAAAGGAGGCCTAATGTCATCATTTCTAATGAGAAGGGTTATTCGGCAAAAAAAGGCATTACCTCAACCAATAAGGATATCAATCTTCAGAGACTAGGATCAAAATGAAGTATAGTCTTTGGTCACCTTCACTCAACTCCTCTTAAGGGGCAATCAAAATCAAGTCCAAACATAGGCATCGATGAAGAAGATCTCATCCTAACTATCATAAGTAAATGAAAGACTACTGAAATTTTCAGTCGACTTAGAAAACCTACCCCTCAACTGAAGTTGATCATTACCATCTCTACCTCCAACTCTTTCACTCCATTAGGCAATTTAGATAAGAGTGAAAGCAAATCACAGGAGGCATAGTCTTACCTTAAGATTGTAGCAAAGGGGAAAATCATCAAATAAAACCATAAGAATCATGAGAAGACTACAACTCAACTTGAGGATTCACAAAAGAAGATCACCCACACTGTCAGAGTTATTTCTTATCATGATTCTAGGAGGGACTACAAGCCCACAACCCAGCTGGCCAAACACCAAAAGAAGGTTATCTGAGTGAGACTTACTGATGAAGAAATACAAGAGGAGAGGGCTCTTGTCAACCATTCCTTGCTACTATGCCAAATAGAAAGTATGGTAACTTGCTTCATAAGAAGATTCTTAAATGAGATGACTCAACTGATGAGAGAAGTTAGCCTCAACCCAAAGTCCAAAGCCTAAATTGGATCCCCAAAATATAGACCATCATATTTTGACAGAATCTTTGGTCATAACTAAAAGCTCCAATCAAAAAGTCACCATGGAAACATTGCAAAACAACTAAGACAACAAGGCAAATAGAAAGATGAAGCTCAAAAGAACGTCATGGACTTGATGAAAATGATGTTACAGATGAGTCAAAAACTTTCATGGAGTTGATGGAAATGATGTTATAGATAAGTAAAAAACTCGACAAGTTGGCTTGATCTTAATAGCCATCCTAAGCAATAGAGGTGGCAAAAGGTGCATCTTTTATAGATAAGATCCACAAAAACATAGACCCTCCACAAATATCTTCTCCAGCAAGGGATACCCAATTCTCAATTTTAGGGATCCCTGATAATATGAAACTTCCAACATACATACACAACAACAAGTGTAACAAATGGTGGCTGCACCGTTGAGACAAGAAAGTGAGATAAATAGGATAAATGATGCTGATAGACTATACCCTACCTATCACAACCAAGTACCATATCCCAGAGATTATACAGTGCCTAGCTTCAAATAGTTTAATGGCATAGACAATCTTGAATAACACATAGCTTATTTTGTGACTCTATGTAGGAATTCAAGTAATAGTCCTTCATTGTTACTCCGTTAATTTTTAACAAGCTTAACAGAAGTAGCATTTGAGTGATATGCCAATTTGTAACTAAAATCTATACACACTTGGGCACAAATAAAAGAAGCATTCGAAATCATGGTCGTAAAAATCAGTAATGAAGTGACTATTGCAGACCTTGTCTCAATACTGAAGCATAACAATGAGTCAATTTTGGATTAAATCATATGGTGGAAAAATTTCAGTATTAAATATGAATAACCCATGAACCAATTTAAGATAGTAATCTAGTTCTCGGCAACATAAGGGGAAAGTGGATGATACCTTATCTGAGCACTTCTTTTATCTGCACATTCTAAGATCTCATTATGTAAGTCAAGAAGCTGAAAAGGATTAGCCCACCAACCTTATCCAATTCACAGAATTTCAAATTGAAAAAAAATAAGGTAAAGTGTGGAGAGCTTTCTAAGAATATATGGGTTGTATTCACAGTAATTGAGCAAAAGAAATCTCCAAATCCCACCATGAACAAGAGTAATCCTCAAAAATTACCAACGCTTGGAGGAGATGGGGAGATGAAATGATCTAATAATATCCAACAAAGGCCTAAAAAAATATTCTTTTAAAAGAGAGAGAATAGGTAAAATCTTCTTAGATGCCCTAAAATTAGACCTTCAAGTTCCAAAATATAAAAGCCTGAATGAGGCCAACAAAAAGGACCACTCAAACTATTGCCCTTACCATAGAATGTTGGATCATACTATTGAAGACTATTTTGTATTTAAAAATTAGGTCAAAAAGCAATATCAAGAGAGTAAGCTGACTCTCTTGAAGGCATTTGAAACACCTACCAAACACATTAATCATATTACTATATTTGAGAACCACGAACCACTTACTAAGTTCCTCTTTGAGGAAGAAGAACAACATACCTCCGAACAAAGGCACTTATAGAACATTTATATTTCAAAGAGGTTGAGGAAGCTAATGAAGAAGATGACTAGAAACCCTGAAGAGCATGGGATGGTGATAAAGAAAGTCTTATTAGAGCAAATTGCCTCACCTATTTGAAGCATCAAGAAGAAAAAGAAGCTGGTTCAGTTGAATAAATATGATGTTAAGAAATCAGTCATCCAAAAATACATCGATGCTCTGGAGGAATATGTCCAAGGAGAGAGAAGCTAAGTAACTCTTGAGGAATTCTCCTCTGACAAACTCAGGGCTCTACTAGACTATCGTAATGCAGGAGATGAAGAAAGTGGACTCCTAGTGGCAACATGCTCCACCATATTTATTGTCAGAGGTTTACAACCAAGCCAATTCCTACACTGTCGCTTCAATAATGACAAAATTTAGAGCACGAGAAGAGAAGAAGTGAATAGATTTATTGAGGATGTTACTAATAAAATGAGCAATCCTATTAGTCCTCTTGAGGGCTACTCTTAAGATGACTATCTTAGAGAGTGGTTTACCTGTAAGTGTGACTTTGACATGATCAAACTACAACTAGATATTATAAACGAATTAGCTACAACTAACACGAAGTTTGTCAAGGAGCAAATACAAATGCTAAATGAGCATATGAAGGTAATGTCTGCCGACATTGAAAGTATGGCAAATATGACTATGATGGTCTGTGAGGAAGTCAAGAAGATGGAGAAGATGCTGACAAAAAAGGTAAAGCCATGCTAAAGACTCTACAAAGGTGGTGGAAAATCACTTACCAACCTTTCTCAAGATCAAAATGATCACTCGTGCCACTTACGCTAGAGATAGGTCAAGAAAGCTAGATACTATTGAAGAAAATTATCTAAATTTATGACATCTTGTCGCATGGTAACTCATACATTTGAAGTGAATATTGATGAGCAGTTATCCTAGCCTCCATCAAGCAATCCAATAACAAATACTTGGCTTACTAAGTTTGGTGAGGTCCCAGTCCTAGAGCCTGTGAAAGAATGTACTTTACCAACTTTAAAGGAATTATATATACAAAGCATATATGATGAATATGACTCCATGTTTGAGTCAGAATAATTTTATGACCACTTCTGAAGGCCATACACCAGCAAACACCAAAGGAAGAAGTAGACATTTTGAGAGAGGATCAAATGAGCTAATACTAAAGCTCATTCTACCCTCGTGTCAAGTTAATTTGAATATCCACAGAAGAAACATCTTAGAGACAAAGTCCTTAAGAAGGTTATGCTAGTAGATAAAATGAAGGGTTCATCAAAAGTCCCTGAAGACCTCTCTATGAGAAAACCCCATATGCCTAATTTTCATATTGAATAGGATGATTATTAGCCAGCCATATCCTCCAAGGATATTCAGGAAACTACCAATTGGGGGCAAGATTTTACTATCTCCTATCGCATGATTAGTCTTGATAGTGATTCTAAAGATAAGCCTTATTGGTCATATGATACTAGATTTCAATAAAGGAGGACAAACCAGATACAATCTGAGGTGGAAAGGTGCTACCTCTGAGATAAACTCCAATGCTTAGGGGAAAGAACATCGCCAAAGATAAGGAAAAAAAAAATTCAGATAAATGAGGGCATCAAGGCTTCGCAAGCTAAACCTGCACTCAAGAAAGTGGAATACAACATAGCATCTCACTTTAAAAGGATCCTTGTCATGCTGAGTGTGTTTGATGTCTTGATGATGTCATAAGAACTTATGAATACATTAGTGCACATTTTACAGAATACGACCAACTATCAAGCGTACTTCACTAAAGAGAAGATGAAGGAGTCTTTGTATGCAACAGACCACAACATACTATTGTATGTCATAGGAAACAATGATGGGATCAAAATCAATCGCATGTTGATTGACCTAGATTCCTCAGTCAATTTGATGACTCTTCAAACTCTAATAGCTCTAACTTTGGATGTGTGTCGCCTATTGTCTGAGATTATAATCATCTAGGGGTTAATCAAAATGGCCAAAGAGCTCTGAAAGCCATAACTAACCCTCAGAAAGTAGACAAATTGATGATAGATGCCAAGTTTTATATGATCGACACTAATGTGTCATATAAAGCACTATTGGGGAGGCCGTGGTTATATGAAAATAAAATAGTGTCATCAACCTTACATCAATATCTCAAATATTTCGAGGATGGTGAAAAACACTGAATTGATAGAGATATACATCCTTTTAATATTCATAAGGTATATTATGATGATGCAAAATACTACTAGAGATCTTATGCCAATAGAGGGTTTGTCTCTATCAGTTAAGTAAAATAAAAGATCACCAGCATAACTCTCGCTCCTCCTCACCTAGGAAGTGACTATGACCCAAACTTTTTAGATGAAGAAGCTCCACAAGTCTACCTGAGTAGTTATACTTCTGACAAAGAGGATGATAGAGATCAAATAAAAAAAAATACTCTACTTATTACTAAAGTTCAAAAAGACTTATTTAAGCCGTTAGATGAGCTAGGCATCAATATAATGGAAGACTTAATGACTTTTTATGTTTCTCTGTGGTGTAAAGGAGTAAAAAGAAACTATTTTACAAGAAAATCTCTTGTGCCCTAAGCATATATGAAATCCTAAGAATTGAAGATCCAGTGGATGATAGTGGCCATCAACCAGTAGTCATGAGACCAGCTTCATTAAATAATCAACATGTTTGGATGTAGACATCCATAAACAAAGAGAGAAAGTCATTTCTTCAAGAATCTATGGGATTCATCCTCAAGGATGTGTTTACATTCCTAGAAAAGGAAACAAGACCACCAAAGGGTTGAGCTATATTACTCCAAACGCCCACATGTGCCTTATGGTCACCATTGGACCTCTCTCTAATATTTAAGATAACTAAATAATATCAATATCCCTGACACGTATGTCAAGGTGGCCATGACTTTTCAAACATTACAAGAAAGTGATATTCTCAGTGGAATTTTATCAGGGTGAAAAGAAGAGGGCATAATACAATCAAAATGCCCTCAGACAAACTTTCACCAAATCACACTCAATATGATGTATCACTTGGTGAGGAAATAATCCTGAAACTTAAAAAAACTCCAGTAGAACTTGAGGATAGAGGATAAGCCATAGTTGATGAATTGATGGAGATCAACCTAGGCTCAAAGGAAGACCCCAAGCTGAATTTTATTAGCACTCAACTCTTAGAGGAAAGCCAAACCCACCTCAAAGAAGTGCTCCAAAAGTATATTGACTGCTTCACATGGAGCTATAAGAAGATGCTTAGACTAGATCCTGAAGTTGTTGTCCATAAGTTGGCTACTGATCACAAACTTTCACCTATCAAACAAGTATCTATGAAGATAAAACTTGACCTAGAATAGAAGGTGATAGAAGAAATGAAAATACTAATTGAAGTAGGCTTCATTAGAGAAGAAAAATACCCGAATTAGGTGGCAAACATTGTGCTAGTGAAAAGAAAAATAGCTAAATCTGCATCTATATGGACTACAAGGACTTGAATAAAGCATGTCCAAAAGATGACTTCCCATTGCCATTAATGAAAATTATTATTAACAATATGACTGACTTCAAAATATTCTCTTTCATGGATGATTTTTCAAAGTATAACTAAATCAAGATGCATCCTAATAATGAGAAAAATACGATCTTTAGGATACCAGTTGACATTTATTGCTACAAGGTATGCCCTTCGGGCTCAATCTAGGACTTGCATTACCCTGAAAATAACCATCATTAACTTTGTAAGGAGGAATGTGTCTCTCTCCACCAAATCCAGGATAAGCAAATTTGTGAGCAGGAGCCTTCTGTACCTCTTGCATTCTCTGCTGCTTCAACTCTCTACTGCTCGCTGCTTGCTTTTCCTTACTGTGTGAAACAAACTTATTTTGGAATAGAAACTCAGGATCAATGTGAAAATATTCTCCCATACTATCAAACCATACAGTGGCATAGGAATGAAAGACTTTGGTTTCACACTCAATATCGAGAATATAATATTTTGAATCATCCTTGACATGAGTGAGCTATAACCAATAGCCTACTAATTGACTAAGATATGATAGTGGTGAAGGAGCGGGATCATTCCCAAAAATACCCCGATCATACCCAAACTGCTGATAAAACTGATGTGGATTATAAGACAACAACCAAATGCTATCCGAAGCAAAGTAAAAGTACACTATGTAGCAAAGAAATAATATACTCATAAGCCTTTGAAGATAATGGAAGGTAAGCCACATGTGCTAACATGTTAGAATTGTAAAGAATGAACGAGAAAGCTCACCACTCAGAATTTTGGGGATCCCGCACATGCATCCTAGCCTCTTTGGGGGAGAAAGTAGAAGTAGTTGTATTCATGATCTGAATCATCTTGGGGACGAAGGCTGAACGTGAATGACAAAGCTTTCTGATTTGATCACTAGGCTCCAACTCAGTGTATGTCTTTTTTAAAGTAGGCATAAATCCAAGCTTAAAGAAATAAATAGGGAACTAGGCCGAAGAATCACTTGGCCTTGTAGGGTTGTCCACCATCACTTTAAGACTGGTATATATTGAACCTAGCATTGTAGGGGCCAAGGCAACTCCTTGCTTATGTGCAATCCTATAGGCCATCGCAAATGTCTAAGGATGAATATACTGCTCACCATGTGGCATGATAAAATGACAAAGCTATAAACTAATGAAGGCAGCAAAATAAGTCTCAAGATCGAATTCTAGAAGGATGTCTCCTGTGTTGCCCATAATCTAGTCAAATTTGGTTGGCTCACTCTTCAAACTTCTCTCATAACAAAACTCAATCCAACTGTTAAAATACACTCACTTCTGATTATTTGGAAAATATACCATCAACTCTGAGGAGATCACGTAAAGCATAACAAAAGTCAAGGTCTGTGTGGTGGTCAGTAGGGGTATACTTGTCATAAAAGTCCCCGATGATGGGGATCTTGGCTAGCTACCTTATATTCCATAAGGAGTCATTGACCTCATTGTGTGGAGTGTAGAAGGTATTTGTGGTGTGATTCCACATCTCAATCATGTTATACAAAATCTCTTAGTCTCTAGCATATTATCCGTTAGATGCTATGACTCCTCCTACAATACCGAGTCTCACAGGTTCGGCTAAGAATTGGGATATTACATCATCAATCCATTCTGAATAATTCTATAAAACTAATAATGTTCTAGCAAGCAGGAATAATTGCCCCTAAATAGGCGAGCAACCATTTAGAATGCGAAATTCCAAGGTTTTTGAAGATTCTCGCTGCCTAAAATGCCCAACTAGTTCCAACATGAAGCAACCACCCACCCTATCAACACATGACATCCCTTCCTTAGAAAAATAAAAAATAGATGATAATTATCAAAACACACTCGCTTTTGATATTCTTGAGGTTGGTATGCAATGACCGGCTCGGCATCAGTCCTAAAGACTAGGAGGAAACAAACCAAACTACCTTTCTTTCCAATTCTCTCAATCACAAAAGATTTTATGGTACCTTCAAAAAAAGTGAGAGCCGAGCAAATAAGAGAGAAGAGGAAAAACAATACTATTGTGAGAAAGCAGAAGAATAAATATGAAATTTTATTGCTTAGACACTCCTGGAGTCAATGATGAGAAATAAGGTGCTTATTTTTCTTTTTGCATCCGCTCTCTTTGCCAAGAAAGCTCATGAAGTGAATGCGAAGGGAGCACTTTATTTAAGTAGACTTTGTAGTTTAACTCTGACTTTGAGTTGGACTTGGGATGAGCTAAATTTAGATATTAAACTTGAGCCCAAATTTTGATCAAAGCTAAAATAAGATTTGGGCTAAATTAGAGTTTGTGAATAAATCCCTTAAAATTTTATATTTGTAAATAAACCTCTGAAATATCTAATTTTTATAAATAGACCTCCTAAAAATTTTTATTTACAAATAAATCTAAATTTAATTCAAAAAGGACCCTGAAAGATTTAAATTTTTACAAGTATGTCCTTTTTGTAAGAAGCCATCCAAAATTTACAAAATTATGTTTTTGTCCATATTTTTCAGAAAAATTTTCAAATACACTCCTTGAAAATTGGATATCGCAAATGAGTATAATTTTTATCCATAAGTAAATAGATCAAATCTTTATCCGTATTTATATTTATTCCAAATTTAAATATGAGAATCCCAATCAAATATTCTCACCCAATATAACCTTTTAAGATTATTAATTAATGATCTATCCCCCCAAAAAATGAATAAACAGAAAAGGGGAGGAAATTATCTTTTATTTTGGAATGATTTGGTCCATCTTGTAAAATAAAAGAGGAGGAGGAGGAGGAGGAGGAGGAGGAAGAGGGGGGGTTGGGGGGGGGGGCGGGGGGGGGGGGGGAGGGTTTCAAAATATTAACAAAAAAAGACACAGATGAATGCAGATAGAAAGAACGAGGAAGGGATCAGGAAGCCTTTGTCAAAGAATTCATCAAGATCAAAGATTGAAAAGGTGATAATTTAAACTTAGCTTGGTTCCTCTTCTTCTATTTGTCTACTCTCCTCCTTTTATGTAGGATTATTGAACTGTTGCCCTTCTCTACCGAGTGATTGCCAGTCTATGTTGTTCGCATTCTGCCCATGGGCTCTATCTCACCTACATCGCTTGGAGCTCACCCGCATGTCGCACCTCACCTGGCTTGTGCCTTAGCCTTCTTGCTAGAGCATCACTATGAGGCCAAGCCGCCACACCCACACTTACCAACATTGTAGCCTCCACCATGCCTACCTACACCACTAGCCCAAACCATCGAAATCCTACTCCACCACTGTTTGCCTCATCCTGACTTCAAAACCACCATGTCAGAGAAGCTTGCTAGCTGCCTTATTTCCCCTGTATCTCACCACAGGCCCACACCAAACCAACCTCCTCCTTGTCAATGACCGAGCATAGCCGCCACCCTTCTCCGTGAGCTTCACACAACTTGTCGCTCGAATGCTCTCCTCACCACTGGAGATAGTCACCACTCCTACACACTTTATCTCATGTCGAAATCCTAGCCTTAGCTGACCTGAATCCCAATTGTCATTGGTTTCTTCCTCACCGACCTACGCCCATGCTTACTCCCTCCCGATTGGCCTGAGCCCCAGTTGCCACTCCAAACTATACATCATGTAGCCTGAGCTACCTCTGGCTATCCCTAGCCTTGCTCTACCCCTCAGAGCCATGCTGCTAGTGATCTTTTTTAGATGCAATAGGGAAGCAAGGTGGGTCACCATGGCCTAGAAGAGTGTCAAGATAAAGGAGGTATGGGATTGAAATTGATCGCCCAAAATATTAAAGACCCCGAAGTGTGATCTCAAATCACAAATCAAAATTTATTTTAATTTAAAATGGACTATAAGGTATTATGAAAATATAACTTCTAATATATACAAGCTCCTATTATTAATTATCCTGACAATTATTAGAAATCTCCTAAAGTAAAAAAACATACCTAATAAAATAGCGACAAAAGGGAAAAGAAGAAGAAAGCATTATTTGGTTGATTTAAAAAAATAGTATCTTTCTTAAGAAAGAGTATACCCTCACTTTACAATAAATTTTAACATGAAATTATAGAAAAAAATTGAAGAAAGGAAAAGAAAAAGAGTGGAGAAGAAACGTTAATGTATATTGTCGCCCCACTCCCCCTGTAATGGACGATGTGAAATTTGACCTGAATCGTGAAAGAAAATGGAATAAATTTGAAGTGTTTCCAATAGTTTTGAGCTTTGATAATAATTTCATTGGATGACATTGCCGGCAGCTTATCAGGATTGGTCTGAAGTATTTTTAATAGCTTGAGCTTTGGTGATAACTTTATGATTTGAAGTATTTTTATAGCCAATAAGGCATAGGAGATAACTTTTTGGTTTAAAATATTTCTATAGCCAATAAGACATAAATGATAACTTTTTTGGTTTTGAAGTATTTCCATAACCAATAAGACATAGGTGATAACTTTATTTGATTTGAAAGTATTTTCATAACCGATAATGTATAGGCAATATCTTCCTTTGTTTGGTAACATCACCAATGGCTAGCTAGGTATATCTTTGAGATTGATTAGCTTGAAAGGGAGCATCATTAACTATTGTTGAGGTTGACTAGCTTGAAGAGTGCATCACCAACTACTTCTTAGATTCACTAGCTTGGAAAGGGCATCATTAATGGCTTCTAGGGTTGACTAGTTTGAAGGGGTGCATCGTCAAATGCTTCTGGGGTTGACTAGTTTGAAGATTGCATCATCAACAACTTTTGAGTAACTATTTTTAGGGTTGACTAGCTTAAAGAGCACATTGTTAACTGCTTTTGGGGTTGGCTAGCTTAAAGAGCGCATCAGTAACTACTTTTAGAGTTGACTAGTTTGAAGTGTGGCCAATAGATTTGAGTGTATTGTTGGTTGACTTTATTGATTTGCTAGTATCATCAATGGCTTAGAGGGTTGGATATTGCTTTGAAGCATGGACAACAGCTTGGAGTGTATTAGTGATTAACTTTTTTAGTTTAATAGCATCACCAACGACTTATGAGATTAGGTATAGCATTGAAGTATGACCGATATCTTTGAGTGTATTAGCAATTAACTTCTTCAATTTGGTAACACCGCCAATAACTTATGGAGTTGAATATAGATTTGAAGTGTGTCCAATAATTTTAAGCTTATTGGTAATTAAAGCATTGTAGCTAACTGATTAAGTGAGTTCAAGCCTACTTTAGTTCGGTTTGATTTGAAGGATTGCCAATAATTTTGGATTGGCTTAGCTTGAAAAATGCATCGTCAATAGCTTTTGAGGTTGACTAACTTTGAAGTATGACCAACGACTTTAAGCATGTTAGCAATTAACCTTTTTGATTTGATAGCGTCACCAATGACTTAAGTTAGATATAGCTCTGAAGTATTACTAAAAGCTTTTGTAGCACATCTAGCAAGAATCAATTTGACTTTATTTAGCTCTATTCGAACTAAGGGTGGTAACATAACCCTTTGTTCATGGTCTTAGAGTATTATCGAGGGTTCAACACACCCGGTGGGACTTGATTCGAGTCTAATTAGTTCCATCGAGATTAATATTGTTTGGGTTGGAGTTTACTTTTATTTAGCTTGAGTCGAGTTTGACCTTGTGTTGAACTTTTATTGAGTTTGGGTATGTTGGATTTTGGCTCAATGCAAGAAAATTTAGTTCAACTTGATTTTAGTTTAGGCTCAACCTGACTTGATTCTAGTTTAATTTTAAGTATCTCCTTTTTCTTTAAACCAATTAGGGTTTGATTTGATCTTAGTTTAATCTAGATTGGATTTGATTTAAACGCAATATGATTTTAAATTAACCCATGTCAAGTCTGATTAGAGTTGAGCCTGAGTTTTTAGTTTAGGTTAACTCTTGGATTTTAATCCATTTGTTTTACTGATTTAAGTCGATTTGAGCCAACTTAGCCTTTGTCCATTTGTTTTGGCCAAGTTCAATTTCAATATGATTGAATTACTTCATGTTAATTAATTTAATTTGAATGTCCTTGGTTGTTTATGATGATTTTAGATGGACACGTGGCTCAGCTTCAAATGTGTGAACCTGAAGGTTGGCTTACTTTATGAGCTTAAAAGCTGGCTTAATGTGGGTCTAAGGGTTGACTAGGTGTTAGTCCGAAGACTGGCATAGATGTGAGCCTGAAGGCTGACTGAAGTGCGAGCCCAAAAGCTAGCTTGTATACAAGCCCAAAGGCAAGCTGAATATAAGCCCAAAGGCTGACTAAGTGTGAACCCAAAGGCTAACTTAGATGTGAGCCCAAAGGCTAGCTTGGAGGTGAGCGTGAAGGCTAGCTCGATACAAGCCCAAAGGCTAGCTGAGTGCAAGCCCAAAGGCTAATTGAATGCAAGCCCGAAGACTGGCTGAGTGTGAGCCCAAAAGTTGGCTTGGATACAAGTCTGAAGGCTGGCAGAGTGAGAGTCTAAAGGATGGCTGAGTGTGAGCCTGAAAGCTAGCTGAATGTGAGCTCAAAGGCTAGCTTAGATGTAAGCCCGAAAGCTAGCTTGGTTGTGAGCTCGAAGGCTAGCTAAGTGCAAGGTCAAAGGGTGCTTAGATTCAAGCCTGAAGGTTGGCTTGGTGTAAGCCCAAAGGCTGGCTAAGTGCGAGCCCAAATGCTAGCTTGGATGCGAGATTGAAGGTTGACTTGGATGTGAGCTCGAAGATTGGTTTGGTTGCAAGCCCAAATGCTGGGTAGATACAAGCTCGAAGGTTGGTTGGTGGTAATAGAGATTCACCATCTTTGAGGGACCACGGGTGATCACAATAGGGCTATGGGTTTGCCGTCATCATTATCATCTTCATCGTCACCTCTAACGGGCCATAGGTGATCATAGCAAGGTCATAGGTTCGCCGTTTTCGAGAGATCATAGGTGGCTGCAGTGAGATCATGGATTCACCGTCTTCATTACTTAGGGCTGCAAGTGGATGTGGTATTGTCAAGAGTCCACCACCCTACCAAAAATCACGGGTAGCCACGATGTCAAAAGCTTTTCTTCTTTTATTATTATTTTTGCTGAATTTATCTCTTTGTTTACATCATTATTTTTTTATTTTTTCTTCTTTCTTCTTCTTTTATTTCAAGCTTAAAACCCTTCTCCTTATTTTTTGGCCAATTTTTTTTTGCTCAACAAGTTTATTTTTAATTTTTTTATACGCCCTTTGACTTCTTCAACAACATCCACATTCCCCACCCCCCCCCCCCTCCCCCACCCCCCCCACAGGGTGGTGAGGCAGAGTCCCACATCTAATGGCTGGATCTGGTTAGATTTGGCCGGTTCTGGTCCCTAATCAGCTTCAATTCGTGTTGAGTTCCAAACAATTGGCAACGGGGGTGTTTGGTGGAGCTAAGGCCAACATGGAGGGCAGTGTGACTGTGGGACAAGTGTGTGTGTGTGTGTGTGGGGGGGGGGGGTGACTGCTAGTGCGAGTGACGGGATCAATTTGTTGGTTTGTGCGCCGAAGGTGACTAGGGCTAGAGGTGCTAGCAATTGGCACTTAGTGGTGGCTTCTTCCTGTAAGGCAAAGGAGAGGAGGTGGAGGAGTGGGAGCGGCACTTGACGGTGGCTTTCTTTGCCGAGGCAAAGGCGAGGAGGCAGAGATGCGGGAACATTGGGGTAGAGATGTCTCGGCCTCCGGTGAGGCTAGGGCATTGGCGTAGTTAGGATTTTGGCAAGTATGGGGCAGCAATAGCACAGCATGCCTGACGGCGATCCATGGGTGGAGCAGGTGAAGGGTGGCCTTACTGGAGGGAGGAAAGGGTGGCAATGAGCAAGGTGAGCTACAACATTAGTATGGGCTAGGTGGTGAAGTAGCGGGTCGAGTGTAACTCAAAGAGGGGCTCAATGATAACCTAGCTGGTTGGAGGAGTGGGAAACTTGCAATCCTTTGGGAGAGGAGGAGAACAAGTAGAACAAAAGAAAAGAATCAAGCTAAGTTTGAAACTTCACCCTTTAGTCTTCTTTGATGATGGCCTTCCAATGCTATCCTATTATGTTTTAATTTCTCTGTTCTTTGATCTCTTTCTTTCCTTTGATTTGCAAGTTTTGCGGGTTTTTATAGGTTCATAAAGAGATAAAGCTTGGGCTGAAACAAATTTTCTTTGAATTTTTGAATGATAGATATGGATGTAAACAAATATGGATAGGATTTATCAAGAGATATACATAAATCTATTTATTGTAAATGATGATATCTTAAAAATTATCCTCATCTCAGATACTAAAATTATAGGGGGTTATTTACAAATTTTTTTTGAAAAATAGACCAAATTGTAATTTTATGATTTTCAGAGGGATTTTTTCTATAAAAAAAGACTTGTTTATAAAATTTTAAAACTTCTAGGTTTTTTGAACAAAATTTGGACTTATTCATAAATAAAAATTCTTGAGAAATTTATTTGTAAAAATTCAAAATCCTAGGGATTTATTTATAAATAAAGAATTTTGAAGGGGATTATTTATAAATTTTAAAAGGGGTTTATTAGACATTTTCATAAAATATTTATTTTAGAGACCTATTTGTAAGAAAAATCAGGCTAAGAACTCATTTATAAAGATTTATTCAATACATAGGTCTATTTATAAAATTTTTGTATTTTGTCATTTTGGCTCAAGTTTTAAATGAATTTTGGGCCCAACTCTGGTCTAAAAATATAACTAATTAATCCATTTAGCTTAGGCCTAGCTTGAACCTGAATTTTCTGATGATTCAAATCCAAATTGAGCCATACTTTAGTGACATATAAGTCTCAATTTTAATTATATTTTAATTAATTTTGATTATGGTAAAAATCACCTCAAAAAAGAGGAAGAAAGGGCACGGCAGAAAAGAAGAAGAAGGGAAAAGAAAAAAAATAAAAAAAAGTTGAAAAAAAAGGAGCCAACAGGGTTCTCGTATCTTGAAGGCTGACCCTTAGATGACAATAGGACTTCATCAACAACAAGACCATCTAAGGCCCTTCAAAAGATGGTGAACCCCAAATACCACTACAGCCACCCATGACCCTTCGAAGATGGCAAATCCTTGTCACACCAATCTAGCCTTCGAGCTTACATCAATCAGCCTTTGAGCTCACATCAATCAGCCTTCAAGCTCACATTCAAGCTAGTCTTCACGCTTCCATCCAGCTAGCCTTTGGCCTCACATCCAAACCAGCTTTCGAGCTTGCATTCAACTAGCTTTCGAGCTCGCATCTAGACTAGTCTTTGAGCTAGTACTTAACTAGCCCTTGGGCTCACATCCAAGCTAGTCCTCGGCTTGCACTCAGCCAGCCTTTGAACTTGCACTCAATAACATTCGGGCTCACATCCAAGCTAACCTTCAAGCTCACACTTAGCCAACCCTCAGGCTTGCATCCAAGCTAGTCTTCTAGCTCACATCTAGCAAGCCCTCAAGCTCACACTCAGCTAACCTCTGCGCCACATCCAGATAGCCTTCTAACTCACATCCAAGCTAGCCTTTGGACTCATACTTAGCTAGCCTTTGAGTTTGCATCCAAGCCAATCTTTGAGCTTGCAATCAACCAACCATTAGGGTCACATCCAAGCTAGCTTTTGGGCTCGTACTCAGCCTGCCTTTGGTCTCATACTCAGCCAACCCTCAGGCTCCCACCAAGCCAGCCTTTGAGCTCATACTTAGTCAACCTTCATCCTCACATCCAAGCTAGCCTTTGGGCTTGTACTCAGTTAGCCTTCAAGCTCGCACTCAACCAATCTTGAGCTCACATCCAAGCCAGCCATTGGGCTCACACTTAGTTAGCCCTTGAGCTTGCATCTCTAAGCCAGCTTTCGAGCTGGCGAACTAAGCTAGCCCTCAGGTTTGCACATTTAATGTCAGCCCTCAAGTTTGCCTAAAATTATCATAAGAATTAAGGATTCTCAAATTAAATTGATTAACATGAAGTAACTTAATCATATTGGAATTGAACTCTGCTAAATAGACAAAACTAAATTAACTCAAATGGATCTAGATTAATCAAATAGATAGAATAAAACTAAAATCAATTTGGATTTACAATCCAAATTAAGTTAATCCAAACCAAATTAGTTCATATCCAATCCAGATCGGTTTCAAATCAGGTTAATTCAAAATTAAATTAATTTTAAATCAAGCCCTATTTAGGTTAAAGTAAGCTCAAATCAAACTCTATTTAGGTCAAACTAAACTCAAATCAAACCCTAAATAGGTTAAATTAGGTCCATGCTGAAGGATCAAACTCAAAGTTAAACCAGAATCAGGCTGAGCTTGAGCTAAAATCAAGCTAAACCAAGCTGACTTAAACTTGAAGCAAAGTCCATCAAGATATAAACCGAAACTCGATAAAGGTTTAACACAAAGTCAAACTCGACCTGAATTAAATAAAATCAAACTCGAAATGAAATCGAGTTTCAAACATTGAACTAAGTTAGATCATATTCGAACTGAAATAATCATTGCTCCAACTAGAGTCAATGATCATTATTTGATAAATATTTTTCTACAAATCAATGTCAAGCTTGATGAATTAAATCTATTGATAATACCAACAATGATCTTGGGATTGGATGTTTCACATGGTTTCCCTGGTCATACTATAAAGCATCAGTGCAAACTCAATCGCCAAAGGTTCTGGAAAGAGAAAACCAAAATATATCATCACCTTTCAAGAAGAAGTTATTAAATCATAATTCAATTTAGCCTCAAAGTAAAATCAAGTGTTGAACATTGAATTGATTCCAAACTATCCTGGCTCAAATCAGAGCTAGTTCAAATAAGAACTAAACTAGGTCGAATTGATATCCACTGGGTGTACTAAACCTATAGTAATACTCTAATGCTATGAACAATAAGTGATGTTTTCGCTCTAACCCCAACCAAACCTAGTTCAAATAAGAACTAAACTAGGTCAAATTAAATCCCACTGGATCTACTACAAAAGCCTTTGGCAATACTCCAATGCTATACCCAACTCCATAAGTAGTAGGTAATGCTACTTTTAAAATTAATAAAGCTATTGCTTATGCCTCATTGCTATAGAAATACTTCAAGTTATTATTTACGCCATATTGACTATCGAAATACTTCAAACTCAATAAGGTTATCGCTTATGCCTTGTTAGCTACAGAAACACTTCAGAAAATCAAAAAAATTTATTATTTATACATCATTGATTATAGAAATATTTCAAAGTTAATAAAGTTAGAGCTTATACCTCTTTAGTTATAAGAACACTAGAAAATTAATAAAGTTATTGCTTATACCTCATTAGTTATAGAAATACTTTAAAATTAATAAAGATATTACTTACGCCTTGTTGGATATAGAAACATCTCAGAAAATCAAATGAACCTATTGCTTATACCTCATTGGCAATAAAAATACTTCAAAATAAAAAAGTTATCACTTATGCCTTGTTGACTATAAAAATACTTCAGAAAACCCAATAAAGTTATTGTTTCCGCCTTATTGGTAATAGAAATACTTCAAAATTAAATCCAGTTATTGTTTATACCTTATTAGCTATGGAAATACTTTAAAATTAAAAAAGTTATCGCTTATATCTCATTGGCTATATAAATACTTCAAAATAAAAGAAGTTATCACATATACCTCATTGGCTATGGAAGCACTTTAAAACCAAAGAATCTATCGCTTATGCCTTATTGGCTATAGAAATACTTCAAAATCAAAGAAGATATCACCTACACCTTATTGGATATGGAAACATTTCAAAACTAAAGAAGTTATTGTTAAGCCTTATTAGCTATATAAATACTTCAAATCAAATGAAGTTATTGCCTAAGCCTAGTTAGCTATGAAAATATTTTAAAATAAATAAAGTTATCATTGATGCCTTATTGGCTATAGAAATACTTAAAAGCAAATGAAGTTGCCACCAATGCCTTATTGGCTAATGAAAATACTCAAACCTAAATGAAATTATCACCAACACTCAAAACTATTGAAAATATTTTGAATTTCTCCCATTTCCTTCCATGTTTCATTGGATGATGCCATCAATATTTGTTCAAGATCGAGTCAATTTGAATCAAATGCCACACGATCTAGTGTGAGAGAGTGGAGCAACAACACATATCAGAGCTTCCTCCCCACTCCTTCTTTCTCTCTGTTTTTTTTTTATGTTTTCTTTAATTCCATGTTGAAATTTGTTATGAAATTTGAAATTTTCTTAAGCCATATACCATTTGTTAAAATCAATCGAATGATTTCTTTTTCTTTTTTTGTGTCTCTACTTTACTAGTTAGGTTTCTTATTTTAGGAGGTTTATAACAATTATTAGGGTAATTAATAGTAGATACTTGTGACTATTAAAAGTCAATATTTTCATAACATCTGAGGATCCTTGACATCAAAACAAACTTTGATTTATGCATCGAGATTGCTTTTAGGGTCTCTGCCACTCTTGAGCTGTCAAAATCAATCTCACAGGTTTAAATTCAAGTCGATTTGGTTCAGCTTAGTTTTAGTTCAAACATGACCTAGTTCTAATATGATTTTGTGCTTAATTCAACTTGATTTAGCTTTTCAATTTAAACTCAATTTAACCTAATTTAGGATTTGATTCAAGCTTAGTATAATTTAAATTAGATTTGATTTAAACTTGACTTGATTTTGAATTAATCAAACTTGAACCCAGTTAGGGTTGAGTCTGAGTTGATTTGGTTCGATTCAATTCAATTTGGATTATGGATCCAATTTTATTTGAGAGTTTTAATTTATTTACTTGATTAATTTAGGTCCATTTGATAGTCTATTTAAACCAATTTAGTTTGTTCATTTGTTATAATTGAGTTTCATGTGATTGAGCTACTTGAATTTAATCAATTTGATTTGAGAGCCCATGGGCTAATCTTAGTTTGAATAGATGATCGGCGAGTCCATGGACTGCCCTTAGTCTGAATAAATGTTTGGTGAGCTCGCAAGTTGACCTTAGTATGACTAGACATTTAGCGAGATCATAAGCTGATCTTAATTAGAATAGATGTTTAGTGAGTTTGCAAGCTAGTCTTAGTCTGAATAGATATTTGATGGGCTTACGAGCTGACCTTAATCTGAGTAGATATTCAGGACATTCATTGGCTAGCCTCTGTCCGAATAGACATTCGGTGAGCGCACAAACTGGCCTTAATCTGAATAGACATTCAATGAGCCCACAAGCTAGCCTCAGTTTGGATAGAAATTCAGTGAGCCCACAAGTTGGTTTCAGTTTGAATAGATGTTCGGTGAGATCTTGAGTTGACATTAATTTGAATAGGTGTTCAGCAAGCTCACAGTTAGATTTTAGTCTAAATAGACGTTGGACGAGCTCACAAACTGGCCTTACTCCGAATAGACACTTAACGAGCTTGCACATTGGTCTCAGTCTAGATAGATATTCAACGAGCTTGCAGGCTAGCTCTCATTTGAATAGACATTCGACAAGCTCATGGGTTGTCCTTAGTTCTAATAGATATTTAGCAAATTTGTGAGCTGGGCTTATTCCAAATAGACGTTCAACGAGCTTGCAAGTTGGTTTTAATCTGAAATTAATTTTCGAGGAGGCTCGTAGGCTGGCTCTAAATTGGAGTTAACTTTTGGATGAGCCTGCAAACTAGCTCTAAGTCGATAGTGATGGTGGTCCATCAATGTACCAAAAGGGGCCTTGAATGGCCATAGTAGGAATGGAGTCCATCAATGTGTAAAGGACTGTGGGTGGTCTTGGTGTTGATGAAGTCTCATTAACTCTCCAAAATGATGATGTGAAAATTGAGATAAGAAAGTAAATAACTTTTTTTTCTTTTCATTTCTTTTCTTTTTTGCAACAATCCCCTTTTTCTCTTTTCCTTTATTTCTTCACTTCTTCTTCTTCCCATGCTCCTGTGCCCTACTTCTTATCTTCTCAAAGCACTATGGTAGGGATGCAAGGTTAGCTAGCCAAGTGGTGGTGCTCCAACTTAGGCTTGAGGACGAGAATGGCAAGCTCAAAGATGGAGTAGCTCCAGGCCAAGCTCATCGAAATTCATTCGAATCCCACCGAATCTAGCTATAGTTAGGCAAAAGTGATGTTGGGGAGGCTTAGACTAAGTGCGGTGAGGGCTGACGATGCCTCTTCTTTGATGTGGGGTCTTCAGTTTGGTTGGGGTGGATCCCCAGTGGTAGAGCTCGAGCTCATCAGGATCAGCCAATGGTGGAAGGAGGAGTGGCATGAGGCTTGGGGTGATGCTATGACTTAGGCATGACTAGAGTGGTTGTTTAGGTGGAGCTGGCTAGGGCAACAGTGGAGTAGGTGTACATGGGGTGGTGTTGGTTAATTCAAGAGGTGGCTTGGGTGGCATCCTTTGGCCAAGTCCGATCAAACATGGCCGAACCTCATCATCTATCTCTTTGATGGAATTGAGCGATCTTTCATGAGTGGTGGGGAAATGGGTGGACGACTTTGGTTGATATAACCATGAGGCCGGTATGCTTGTGGGCTCGTTGAAGCCCTCTCCAAGGGCAGTCAATGGTGGAGCAAGACACTAGTGCAGAGAGTAGGACGGGGCAACATCACATTAGAAGGCCAAAGATCTCACAGGGAGAAGAAAGGTGATAGGGCAGAGAGGAGAAGAGAATAATAGGGGAACGAAGGAAAGCGAAGGGTAGAGAATCACCTAGTTCTTTACTTCACATTCCCAACTCCTCCCAATTTCTGATGCTTCCTTCTTGTTGTTTTGTCGTATAGATTTCTCCATCAATTTATAGACCTCAAGGAAATCTATAATCAAATTCTCGATTGGTTAATTTCGAAATGTGGTATGATTATGATGGAATCTTAATATCTTTGATTGATTTTATTTTAGAAACATAATGGATTGTGATTGTATTTAGATTGGATTCCCATATTTTATGATTGACATGTAATCTATTGATCGAAATTTATTTTCTTAATAAAGAGATTCAAAATATATACTATTTCTAGGTGTCGATTCTTTAGGGGGTTATTTACAAATTTTTTTAGAAAATTTGGACCAAAACATAATTTTATAAACTCCAGGAGCCTTTTTATAAAAAATATATTTATAAATTATAAAATTTTTATGATCCTTTTTGAATAAAATTTGAACTTATTTGTAAATAAAAAATTTTGAAAGGTTTATTTTCAAAAATCAGAAATTTTAGGAATTTATTTACGGATATAAAATTTTGGGAGGTTTACTCGCAAATCCTAGGTTTTATGGGGGTTGATTTGAAATTTAAAACTTTCAACAACTTTTTTCATTTGATCCATTTTTGCCCTAAGGTTTTATGTCTTAGCTAGGTATTGGGCTATGATATTGCTTTTTGCCTCATATTCTCTAGTGACCTACAAACACACAAACTGAGAGTTGTTAAATACATTCAACTTTTTAGCTCTTGTTGCTAACATCACCTATAATCCGAGGAGGAATGCTTCATACTCCATGATGTTGTTTGAGGCCTCAAACTCCAAAAAACCTAAATACTCAGCTACCCTCCCATCTGGATTCTAGAGGACGGTGCTAACCTCACAACTCGACTCACAGGATGAGACGTCTACTCAAATTTTGCATGGTTCAGATTTTGGTCCTGCTAGGTACAAAGTAGTCTCTACCAATAAGTCTACTAAAGCTTGGACTTTAATAGTCATTGAGCTTCAAATGTCATATTAAATTGGCTTAACTAGATGAACCATTTGAACAATTTCTTCGAGGTTTTTGGCTTTTGCAATATTTACCTAAGTAGGAGATTAGTGAGCATTATAACTAGATGTGTTGGAAGTAAGGGTGGAGTTTTCAGATCGCCAACACCACAGTGTATGCTAGTTTCTCTAATTGGGGGTATCAAACTTTTGCGCCTAAGTATATAACTCACATAGTAAATAGGATGTTGCTTTCGACCCCTATCACTTATTAACATTGAGCATCTTAAAGGAAGAATACCTTATTTGGTTCAGATCTCACCAATAAAGGAGGTTCAACTAAGTGTGAAGGCTTGGACTCATTCCTTAGTTCACTCAAATCCAGAACTGTGCTTGAGCGCTTTAGAAAAGGACAATCACTTTTCTCCAAATAAAGACAAGAAGCGATTGAGCACTACTAGTTGACCTGTAAGCCTCTATATTTTTTTAATAGAGTTCGGAGGCTCCATTCTCATAATTATTTCAGTCTTTTCAAGGTTATTTTCTATCCCCTATTTTGAGACAGGTAGCCAAGATGCTTTTCTGAGTCTAACCCAAAGGCACTCTTTTCTAAGTTTAACTTCATGTTGAACTTCCGAAATATATTGAAAGTCTCTTCTAGATGCTTCAAGTGTTCATTAGTGTGGAGGCTTTTTACTAATATGTTATCAATATATGCTTCCATATTTCTTCCAAATTGGGGCTCAAAAATTTTGTTTGCTATTCTTGGTATGTTGCCCTTCCATTCTTTAGTCCAAAAGGTATTAAACGTAATTTTTGAGCGATTTTTACCACAATCAAATTTGATTGAAATATGAATAAAATTGAGATTTGTATGTCACTAAATTACGATTCAAATGTGAGTCTCAAGACTTAAATCACGTCCAATTTTGATAAAAAAATTGAGCTCAAGTTGAATCTGAATTATTGAAAATTTTGGGCTCAAATTAAGTTTAATTCAAATGGACTGAGTGGACTGGATACTTAAACCAAAATTAGACTCAAAATCTATTTAAAATTTGGGCTAAAATAACAAAATACAAAAATAATACAAATAAGTTTCTACACTGAATAAATATTTATAAATAGGTTCTTGACCCAATTTTTCTTACAAATAGGTCCCTAAAATAAAAATTTTTACAAAAAAGTCTAATAAAATCTAACATTATAAATTAGTCCCACAAAATTTAGGATTTGCAAATAAACCTCTCAAGAGATCGAGAATTATAATTTGATTCTTATGAAATCCAGGATTTGTAAATAAACCCCTCTAAAATTTTATATTTATAAATAAACTCCTAAAATTTTATATTTGCAAATAAACTCCTAAAATTTTAAATTTTCAGAAATAAGTCACTCGAAAATTTTTATTTATGAATAAATCCAAATTTTGTTCAAAAGAGACCTTAGAAGTTTCAAAACTTTATAAATAAATTCTTTTTATTATACAAAGATATCTGAAAATAATAATATTATACTTTAATCTAATTTTACGAAAAAAATTATAAAGATCCCCTCTATAAATTCAATACTTGAGATGAATACAACTTTCAAATTATCATTATGCATAACAAACATAATTATCCATATCTGTTCACAAACTCATCCAAACTAAAAAAAAAGTATATCCATATCTATCTACATCCATATCTACTATTTTAAAAAAAAAATTAGAAGAGATCATTTTTAGCTAAATTTCATCTCTTAGAACTCTATATAAACCCTGTTAATGCTTGAAAAAATAAGAGACATCTATAAAATGTGGAGAAGGATTAACAAGCCATCACAGAGAAGAAAACAGAAAGGAGGAGATTTACCGAGATGTAAGCCCTCGCCTTTACTTTTGCTTTCCACCATTCTTCTCTCTAGCTTTCCTCGTAGGGACCAAGCTACTGCTTTGCCTATCTCCTCATGTGCACATGGTCGCTCGTCTTCATCTCTCTCACGCTACCGATTATCTGGAGCTTCATCTGTAATTGAACTCCATCAAAGTTGCTGAGCCTGAGCCTTGAGACTGCACAAGGAAGCAGCCTAATCCGGGTCTCCTTGCACCAACCAGCATCTTGCTGGAGCTTCACCGACCCTACCCACCTCTGTAAGCTGTCCACTGACTGTCTCCCATTGCCGACCTTGCCCTCATGCCACAAGGCTGCCCTAGCCACCGCAGGCTTCTCCTTCACTGGCCTGTGCTGGTGTAGGGCCCTGCTCAGTTGAAGTCCCTCCTCCGGCCACTTGCTCACCTTACACCTCTCCCCCCCAATCTTCTTGACCTACTGCCTTCCTCATACCCACCTAGGCCCACATACCCTCAAAATCAAATTGTTTAATGTGAAGTAACTTAATTATATTAAAATTAAACTCAACCAAAATAAATAGACAAAGGCCAAGTTGACTCAAATGGGCCTAAATTGATCCAGCAAATGGACTAAAACCCAAATCAAGATAGACTCCAAAAAAATTCAAATTAAGTTAACCTAAATCAAATAAACTCAAACTCAACCTTAATCAAACTCAAGATGAGTTAATTTAAAATCAAGTTGAGTTCAAATCAAAATCTAATTTGGATTGAAATAAGCTTAAATCAAACCTTAATTGGGTTAAATCAAGTCCAAATTAAAAGAGCAAGCTCAAAGTCAAATTAGAATCAAGCTAAGTTGAGCCCGAACTGAAACCAAGTTGAACTAAATTGACTTAAACTTGAACCGAAGTCTATCAAGATGTAAATTTGAACTCAACAAAGGTCTAATACAAGGTCAAACTTGACTCAAGATAAATAAAATTAAACTCACAGCTAAACTATTTTTAGTCTCAACAAAACTAAATAGGGTCAAAACTAAGTCCCATTGGGTGTGTTGAACTGTTAGTAATATTCTAAGACTATAAATAAAGGGTGATATTACCATCCTAACCTAAATAAGTCAAACTGAGTCTTACTGGGCATTCTACAAAAGCATTTAGTAACACTTCAAAGCTATATCCAACTCCATAAGTTGTTAGTGACACTACCAAAAAGAAAAAAAGTTAATCGCCAACATACTTAAAGCCATTAGTCACACTTTGCAGTTAGTCAACCCATAAGCCATTAACAATGTGCCTTTTGAGCTAAGAAGACCCAAAAGCATTTGCAACATTTCAAATTTCATTGACAATATGCCTAAGAGACCGTCGATTATTAAATCAAACCAAATTATGGTAAGCATGAACTCACTTAGTTAGTCAGTCACCATGCCTTATTTAAATGAAATCAACCAACAACATGCTTAAAGCCATTGGTCAGACTTCAAAGCTAGTCAACTCCAAAAGTCGTTGATGACATGCCCTTCAAGCTAGTCAACCCCAAAAGTCGTTGGTGATGTACCCTTCAAGCTAGTCAACTCTGGAAGTAGTTGATGATATGCTCCTCAAGCTAGTCAATCTCAGAAGCTATTGACAATGCACCCTTCAAGCTAGCTAAATCTAGAAGTAGTTGGCAACGTGTCCTTCAAGCTAGTCAACTATAGAAGTAGTTGATGATGCACTCCTCAAGCTTGTCACCTCAAAAGCAGTTGACAATGTAGTTTTCAAAGCTATACCTAACCCTACAAACTATTGGTGTCACTACTAAACTAAATAAAGTTATTGTTAACACTCAAAGTTGTTGGAAACACTTTGATCTGTCTGATTCCCTTCCATGTACTATCAGACAATGTCATCATCATCTGTCAAAGATCGAGTCAATTTGAATCAAATGTTATGTGATCTAATATAGGGGAGCAGGGTAGCAGTACATATCGGACTTTTTTTTCACTCCTTTCTCTTTTTCTTTCATTTTTTTCATACTTTCTATAATTCTATGTTGAAATTCATTATAAAATGAGGGTATACCCTTATTTAAGCTATGTATCATTTCTTAAAATTAATTAGATACTTTCTTTTTTTCTTTTTCTTTTTTTATTTTATTAGTTAGGTTTCTCACTTTAGAAGATTTCTAACAATCATCAAGATAATTAACAATAGGGACTTGTACCTATTAAAAATCATATTTTTTTACAATACCTGATGGCACACTTCAAATTAAAAAAATTTGATTTGTGATTTGAGGTTGCTCTAGGGGTCTCCACTATCTCGGGCCGCTGGAATTAATCCTACACGTAATAGAAGGTACCTTCATTAGTGATAAAGGTAGCTTGCTCCTCATCCTTGGAGTGTATCTAAATTTGATGATAGCCTAACAACACATCTAAAGAGCTCAAGAGTTGGTGACTTGAGATAGAATCAACGAGTTGATCCATCTTTGATAGAGGAGAACTATTCTTTGAAAAGACTTTATTCACGTTGATGAAGTTGATGCACATTCTCCACTAGTTATTGGGTTTTTTTTGCCATCATCACATTCACCAACCACTCAAGATAGTGAACTTTCCTTATGAATCCTACATTGAGAAGTTTATTTACCTCAGTAGTGACATCTTTCTGATATTCGAGGGTGAAATATCTCTTTTTCTAATTGATTGGCTTATAATTTTATTCTACTATGGTTCATGCCATGCCACTAAAGGATCTATGCTTGGGAGGTCCTTGAAAGTCCATGCAAAGACATCTTGGTTCCTTCACCAGAATTCCTCTAGTTTGCTATATAAGGGCTCCATAAGGTTTTTCTTGAAATTGAATGTCCTCCCTGAGCTTTCATCAATGACTAGATTAACAAGTCACTACATTGGTTCAGTGTGCCCCTTTTTAGGTTGGTGATAGATTCACTAATCTCCATCACTACTAGACCCTTGCCTTTTTGGTCGAAGTTGTTTTGCCAATAGGGTGTTGCATACTTTTTAGTAAGACTTTGATTCCCTATGCTTCATATTTACCATATTTAGTGGGAAGCTTTATAACTAAATAAAAGATTGACATTACTGCTTAGAGCTAATTGAGCGTCGGTCATTCCAATATTATGTAAGTAAAGTGTATTTAAATTACTACAAACTTTGATTTGATTACGGTATTTATGGGGTCCTCTCCAATGGTGAGGAGCAAGTTGATCATGTTGAGCTGGGTTATTGAGTCCCCCATGAATTCAATAAGTGTCGCGACATATGGTTCTAGCTTTTGCTTGGTCTTCATTTGGCTATAGGCTTGGGTGAATAGGATATTTACCAAACTTTTCGTATCTACCATGATTGGCTGTCTAGGACTATCGAGATCATCAATGTGTCATTGTGGGGTGTGAAAATTTCTTCTAGGTCTCTCGCAAAGAAGTTATGTCTCCATAATTAGGCTTGTGATAGTATCTCTTCTTTACCTTTTCTTTTGAGTCCTCCTGCCCTCCAGTGGGGGTTCAATGTTTGCCAGTTAATGCTAAAATGTCACTTTGAGTTGGTGGACTTGTTAAAATCATATTGAGATTGTTCTTGACTAGAGGGTTATGCAACTAGGGGGGAGGGTCCCTTCGGGGGGAAGTTTGTTGATGATTTTTCCATATGCAAGATTCTTTAGCTTGTTCATCTTGATAGACGAATTATCTAAAGTGGCCTTTTTTGATAAGTCTCTCAGATGAAAATGATAGTATCTTGATTTATTGAGACTCTGCTTAGCAGTTTAAATTAGTTAGGGTTGCTGCAAGAAGTCTCACTGTTTGATCTAGGCCAAAACTTTAGACCTTGAGTTGTTAAGTAGGGTATAAGCTTGAAATTCTGGCTTGTGCTCCCTTCGCTCAATTCTCTACTTCTTTTGCTCGGGGGCCTTGATCTCCTAAGATTCTTTCTTTTGTTTATTGACATATTTGGATTCTTTTTTAGCTGAGATTACTTCTTCAGCATTTATATGCTCTCAGACTAATTGGATGAATTGCACCAAGGTGTAAGGGGGCGAGCGAGCCATCTCATAAACCACTTGAGCTTGCTTGATTTCATTGATTGTAGTGACAAGGACAATAGAGCTATCCAACTTGGTAACCTCTAGTTGAGTCTTGTTAAACTAAGACAGATATTCTCTTAAACTTTCTCCCTCTTTCTGCTTCAATATTAGGAGTGTAGAGGAGTCTTTTTTTTTTAGGACTAATGAGATAAATTATTCTACAAACCTATTTGTCAAGTCATCAAAATAAGTTATTAAATACCTTGAGAGTTTAGAGTACCATGCTCTAACAGAACCTTACAACATCATCGAGAATGCTTTACACAGGGTAGAGTTCCATGCCTTTTGTAGGATCATGGTGTTCCTGAAGGTACTGATGTAATCAATTGGCTCCTCTAAATCATTGTACACCTTGTAGGGAGGTTATTAGAACTTCGGTTGTATTGAAAAATCTACTATTTCAGGGATTAGAGGAGTATTGTACTTCAGTTGATTAGCATGAGTCAGCACCTATGATCTTCCCTAAATCGAATGTGATATGGCCTCCCTTAGAATTCCTGATACCCTCCTATCCGAAACTTAGCTAGCGTGTGAATGGTACATGGCTTCGTCAACTGAGTCATAGATAGGGTCATATCTATCATAATCTCTGGATGCTTAGTATCAAAGCGAAACTACTACTGAGGCGTCAAGATGGGTTTATTGATGGAGCCTACTAGGAAGTACCTGTCTCATGATCTGTGATTGTGATTCATAATGTTGGTTCAACGTAGCATCTCAGTTTGGTGCTAGAGCTCGAGCTAGAACTTGCTGCTAGGCATGGTGAACCTGGAGATTCTGCATCATCTAGCCTTGACTTTGCAATTGCTGGCCCTGTAGGTTCTACATAGCCTGCACCTGGGTCTCGAGCAACTATGTTATTTATTATATAGAGGTGGTCATGATTTGAAACTCATGTTGACTCACCAGATTGGAGGGATTTGATGGTACCTTAGGGACCATTTGTAAGGGGGCTCTCCGAAGTTGTCGTTGTGTCCAAGTTGCTAAGTTAGCTTGATGTACTGGCCCACCTAATTTGCAGGACTTTGTGACTCCACCAATGCCGAGGTTGGTTGCCCCTTGGGTGGATTTTTGGATATGGGTGTCTTACATCTCTAGGAGACATTGTCAAAAGACCATTGGAGACATCTAAGATTTAACTGAGAAGGAAGGCAGAGCGGATCTCAATAAAAATACTAATTATTAATGGAGCCTAGTTCATTCATTGATTTAGATTTGGGAGGACCTTCAAGATCTCGATCCACTAGGTCGTCCTTTTGTTAATATGTGAAAGAAAGAAAATTGTAAAGAGGATCACTAAGAGCTCCTCAGTGATGGTCACTCTGAAACTCAAGTTAGAGAAGGACCTTACTAACGTAATCGAGAAAATAATTGGGTATTAATCCTTTACTTTTGTAAATATCCTATGATTTATAGGTCCAAAAGGTCTTTGAGTAGATTTAAAATTTTGTGATTTTAGCTCATTGTGCTAAACTCTCTTTGATTGATTGCTATCAACCCCTAGATTCATAGCAAACCCTCTTCGCAAGATACTTATCCACCGAATTTTTTGAATGATCAATCATATCCATACATGAATTGAACTCATTATATTATCTTATATGTCTCGTGAAGCGTGTTTATCGGATGCGCATCCCCTATACCATCGAGCCAACTTGGCATTGGAGACATTATCTCAAATGATGACCTCAAAACCCGCATTTCAATTGCCTCAGTTAGTGATTCAGCCCATAAATCGAATCCCAATTTGTGATTATTTTTATCTCAATGTATCATCAAATTCTTAAGAACTTGATTAATCAAGATTGCATCACCAATTGAAAAACATATATAGATTTGGAAATGGACTAAGATCAAATTCAATTTTTTTTTGCTAAATTAATTTACCCAATGTCAAAACCCGATAGCACTAAGTTTTTTCTTTTTTCTAATGTAAAAGTGCAATTACAATTTTGCTAGGGAGTATACTCTAAAAAATGCTAAAAATAACAGGGACGTGAGGTGATGCCGATAATTAAATACGCACGATTCTCTCATTGCCTTCAGATTTTTTTCAAAAAAAATAATGCAACAAAATCTCTTCAATTTTTTTTTCATTGGGTGTTGCATCAATGAAAAAGATAATACATCACAAAGAAGTCAAAGTCGCTCACAACTAGCAATCTCCACCGTCCATTTGCTATCAAGTCAACCCTGGCAACAAAAAACCCCAACAGCTAAGACCGGCTGAGCACGATCCCGATCTGGTCAGCCAACGCCCGGCGGGTCTCCTCCAGGAACGCCACCACTGCAGCACACTCCTCAAGCACCCTCTCGTCCGCCCCGCTTCTCAGCAACGGCGGGAAGAAGAGCCAGAACCCGGTGGCACCCACGAACCCCATCACCATCGGCGCCGCGATCACAGGGTGGACCCCACCCCACTTCCCCCGAAGCCGCCGCGCGATCGCACCCTCCGCCGCGGCGCATAGACCGTGGAGAACGAAAAATCCGGTCACCTCCCCAGTGGGCGCCCCGACGGAGAGGTAGAAGAACATGGCCTCGTGCATCAAACCGGAGATGAGGAATGTGGCAAGCACGCTAGCGGCAGTGCCGAGGCGGGCGTGTACGGGGATGAAGACGGCAGGACGGAGGATCCCGGGGACCATTAGGTTCCACCGGCGGCCCCAGAAGTCGCGGAGAGACGTCGAGCAGTAGGGAGCATTGAATTGGGGCTCAATATCGAGACCAAGGACTGCTCCGGCGAGAAAACGGGCGCCGGCGAGCACAAGCTCCAAAGAGAGGTAGATGTGGCAGCAGTAGACGACGATGAGAAAGTAAGAATGGAACGAATGCTTGTAGTTGTAGAGAGAGAGGAGAAGGAAAAGGAGAAAAGCTTTGAGAAGAGTAGGGAGAAAGAGAGGAGAGGGAGTTGGAGAGGAGGATGATCGGAGCTTGACCGGGAGGGAGGCGGTGGACACGAAGACGGGGAGGGATAGGGAGGGATGGAGGGGGCCGACGGAGAAAGAGAGGAGGAGAAGCTTGAAGAGGGCGAGCCAGGCGAGGAAGAAGCCGGAGATGCCGCGAAGGTGAAGGGAGGAGAAGGAGAAGGGGAGGAGGGGGAGGAGTAGGATGACGGGGAGGAGGGCGGCGAGGCGGGGGAGGCCCGGAGGGGTCCGGGCGGCGGCGTACCGGGCGTAGGTCATGAGGATGGCGACGATGATGGAGACCTTGAGTAGGTTCTTTAGCTCGCCCTCCATTTTTGTGTTGGGCAGATTAGATCTGAGAATCTCAGATTCAAGGAACTGGAAAGGGAGACACAAGTAGGTTTCGGTCTGAAGATAACATTAACACTAATTAATAATTTTTTATTTTGTTTTTCAAGCGGAGAAAAATCAACGAGTTATATAATGGATTGGTGTCATCAAAACTAAAAGGTTATATCCCACGTTACAATTAATAAATTGTAGCAAAATTTTAAATTGATGTCATTTTATATATAAAATATGAGTATAATTATCAAATTAGTATTTGGTGTCTTCTTTATTTATTTTCTAGTTGTTTGGGGATTTACCTAGGAAAACTAGTTTTGGAATTCTTGAATTAAAGAAAGTTGATTGGTCAAACTGTATATTTATTGTGGTTTCCATTTAGATAATGTTGTTCAATTTACTGTTGAGTTTTAAGTGTTTCGAACTGGGATTAGAGTTTGAGTTAAAATAGAAATCCAAAATTGGATTCATACTTATAATTGATTTATAATATTAGGAGTTGTAATTAGAGTAAAATTCAGACTCAATAAAAATCTAGAAATATTCTAGAAATACATAGAGTTTAGTAGGAGCAATGCTTAGGTTAAAATAGAGAGAAATAGAGAGAATAGAAAGAAGAGAAAAAGAGAAAGTGTCGGTTCTGGCATATAGGTCTTTCTAATGTTTCTCGGTGGTCTCTAGTGATGGTTCCTCGTGGCGTTGACTTAAAAATTTTCTTTGAAGATGGAGGCGTTGCCGAAACTTAGTAAAAAAGTTTAGTTGAGTAAGAAAAAGTGAACATTTTCTTATAAACTCTTGTAAAGCCTTTAGATGGTGGATCTCTCGCTCCCCCTATGAACATAACCCGATTTTGGGTGAACCACGAATATTGCTGTGTTTTTTCTTGTTATTTTCTTTTATCTTGCATTACTTCTCGTTTCTTGTATTATTTGAGAAAAAGGTGATTCGTAACCCTTTCGTTACGAATTCCAACAATTGGTATTAAAGCTTAGGAGCAAATAACCAATATGGTAAAGTTCTTTTTTGATATGGAAAAGTTTGACGGTAAAATAAATTTTGCCTTATGGCAGAAGAAGATAAAGGTCAGGTGAGGCACAGGAACAGGCCAAGGGTGCCCGTGGGAGAGAGTGCGAGTGCAAGCTGGCAAATGGCCACGTAGGGTGTGGGTCGGCCGAAGCAGGAGAGGCCGACGAAGGATCATGTAGGGCTCTCAGTTAATGGCGATTAGGGCTCAGATTAGTGGCAGGTGGTCTTTGATGAGGTGCAGCAGGGCGTCTCAACTAGGGCTCAGTATGGCCAAGCAGTTGGGAGGTGAAGGCCGGCAAGTGCAAGAATAGGACGCATGCGTGAGCAGCAGGTGGAGCTCAAATCGGTGAGCCAGAAAGCAACACAGTTATAATTCGAGCTGGTCTTGTAGCAAAGTACGGGACATAGTGAGGTCGTGAGAGGGTTAAGGTTGTGCGAAAGTGACGGAGAGCCTCTTGTAGGTAACACAACAACCAGAAGGTAGTGCGATGGTGGCTACACATTAGAGTTGCACAATGCCACAATAGCAGAGAAGAGTGAATTTGAGGTTGACTCGAGCTTGCGTCTTATGATTAGCTGAATAAGTTAGTAGCCCAGGGGGAGGGGTTGGATGAGAGATGATGGCTGAAGCTTCATGATGATGGCATGCTCGAGTCCAAGCCAAGGTGAAAATTATTGAGTTTTGGGTGTCTCGAACTCAGATTAGAGTTTGAGTTAGATTAGGAATCCAAAGTTGAATTCAGACTTATGATTGATTTGTAATATTAGAAGTTATAATTAGAGTAAAACTCAGACTCAATAAGAGCTTATAAATATTCTAGTAATACATAGGGTTTAGAGGGGGCAATGCTGAGGTTGAACTAAAGAGAAATAGAGAGAGAGGAATAGAGAGAATAAATTGAAGAGAAAGAGAGAAAGTGTCAGCTCTTGTGTGTGGGTCTTTCTAGTGCTTCTCGGTGGTCTCTCATGGTGGTTCCTTGTGGTGTTCTCTTGGAGATTCTCTCTGAAGGTGGAGGCATTACTGAGACTTAGTGAAAGAGTTTAGTTGAGTAAGAAAGAGTGCAGTTTTTCTTGTAGACTCTTGTAAAGCCTTAAATAGTGGATCTCTCGCTCCTCTCGTGGATGTAACTCGATTTTGGGTGAACCACATATATCGTTGTATTTTTTCTTGTTATTTTCTTTTATCTTGCATTACTTCTCGTTTCTTGTATTATTTAAGAATAAGGTGATTTGTGAACTTTCTGCTGTGAATCTTAACAATTTACTTTTCAAGTATAAACCAAGATTGCTAAAGTATTTTAGTTATATCTTGATGCAAATAAGATTCTAAACACATTACTACAGCTCCAAAAGCTTTGAATAAATATATTAATAATTAAAATTCACTGAGAATTAAATATTAAATGGTAGAAAATTTATGTAAATTGATGGAAGATTGATCCGTGACCAAAAAGTCTATTGTTGGATTAAAACACAATGAATTGAAATCAACTCGATCCTTTCTGTCAAATTGGTGCCCTAGTTTCATAGACCTCACAATAATGAGTTCAGCATCCCATTCACAAAAGGATGCCACAATTTTTCATTAAGCCAATGCATTAACTCATTAAATATTGAAATTTCAATCAAGAAAGCACAATAAATATTAGTATCTTCATCATGACTAAAAAATCATCCTATTAAATACAACAAAACTTTTTGACTAATGAATATGACAATCATAATCATTAAAAAATAAGAGAAGAAAAGGTAAGATCCCTTCTTGGATCTTCTCACAAAATTGATCCTTGGTCAATTCAGAACTTGCCAATCACCTATATCATGCTAGCTATTGTTGGGCATAAAGATCCCCATAAACCCCTAAGAAGGGGTTCAAGACTTGCTTCTTACCAACACTACATATTATCTTTTCTTGACACGAACTTGACCTTTAAAGGGGTCTTCACCATACACCTTTGGACTAGACTTGTCTTACTAGTGAGAAGTTGAGTTGTAAAGGCCTAAAGCTTTCACCAAGCTCATATTCAAAGTACCCTAGGTCTATGTTCCATCATTTGGTAGTAGAGGAAGGGTCACACACCAATTTTCCCATGACTCATTGATCCAAGACTAAGGGTCCTAGGTCTATGACGTAGCAACAAGCGTGGTAGATGAGAAAAACACTGTTGCCTCTGTTAAGAACTCCTTGAATCTACAAGGAAGAGAGAAAATTCACTAAAGTAGAACTTTATTGAGAATAAAAGTGGTTCTCCCATCCATAGGGTTGAAGGCCTATTTATACAAATACCAGAAGTCCTATTTGAATAAGTTTCTGGCTTCCCAAGTCCTAAACTAAATACAACTCAGCTTGAACCCATTATTTGGGTTGGTAGAAGTCCTAAATAAGTTAACCCATGAAAATAAAATCCTAAATAATGATTCATCCTTCCCAAGTCCTAAACTAAATAGGATTCAACGTAAAGTTAATATTGGGTTGGTGGAATCCAATAATAAGACCTAATTGACTCATAATAGGAGAGACTCATGACATCATAATGAAGAAAATTTCAACATAGAAAGGTAATAAGTAAGATAAATGCTAAGTTAAATAAAAGAGTGAATCAGATCATTTGTCAAGGCCCATTGACTTCTGAATTAGCTTCTTTTGACATTTTTGAACTTCCTTTGAATGTCCTACATCAGTGTCCCCTTCTTGTAAAGAACTCATCCTCGAGTTATTTTGTCATAACTTGCAGTCCTCAGGTGCATGGTAGTCAAACAAATATTGAATATTAAAAGTGTTTGAGATTTCTAAATCTTTCAGGAGGTCGATGACATAGGCATTGTCATTTATCTTTCTTAGTATCTTCAGTGGCCCAATTTTCTTTTGTTTCAGTTTGTTGTAAGTTTCAGCTGGAAACTATTCCTTGCTCAAGTGCACCATCACCAGATCTCCTTCTTGAAACTCTTTTGGACGCTTATGAATGTCCACTTTAATTTTGTATTTGACATTGGATTCTTCTAATTTTTTCTTTACCTCAGTATGCACTTCAATAATTCTCTCCACCATATTGTCTGTAGCTATGCTTGTTCCTGGCAATTTGGGCAACACCACCAAGTCCAGCGGGTGCTTTGGGGTTCTTCCATTGACAATTTCAAATGGTAATTTTCCTGTGGACCTGTTCTTCATGTTATTGAAAGAGAATTCTGCTTGTGCGAGTAATCCCATTACTTTGGTTTGTCTCTTGCAAGACACTGAATGATGTTTACAAGTGTTCAATTCACCACTTCAGTTTATCCATCTATTTGTGGATGATAAGCACTACTAAATTGTAAAGACGTATCAAATCGCCTTCACAATGTCTTCCAAAAGTGATTTAGAAATTTTGTGTCATGATCAAAACTGATGGTCTTTGGCACTCCATGTAGCCTTATGATCTCCTAAAAGAATAGATTAGCCACCATTGTTGCATCTGTTGTCTTCTTACATAGAATGAGGTGTGCCATTTTGGAAAAGTCGACAACAACAAATACTGAATCTAAGCCTCATTGAGTCTTGGGGAGGCCCAAAACAAAATCCATTGATAGATCCTCTCATGGGGCATTTGGCACAGGCAATGGGGTATAAAGGCCAGTGTTTTGAGAGCTTCCTTTGGCTATTTGGCATACATAGCACCTTTGTATGAAGCGATCGACATCCCTCTTAAGTTATGGCCAATAGTAGCACTCTTCAACTAGCGCAATGCTCTTGTCACGCCCAAGATGTCCTGCTAGGCCACTGCTATGCAACTCTTTCACCACCTTTTCTCTCAAGGAGCACCTTGTAATGAAAAGACGAGAATCCTTAAAGAGAAAGCCTTCATGGAGATATAAATCACTTTTTTGTCCTGCTTGGCACTTTCTAAACTCCTCTTTAAAATCTTCATCTTCAGCATACAATTCCTTCAAATAATCAAACCCTTCAACTTCGTTACTTATAATTACCATCAAGGCTGCTTTGCGGCTCAAAGCATCCGCCACCTTATTTTTTTGTTCAGATTTGTGTTTCAAAACATAGGTGTATTGCTATAAAAATGATGACAATCGACCATGCATGTGATTCAAGTCCTTTTGGCTATCAATGAATTTCAAAGTTTGGTGGTCAGTATATAGAATGGACTCTCGTTGAATTATATAGTACTTCCAATGACGAACTACTTGTACAACTGCATAAAATTTCAGCTTATATGTTGACCATTTGTTTCGAACTTCACTCAACTTTTTGCTGTAAAAAGCTGCTGGTCTTTCTTTTTGGGATAGAACGACTCCAATGTCTATGTATGAAGCATCACAGTCTATCTTGAATAACTTCTCGAAGCTAGGCAATGTCAAAATAGGTGAAGTAGATAACTTCTCCTTGATTAACTCGAAGCATCTATTAGCTTCTTGAGTCCAGGAGAACTTGCTTTGCTTCAAACACTGAGTTATTAGTGCCATAATGGAACTAAAGTTTTTGACAAACCTCTGATAGAATGTCATCATACCATGTAAGCTTCTAACTTCTGATACACTTCTGGGTATCAGCCATTCCTTAATAGCTTTTACCTTTTCTTCATCAACATGAATGCCTTTAGCACTTACCATGAATCCCAAGAACACCAAGTGGTCAGTCATAAAATGGCATTTCTTTGAGTTGATGTACAACTTCTCCTTCTTCAATATAGCAAGTACTTCTGCTAAATGCCTTTTATGTTCTTCTTCATTATGACTGTACACCAGGATATCATCAAAGTAAATAACAAAATGACTAATGAAAGGTTTGAGTACCTAGTTTATCAATCGCATGAAGGTACTTGGTGCATTTGAGAGTCCAAAAGGCATAACAAGCCACTTATAAAGTCTTTCTTTTGTTTTGAAAGCAGTTTTCCATTCATCACCGGGTCTAATTCTGATTTGATCAAATCTATCTTAGAGAACACCTTTGACCCTTCCAACATGTCCAGCATGTCCTCTAAGCGAGGAATTGAGAATCTATACTTTACCGTGATTCGGTTGATGGCTCGACTATTTACACACATTCGCCAACTTTCATCTTTTTTTGGTGTCAATAAGGCTGGAACTGCATATGGGCTCATGCTAACTCTGACCTTCCCTTTTCTGATCAACTCTTCAACCTTGTCTTGTAAAATTTGTGACTCTTTTGGACTCATTCTGTAGTGGGGCAGATTTGGTAAACTCACTCCAGGAACAAGGTCAATGTGGTGCTGAATATCTCTCATTAGGGGTAGTTCATCAAGAAGATTATCGGGCATGATTTCCTTGAATTTATTTAGAAAACAAGGTTTTTGGAGCTTTAGTGGGCATTGTCTCCATTCCTTTCTCAATCACAACAAATATTTGGGCTGTCTCTTTAGCCTCGTTTATAAAATTTTGCATAGTCTGGAAGGAGTAACCCTCCTCTTATAAAATTTTGGGTTGGGGCTCTTCACTAATGGGGGTATGGATAATTTTCCTTCCATCTTTAAAGAAGATGTAGTGATTGTCTCATCCACGATGTGTAGAATCTCTATCAAATTGTCAAGGTCTACCAAGAAGGATATGACATGTATCCATCTCCACAACATCATAGGTTACCTTATTCTTCTAGAATTTTTCAATGGAAAAACAAATTTGACACTTTTCAGTTACTTTAGTTTCACCAACCTTTTTAATCCAGCTGATCTTTTAGGGAGAGAGATGTGATTCCATTTTCAATTGAAGCTTGTTGACCATCATCTTGGAGATGATATTTTCACTGCTTCCCCCATCAAGAATCATGTCACAGATCTTGCCATTTACTGTGTATTAAGTGTGAAAGATATTGTGACGTTGTAGGTTTTCCTTTTGCTTTGGGATGTACATTAGATTCTGAACTACTAAAGATAATATTTCACCATCAGACTCCTCAAATATTTCATCTTCATAGTTTTCTTGATCAAAAGCTAGGTCAGCATCTTTTGAGTCATATAAATCGTTAGTTACAAAATTATCTTCAATAGCAAGGTTCACAGGTTATTGTGCTGGACAAATATTAGAACGATGTCCAAATTTTCCACAATGATAGCACTTTATATTAGGATTTGAACTTGGGTTCTTTGCTGATGTGGTGTTTCCTGATGGCCTTGTAGGTCTAGCTTTAAGACTCACTTGTGTGGGAGGTCGAGGAGGTAATGTAGCTGCACCTCTATTAGGAATAGATTGTGCTCCTTTTGAATTCTCACCAATTGTTCTCCCCACCTGATTTTTGATGACAGGTCGCTCCAATTGGGGCTCCACATGAGTTGCACTCCTCACAGTCTCATTAACTGTCCAAATATGTTGCGAGAAAATCCTATCTTAGATGGTTGTGCGTAACCCACTAATGAATCTTGCCACTTGATGAGATTTAGTCTCTACTAGATTATTACGTGCTGATAGATGATAGAACTCCTCAGTATATGCCTTCACATCATAATTATCCTGTCGACAATTTTGATATTGCTGAAAGAGTACCTGGTTATAATCTATGGGAAGGAATTACTTTTCGAGAAGAGTCTTCATTCATGGCCATGCTCGAATTGGAGCTTTATTTTGGTGTGTCCTTTCCAACTGGATGCGTTCCCACCATGCTGATGCACCCCCCTTGAGTCGGTAAGCAACAAGCTTTACTTTCTTTGAATCTGGAATCTCCATGTAGTTGAAGAACTATTCCACTTCAGCAAGCCAATTAAGAAAATCTTCGATCTGAAGTTGGCCATTGAAAGATGGGAGATCAATCTTCAAGCAAAAATTATGACATCTATCATGCTCAGAAACTGATCGATGAAGGATGTCTTCAATTTCTCCATCACTGTAGTTTTCAAGGATTTATAAACCCTTTGGATTCACTTGCGCAGCCTTTCCTTAACCAATTGGATTGCGAGTCACTTCATCGATCCGTTGACATGGTTGATTCAAGCCTTCAAGTTGATCCATTCTCAGCATCAAGCTTGCAAGTGAGTTTTGGATTACCTCCATGGTCGAATCAAAATACTCACTGTTGATGTGATTACCCATAGGAGCATTGTCCCTAGGGTTACTGTTGATTGCATCGTTGTTGGACATTAAGTAAGGAAAGTTTTGCTCTGATACCACTTGACGTAGCAACAAGCATGATAGATGAGGAAAACACCATTGCTTCTGTTAAGAACTCCTTGAATCCATAAGGAAGAGAGAAAATTCACTAAAGTAGAACTTTATTGAGAATAAAAGTGGTTCTCCCATCCATAGGGCTGAAGGCCTATTTATATAAATACCAGAAGTCCTATTTGAGTAGGTTTCTGACTTTCCAAGTTCTAAACTGAATACAACTCAGCTTGAACCCATTAATTGGGTTGGTAGAAGTCCTAAATAAGTTAACCTATGAAAATAAAATCCTAAATAATGATTTATCCTTCCCAAGTCTTAAATTGAATAGGATTCAACTCAAAGTTAATCTTGGGTTGGTGGAATCCAAGAATAAGACCTAATTGACTCATATTAGGAGAGACTCATGACATCATAATGAAGAGAATTTCAACATAGAAAGGTACTAAGTAAGATAAATGCTAAGTTAAATAAAAGAGTGAATCAGGTTATTTGCCATGGCCCCTTGACTTTTGAATTAGCTTCTTTTGACATTTCTGAACTTTCTTTGAGCATCCTACATCAGTCTATGTATCAATCTCAATCCTAAGTAGTCATCTCTCGGCTCATGCTCCATCACTTACCACTTGGCCATGCCCCCTCAACATCTTTTGGGGTCACTCTAGCTAGTCCTCTTGCACCTTTCCTCCTTGAATAATCTCTGCTCTTAAGCTTTTAACTCCCCACAAATGAACCATACAAGAGGATGTCAAACCTAGTGAAGTACATTCACTACTACTAATCCCTTATGGAGGTGCATGGGATGACAAAAGTGCTATTGTGCCATGCTCTCTCCTATCCCTTCAAGAAAACACATCCCGGCGCTCAACTTTGCCATCTACTTTGATGCTGAGTTTTGTTGACTTGGCTTAGTACTTGAGTTACCTAGTCATCTTTTTTACCCCCCATAAGAAGAACTCTACTTCACTGCCAGTGCTCCGACAATAAGGAGTCCACATTAGTTGCTTTGGCATCAAGAAGTTACAAATCAACAATAAGCCCACTACACATCAAATTGGTGTGATTCATGGGGGCTTGGGACACTCAGGCAGCACCAGAGTCATTCGACGTAATCACATCTACCAAGCTATGGTAGCGGAAGAAGTAGGTGTCCTGAAAAAATTAAAGGTGGAAGAGGTCAGCACCATCCATATCACTGAAAATATTGTCAAAATAGTATTCTTGGTGAAATACCTGCAAGGGATGCTCTCCCCACACTATAATGCATTAGTGATCAAGGTCATAATTACAAATCGTTGGGTCAACTAGGTCCTTGTTGACACGGGGAGCACGATAAAGGTGCTCTACAACTTGACATTCCACCAAATGCATGTCGAGAATCACAACTTGAAGTCGTTAGTGCAATCACCTCCAAGAACCATCAACCTATAAATGCAATAATGATGACAAGTTCACTATGATTCTAGGTATATTTGCCTATAGTGTCATTTTTAGTAGGCCGATCTTGAACCACATAGAAGAAGACATATCCACTCTTCACCTCTTTATAAGGTTTGTTGTGGACTAGGGAGGAGATGTGAAAGTTAGGGGGAGCCAATTAATGGCACACCAATGTTATTGGGCTTCATAGTAGAAGCTTACAGTTGCCTCCTCAAAACCAGAGAAGCCTTGGGGCATAGCAGACCAAGACTTATCTTGTAGGAAGGACAAGGAGCTAGTTGTTGAAATTGAGTTGAGAAAATTTGGATGACTGTGATGGAGCATATTATGGCAACCAACCACGATGAGGCTAGACAGAGGATCCTCAAGATTGGCTAGAAGTTACTTGGCTCTCTTTGAGAGAAGTCGATCCACTTCTTGAAAGATAGATGGACCATCCTCATGTGGTACTTGGATGACCTATCTGGCATTGATTGTCAAGTGGCTAACACAAGTTGATTTTCTTGCTAATGGCTATGTTGATGAAGACAAATAGGAGGCACTTCACACTAGACCTACAAGTGGTGGTCATCGAGAAGGTACAAAAATTATTTATTATAGGTTTCATTTGGGAGGTGTACTACCCCAAGTGAATACCCAATATTGTCCTAGTGAAGAAGGTAACAACAAATGGAGTATGTGTATTGACTTCACCAATTTGTATCGAGCATGCCACAAGGACAACTACCCCTCCCTAAGATAGATCAATCGGTCGACTCAATTGTTAGCTAGTAGTTGCTAAGGTTCCTCAACACCTTCTTGGGATACCACCATATATACATAAACTCAAAGGATGATGAGAAAATCATGTTCATTACCCACTTCAACACTTACTATTACATGGCTATGTCATTTGGCCCTAAAAATGCCTATGCTAATTACCAGTGCATGGTAAATAAGGTTTTCTAGAACCAACTGATCAAGAACATGGAGATCTATTTTGATGACATGCTAGTGAAAAGGTTGTAATTAAGGGAGCACCTCACTAACCTTGCTGAGACCTTCAACATATTAAGGTGCTATTCAATCAACATTGAAATGTGTGTCTTCGATGTAGCGTTGGGTAAGTTTCTTATCTTTATGGTTTTAGAAATGGGTATCAAGGTAAACCCTGATCAAAGTCATCCTCGACATGAGGCCACAATCTATTGCCTCACTAACTAGATTGCAACTCTCTCTCGCTTCCTATTAAAGTCTTGGGATAGGTGTCTTATATTTTTTCAAGGCCCTCAAGAAGAAGAAGGATTTTCAGTGGGAAAAGGAATGTGATAAGGCTTTCTTGGAGATAAAGAAGTATCTTTTTTTGTCTCTCTTCTTGCCAAACCCACTTTGAGAGGGACTTTCTACCTATACATGATTATGGGCTCACAAATGGTAAGTACTATACTTATTAGCAATCAAATCAATTTACAGTTTCCTATATATTATGAGCTTATATCTTGGGGTGCTGATGTTCGATAACCCCCGATTGAGAAACTAGCCTACATGGTATTTCTCTCTTCCAAAAAACTTTGACCATATATTCAAGCTCCTAACTTCTCTCATCTCTTTGCTTTTTGCGTCCCATTAGACAATACCATCAGTATTTGTGAGGATCTAGTCAAGACCTATCTATGTCAAACAACATATGGTCTAGCGTGTGAGAGTCAGGTAGTATCGCTCATTAGAGCTTCTTTTCCGGTCATCCCTTTTCTTTTTATTATTATATTTTTTTATAATTACATGTTGAAATTTACTATAAAGTGAGGGTATTCTCTTGCTTAACCCATATACCATTTCTTATATCAATCAAACCATTCTTTTCTTTTTTTTTGTGTCTTTATTTTATTAGTTAGTTTTGTTATTTTAGGAGGTTCCTAAAAACTATTAGGGTAATTAACAATAGAGACTTGCATCTTTTAGAAGTTAATATTTCCATAATCCCTGATTGTATACTCAAATTAAACGCACTTTGATTTGCGTATCGAGGTCGCTCCCCTAGGGGTCCACCATTCTGAGACATTGAAATCGATCTCACAAAATTTGGCATACCTAATGGTAGAAGTAAGCTCCCAACTTCATCCTACAAGAGGGAGGCAAGATCTACAAAGATCCTAGTCATAACCTCTACTTAGATGCCTAGGTTCTACTGATGCATATAGGTCTTCTCAAATTTTTTAAGTTTGGTGTTGTTGAGAATTCATCACTGGATCTATACGGTATGTGAGATCTCCAA